>JAJSRV010000095.1:488597-843410 GCA_021527715.1 Neoseiulus cucumeris
TGAGCATAACGACCTGAAAGTGAAAGTGCTCGTCCTTATTATTATACATATTCTTCTTCACCCTCGCAGCATCTCCCGTCCGATCTGGAGGAGCGTTCCCTCGTTGTGGTGGTAATCCGAAGAGCCGTACCTTTTCATTTATGCTCAGCAAAAATCATCATCATCATCAAAAAATCATTTAGCCTCGCATCCGAGCATGTTATCAGGCATTTTCCTTCAGTCTTCTCCCTCGTTCTTTTTGAATATATGATCAAGATGTCGTTCATCCGGTTCCAGGGACGGCCATTCCCTTCGTTCCACCATTCTTGGAGATTCGATGCCCGACTGGGCGCGCGATACAAGAACCGACGTACTCAGAGGGCGGACGCATTTCTACAGACCTACGGTATCGCGATGGAGCGAATTTATTCCTAGATTTACCCAGAGATGATCAGTTCATAGAAGGGATTTCGATTTTCGGTTCGGATTCGGTTTAGAAGTCGATCCTTTGTTTCGGAAATTCATCCATCATGTAAACACTTCGAGCGTATGACTTTGGCGCGAAACCGAGGCTTGACAGATGCGTTACGTGAAGGCTATCGCCGCTCTGAGCAAAATTGAGTGCTGTTGACAAGTTCTTTTCCTTGGGCTTTAGAAAGATCCGGACTGAAATGAATCGATCACTGAATCAATCGTCCCTGGAGGAGACGCGGATCAGAAGGAGTGCCCGAACTGTTTGTGAATTTGAAGAATACTTCTCTTGCGACGAAATACTCATGCTCAGCGAACGAACTCCGGTCATTGTTTCCAAAGAAGTATCAAGGTAAGAATCGGCTCCTTTCCCTCTGCGGATTTTCCGCCATCAGACCCGCTTCTCTGGCGTATTGCCTGCGCGTTCCAAGGCGTTATCCGGACGAAAATATCATCGGCGCAGCTGTGAGTCAGAACTTCAGGAATCCAAAGAGCTGTACTCTTCTTCAGATTGGGGTTCTTGGACCCTTCGAGCGATGAGGAAAGTCTCAAGAAAAACACCAAGCTCGAACTGCCTCTGTGGTTGGCCAAACACCTCTATAACATGTACTGCGTAGACATTCAACTGCCAGAAGCATTCAGCAGTTACTCAGTAAACGTAATGCGAGCCGACAGTTCAATCGTCGATCTGAAAAGACTCCAGCCAAACTACTATCAGGTCAGGCCAGAAGACGAACCCAACTCTGAGGAATCCGTAAATTATTCCCGATAGATTACTATCGAGTCGAAGGCATTTAACACTGGACAAACGATAATTTCAGGTCGGTCGTCAATTGATGGCTTTACTCCCCGCAGAAGCTCAGCAAATATCGGACCTTCTCGTGACCACGTACAAAGGCAGGTTCCGAAAGATCTTCGATGGAGCCCAAAACGCGGATATAAAAGAAACGGACAAGGTGAGTCATACAGGTGAACCTTTCGAGTCAGAAGATCTTGCATTCTTAGTCTGAGCTTTCAACGAAGGAAGTTTGAGAGCTAAGACTTCGCGGAAAGGTCCAGATTCCCCTGAAGCTGTTTCGGCTCTCACAACAGATCAGTGAAATTCTCTTCGATTCGTACGCCAGGTGACATCGTCGTTCGACAACGAGGAGCGGGTGATGTTCTTCGAGGGGCAGAAAGTTCAGTTGGATTTGCAGCGATGGCGTGATCGATCGCAACGCAACAAGATCAACACAGCCGAGCTGGTCGTCAATCACCGTAAACGGAAGCGAGAAGCACTCAAGGATACGAACTCTTCGGCTGAATGACGGAGTTCTGTATGTTTTACTTTTCTGGGAGAAGACTCGAGGTTAAGACACTGAATGTACAGACAGCAGTGAGTTCTTCTTCATTTGCGAATCGGGTGATGTTCTGCATCGGAGGTCTATTGGACTGTGGTACAGTATTCGTGATATTGTTCGATGAAGGAGTCGAATAAAATGACTTATTACTTCTATCCGACTGAAATTGATGAGAATTCAAAACAATTGAACGAATTCCAATCAATAGATCAGGAAAATCGAACACCTCAACGCACAGTATGCAAGATTTCATCAAGATTTCAAAAGAGATAGTTGAATGGAATCATCCCAGCAACAATTCGGCTTTCATATCGTCGAAACGGGGATCCTTTTAAATATGTTTGAAGAAATGACTACTAGACTGCGGGAACCCCCTGTCGCATCAATGACCAGCCGCTCTTCGGATAGCTATCCAAGAGGTCTATTCTGATCGAAACGACAGCAGTTTGAGAGCATTCCATGGCAAAATATATTTCTGCTCCGAATTAGAATCCCGTCGATAGATACGGTGTTTGAGATGACTGTCATTCGCTGCTCCGAGGGACGCAGTATTCAAAGTTAGGAAATTAATCAAACAACGTCGTTCATTCACTCGAAAAGAGTCAAGAGTCATGATTGAAACGATCACAGAAAACCTTGGCACATCAGAATTCAGGTTCAACTCTTGTTGTTGAAACATGATATCCGGTCAATGAGCTCCGTTTGTTTTCTGCACAGCGGCTATGAGGTGTTGCTATTCATACTGAAAAAACGCATAAGGAGTCCTAGATCTGACACCGATCCTGAGGAAGTGTCTCGCTCGTTGAAAACCGCTTCTTCATCAGTAGACAGTATTGGATCCGTTACATAAGATGTCTCAGTCCTCGAATCAAAAGCTCAAGGGATCGAGTGATCTGTCGAGTGTCAGCTCCCTCATGGAGACCTGATCGTCACAGAGTCGAAGGCAAAACAATATTTGACGCCCAAAGAGCGCAATCCAAAAGTGATATGAATGATCAGGCTCATTAATGAAGTGACACACTGTTCAAGGTATATATTAGAAGGTAGGACGATGTAGTCACAAACAGAAGTAGGTTGGTATTTATTTTCGGATTCGACGTTCTCTACATCGAAGGTCTGCGAATCGAGTTTCAATTCCACTTATGTGAAGTGAAGTGACTGAATAAAATAACTTATTTCTTCTCACTGGAGTAGCTTGAGCAATGACTTACAGTCTCACTACATAATATGGAATCACACGCGCCTTTGAACTCGATGCCCCGGTGAGAACTTTCGGTCTTTTGAAGAACGGGGCAAATCGCTGCTACGGACCATGAAAACGCCGCACAATTTCGGCGATTTCTTGACGATTTGATGCGAATTCAGCGACGAAACTTCCGCAGTATCCGATTAAGAACCGTCTGATAGATTCATTCTTCCAGACCAAGAGGAAGGTAGATAATCGTGTTCTTAGGCATTCTTCTTTCTTGCTTTCTCGTAGAATTAGATCTTCTCTCAGAAGTACTCCAAATTACGACGATTTAAAATTGAAACTCGGCGCACGCACCGGAGCAGTTGACAAAGTGCCTTCCCACGAGTTACATTTAAAAAGTACTTGAAGATCGGAAATCCTGAAAAGCTCAAGCGGACAGTCGAATTCGGAATCATAGAAATTATTTGTGTAGCTAAATCTTCTGATGTTGCTTTTCTGTATCGATCAGGCACTCATCGTGAATTCTCAGAGCTCCTGCTTCCCATACGAGCTCTGTGAATGTTTTCTTGAAGAATATCTCTAGAATCGAAATTTCCAGATATCGATTCTATATTCCAAGTCTGGAGTTGAAATTTGAGGCGTTCAGAGGCACAAGCAGTTGCGAACATATCTTTGGAAGGTTTTCTCGGCACACCGAGCACGCCGGAACAATCGTACTGAACTCACACCTTGCGACCTTTGAACATCTCATGATCAGTGCTCAGATTTTGAAGCAAATGTTTCGCGCTCACGAGGCCCAGCATCCGATAAGCGGCGTGTATATCCTTCACTTGCAGCGCGTTGAACGCAAGCCCAGGAAGGCAATCCTCCAGCCAAGCGGGGTCAGCTCTGCAGAAGCGGATTGAGTTTTCAAAAGAATATAAATCATAATAACTCAGACAAGGTAAAAGTAGTAACCACAGATTTCCTCCAAAATCGATTAGCTCTGGCATAACGATCAGATGAGTTTTGTTTCAACATTTTGTCAACTCACTTGAAATCGAGGGAATCCGCTCTTGCGATCAAGCGACCAATGAGAGACAAGCCGAGAGTGGAGCCGATTCCGGCCCAGGATGTCTTTAGGAGGCATTTTGAGAGGGCAATCACTTGCTGCAAGTCGCAGAATCCGATGGTGTCTTGGAAAACGTGGACTTTTTTGGCAAAGACGAGGTCCTTTGCGTCAAGCTCAACCAACAAATCCAGGTCTTCGAACATTTTACATAGGACCGCGACGACGTGCTGACGCAAAGATTTCTCTCTCAGAAGCAGCTCCAGGGCGAACATCACCTGGGAAAGGTTGGAACTCTCTTTGAGTTTTGAAGCAGAAGATCTGGCCAAGAACCTGAGGATGAAAGTATCTAATCGAAGCGCTTACCTGTCGCCGAGAATGCGTCGTGACACAAAGTCTCAGGGAATTAGTCGGGGTGACGATTCTGGACAATTGTTTGAGAGTTATGAGTCGTTCTCTGGCACTCGGAGGATGTTTCGTGTCAACAAGTCGAACGAAGACACCCTCCATGAAGTTCACATCGGCACAGAGCTCTTCGGCAGTGTAACGTAAGTGCTCCCACTGTTTAGGTTCCAGCTCTTTTTTCTAGAATCGAAACTGGTTTAGAAATGAAAAGTCATTCGCCATGAACGCAAGCGAGAACAATCACTAGCGGAAGATCGTTCATCGAACTCACCTGAAATATTTCCGCCTGCCTCGGCTTCTGTTTCTCCGGTTTCGGAGGCTTCGAATCATCTATTTCCAGACATCTATTTAAGTCGGCAGCCAGACGAGACTTCACGGAAAAAAATTTAATCAATTCCAGTGGAGTTATTCTTGTTCTTCAAAGATATTCATCACCGAAGACCGATCTCCACTCCGAACATCTTCTCGTGAACTTCCACGGTGGAATGAAATGAAATATTCTTTTCAAATGAACCCAATGGTTTTACCTCGATTTGTGAGAAAGCTGAGTCTTCACAGTAAGTATCCCAACCCCTGGAACCGCCGGAGGAAGGAGACGAAAGATAATTGTCACCGGGAACTCCTTGTGAGAGACCTCTTCGAGTGATATCGCGAAAAACCGGCAGCCGAGCAGAGAGTTGTTCCGCAGTGGAATTCTCCCAAAATTGTTTTCCCTGATCACTGGTCTGAAACATCGGTAGCGTCCTGTCCGAGCTCTTTGTCAGTTTTGAGTTGGAGAACGGTGCCGAACTCCACGAGTCTGCAAGAAAAATTTCACGAAATCCCCAACAGAGAAAAGAACGACTGATGACTTGAGAGGACCCGCAGAGGTCCGAAATCTTGGATTGTTGCTCCTAAAAGGTTCTGAGATGCATTCATTGTTACGAAGCGAAAACGTTGGAGCATCGTTTTGATCTTTTTGGAAGTTCGTCGGATCTCGGAAGTTGATATCGATGAGGCTTGGCATAACCCGATTTCCTAAGCTTTGTCAACGGAACAAATTCTGCGAAATCAATCGAAGCTTACCGAAGCCAAGGCTTGGCCCCAGCCATTTAGGATCGGGGGAATTTTCCGGAGAAAAATATGTTTTCGTCCGGGAGATAGTCCCCATGATGCACTGTTGAATTCCGCGACTGCCTCGAACGGGACAAACAACAGACGAGCTGAAAGTCGTCGACCGAGTGGTAAACGTGCAGGTTCAAACTCATATGGCCGTGCCTTTTCGAAAGTTCAGATTTCCCGAATCTTTCGGCAAGAAGTTCAGCAAATGTCGGTCCATTACAAAAATGTTCTTCGCGATGATTCGAAATGATTTGATTTCTCGATTCAGCGCATCTCTCGCTGACATAACAGGGAGATAGGTGTCTTTGTTTGCCATGAAGGAGGATCAGATTTTGTTTCTCGCGGTTATGAACTTCCAAAATGAACTCTGTCCGAGCGCTTGTGGTTAGCTCTTCTCTCGGCTTTGTGTTCATCTGAATGAGTGTCGCAACACAACGTAATACTCCTCTTAGGTCCGAGAAGACCCATTGAACTTTGTTAACACTCCACATTTTACAGCGTGCTTAACTCGAAAGAACCCGTTTCTCTACCGAGAGCGATCGTCTAGGGTGCGGGGTCTTGCGGCCACGCTTCGAGTCCGCGTTTCTGAATATTTGAACGATTTCTTCATTCCGGAGAGTTTGTTTCTTCTTGACTGCGCAACGGAGAAATTCGGCCGAGGCTCAGGGGCTCGAAGAAGTTTGTGCCGCGGCGGATATTTTCTCCAATCAAAAGCGAGTTAACCCCGTTTCTCTTTCGATCTGGATTTTTCGGTTCTTTTCCTCTGAAACGATTTACTCCAATCAACGGGCGGCATCTCGGAGCGTGTCCAAAAAAGGACGAGACACTTGAGCCACCAATTAATACCGGTAGCGAACGACACCAGTTGTAAAGTAGTCGGATCGTCTGTTTGTCCTCGTCAAATGACAATGGGTGCTGGTGACAGTGGGGCATTGCATCTCTCGCTCTCGATTTCTCTCCTCCGCTTGTAGCCGAACGTCCGTCTCTCTTCCCCTCCGCTCGATCGCCGGCTGTTTCGGTGTCATCTACTCGTGGCCCGACTCGTTCGAAGTCCGCCGCTGCGAACTCGAAACTCAGCCAAACTAATCAGTAGCCTCATAGTAAAACGATGCCACCGACAAATCCGTTTAGGAGCCGGGGCCTGTGTGCTTCGAAAGAAAGTTGGAGCTGGATGTCGATCCGAATTTGCTGAAAATCTTCTCGAACATTGCCCTTGAACCTTAATCAGATCCGATGACGTGCTCCTCTGCTGGGTATTTGTCCACCGCGATGAAGAATTGAATCTCTGTGAGAAAACAAGAAGGTTTTCTTCTCTAAGAGTTCGAGGTCAGATTCAGCCGGAGAGTGGGCCGAAAGGGTGAAACTCCACTCGCAATGAAAATCCGCCCTCTGCATAATGGGAAGACACCGAAGTCAAATTGAGCAGCACGAGAAGCTTCGTAAGACCCGGCTGCATTCGGAGACCCAGCCGCCGCGGAAAGCTCAATACACAGATCTGACGATGAGTCAGTCGAGAGGTAGAAACGTGTGTGAATCGTGCATTCGTGTCGATGCTTCGAATGGAAACAGAGGGAATTTTCTCGTTTATTAGAATCTATTTCGTAAGGGTAGCGGTTGTGAGCTCAGCATCGAGGTGCTCGCGGTAGCTGATCGTCTCAGAGTTCGCTCGATCTTGGCTTCTCGACCGCTTCCAAGTTCTCGACATTCTTCGTAAGCTTCATTATCAGCGAAATGGCTGGCCGCCGCAAGTTCCCTCTCGTGTCCGAGTTCTGAATGATGATCAACCAACAAGTGTTACGACAACATCTCCATTGAGATCACGAGGGAAATCAAATCGATGAAGCGACAGAAAACAAACGGTTCGAGAATGACTTTGAAACGGGAGGGGGACCTCAATCTCCACATGGGGAATCGAGTTAGATTTTCAGCCGACAGCTGAGCTCGTTCCTCGGTACAACGGAGGAGAGTGGATTCTTGGGGAAATTCGTTTTCAAGAATCCACATCGATGCAGTTTTCATGAAGAATTCCTCCACGATGTCGATATCGAGCCTGAGCTACGGCTGCATTCTGAGTTTCTCGAATCTGAATCTCTAGAGTTGTCTGATAACCCGAGAGTGGGGTTTCCTAACAGTGCCTCCTTCGATTTGTTGGAAGCTGGAATGATTCGAATCGAGAGAATATTTCAGTGTCGTGGAATGAATGTGACTTTTAGTTCATGGCAGTTCAAAGAGTGAGTGCTCTATCATGCATCTCCAAAAGTATGAAGTTTAGAGCAGGTTCGCTTGTGCCTGTCGTGAAGTTTGCTCTTCGGGATTTCGGGTTCGGAGTCATCATTTTGTGGATTTCTCCTCGATTCGAATCGATGCACCGACTCCGTGTTATCGATTCGATAGAAATAATAACACAGTTTCAGAAATGCCATATCCCCAACCGAATTTTCAGGTTTTCGTCTAAGAGAACGTAACGTTTCGCGTTGATTATTCGAACAATTTCATTCGATTCTAGAGACGAAAGCCGCGGACAGACGGACGGATGGATGAACTGTTAGTCAGAGTCAGACGGAGGTGGATTCGTCAGACGGTTCGCTCGCTGCACCTCTTGCTGAGTGTCCTGTCGTAAAAGACAAGGACCGCCTTTCTCACGAAAAAGAGGCGGGCTAGTTCGCAACAGCCGCTCCCGCAGCAACAACAACCGAGGCACCAACCAACCAGCCAATCAATACAACAAAACTAAGCTGAGCCAACCAACCAACCGAGTGGCCGCGCATAGGCATCCGTGTAAGCCACGGAAGAGCAAGTACCAAGTCGTCGCTCCGATTAAATACGGGCCGTTTGACAACCCCGCAGGCGTAGAAAAAAACCGGTGCCAAAGTGTCGTCCTCTGCTTTGCGAAAAGTGTGAGAAAGTGCCGGACAAAAGTGTGAAAGTGTCAACTTCCGCAAAACTTCAAGACCTCGAGCCAGAAAACTTGACAACATAGCTGCAGAAGTGGCGAGTCGTTGTTCTCGCGGTTGATTAACTTGAGTGAAACCCAGGAAGTGTGACATTGTCTTTTTGTGAACTCTTCGAAGTAGTGCGCCAGTGACACGAAATCCGCGTCTGTAAGTGGGCGATCAAATTAAGAAATTAATCGTTTCTCCTGGAGCAGATTGTTGTCGAATGAGATCCACTTGCCCTTCGTCTCTCCTCTCGGAAACAACGACCGGTCCCAAACGAGAACGTCAGACAAACTGACGGACCGATAGACGGGTCTTCGGACGGACGAAAGAACGAACGAACGGACCGACAGATTGACAGACCCACGGACAGACAACGAAATAGTGAAAGAGAGGAAATCGATCGATAAAAATTTCATTCCAATTGCTGCTCTCCGCATCCCCGTCCTCGTTCCCGTCAACTCCCCCTTGGCGCTCCCCAGCCCTAAAGCGGCGTATTGAGTTCGTTGCTTGCTTGTTCCCCTTGCCCCACTCGCTCCCGCTGCCCACTTCTGTGTCCCCTGGTCCCTCAGAGTCCCGAGCCCTCCAAGTCTCCCGGTTTCGTCCGTTCGTTGGCTGCCTCATCCTCTTCTCCACAGCCCTTCTCCTCCCCTCCCCGCTTCGGGCCCTCTTCGGCCTTCGAGGTCCCTGCGCTCCCTCCGAGCCCCTTTCCCTTTGAAGTCCGTGTCCCTTCGAAACCCCCATCCCGACGACAGAGGCTGCGTCTGTGGCCCCGGGTCCCCGTTCAGTGAGGAAAGGGAGCTAGGCCGGCGATCGGGCGGACGGCCACCTTCCCCTTCGGTTGTGTGGTCCCCCTTCGTTTCCCGTCGACGGCGGCATCAGCAGGAGCAGCAGAGGCAGTGGTAGCGGTGAAGGCAACGGCAACGGCAGCAGAGTCCGGAAGAGCGGGGGTCGTTGGTTGAGTTGGTCCCTGGCTGTGTGCCCTTCTCCTCGGGGCCCTCTCGGCTGGTCGCTCGCCGTCCTCCGTCGTTGTCGTCGTTCGTCCGATGTTGCTGTGCTCCGGCTCATCCGTAACCGAAACCAGCCGAGACTCGTCGTGCGGTGCGCTTCGAGCGTCCGCTGCCGATTCGATCGGGCTTAACGGGCTTTGAGTTGGGCGCCCTTGGAGGAAATCGGAGGCCAGGAGGGCCCCACCAAGGGAGCCGTCTGTGGCCGTGTTTTCCACTCCACTACAATCGGACTACAACAATATCATCATCATCATCAACAACAACAAAAAAGACCCAGCACAACAAAAATCAGCAACAACGACAACGAACACCTCTACGTTCTTCAACGTCACCGATTCCGACAAGAAGAAGAGCAACAGCAACAACGTCAGCGACAAAAGGAACCACGACGTTGGAGACGTTCCCGAGCCAAAATAGAACGAGGAAAACAGATTCGAAACTAAAGGAATCTGGAACTAAATCCATCTGACCGGTGAAGTGGACCCGAGCCATGAGCCCAAAGCCCTGAGAAGCCGTCGAGCAGTGGTTAGCTTGTTTTTTGTTTTTCCATCATCGAACCCCTTTCGTCGTGATCACCGTCCCCGCATCTTCGATCAGTTCGTTCGCTTTGCGACAGCCTCGCTTCGATCGTTGAAAAGTGTATTCAAAATCGAACTCGACCGAAAAACCGAAAGGTTCTGGACCGAGCCAAGTTTTTTCGTGCGCCTCAAAACGACATTAGGAGCCAGTTCCCCCGCATTCACCGCAAATAGTGCCAAAACCGGTAGTGATAGTAAGTCAGCAACCACGTTTAGAAGCCTCTACAGAAACCGCCGTTGACGTTGCTGCCAGAGCAACAACATGGAAACGGCGATTCATAGCGAGCATTACAATGGCCTTAGCCTCAACCTCCACAACGGAATGTTTTCCGACTACTCGTTAGGAGGACACTCCCTACCGACCCGCGACCTCGACGATCATTCCAACGATCAGCAGCAGCAGCAACAACAACAACAACAACAACAGCAGTCGTCGTCTCAACAACAGCAACAATCCCAACAACAGAGACAACAACAACAACAACAACAACAACAACAAGATAGACTCCAAGAGAACGGAACCCCGCAACGTGTTCAGAAACGCAACTCGTCCGACTCCTCCGGCAACGGCAACGGAGGTGGCGGAAGCGGCGGAGGAGGAAGCGGAGGAGGTGGAGGTAGTGGAGGACAGGCTAAACGGCCTGGCCGAAAATGCGGCACTCATCTTCGATTTGCCGACATTGACGCCCGCATGCTCCAGTGGATGCTTGACATGAACGCTTACAAAGTGCCTCTCTCGGACTCGACGATCCAGGCTAAGGCCAAACAGTTAGCACAGGTGAGTGAGTCATCTTCTCGGTATTCATCTTCCCAATTCAGCTCAGGGAAATCCCATCACGTTTACAAAACATTTCTCCAATCGCTACAAGAAAGGAGTTCAGCAAGATATCAAGTTTATGATCTCGAATGAATGAAACCTTGCCGAGATTGGAAAGCGCAAAGTTTCTGAGGACACTGTTGTGTTCTTCGATACCGAATTCATGCTTGAATCTTCGCAGATCATTCGTCAGCCCGAAACCGAAAAAAGAGAACTAGGTGCTGAAAGTCTAGATGAAATAGACGCCAAGTTTTCGTTTGTTGTCGAGAAAGGTCAACTCAGAGCGACATCCCAGGAATTATTGTCAACCGACGAGTTAGGAGACTTGTTCACTCCGTACAGAGCTCTGTTTTCAGAATTGAAGCCCGTGTTATAATCTGCTCTCTAGCAAGCGAGAATTTAGTTGGTGAAACGCGAATGACAGCGCGGGATGCTTGGTTTGGTGTCATCGTAGTCGTTGTGGTTCTCATGGTCGTCGTAATCATGCTCAGTTAATGCGTTAGAGGCGGACGGAGAGGCGCTCTACTAGCTGGTGGTGTGCCTCAATTTATGCCGATGGGTGGCGTTTGTGCTCCACTGGTTTAAGACGGGACATTACATAGAGATGCGGCCGAACAGCAAAAACGTTTCCAAAAGAAATTTGTCGACGACTACGCTCCGACTTCCCAACCACATCGAACTCCGTCGTTCGAGGATCGACAAAAATCGACGGAGATCCTCGTCTGCAGGAGGGAGGACACCTTGCATTGGCTTAGTGTTTGACAGCGAACGTGAAGCCACGTGGTGATGTTGTTCCGAGTAGCAAGCAGGCATGCAGAGACGCATGGTGTAGAAAGAGCTGCTTCCGAGAGGATGAAGTGAAGGGAAAAGCAGCTGGGGAAGAAATAGGAGAAGCAAGGGAAAAAGAGGATCAGAAAGGGAGAGGAAAAGAAATGTTAGGGTACAGACAAGGGGGCTAGGTGGGCACTAGACGGGGACGGAATGGAGGAGAAAGCACAGACCAGACGATCCAACGGAAGGAGTTCCGCGCGTCCGTCCGTTCCCTTCCTTCGCTCTTTTGCGGCCTCACCCTTCTCTTACGAGGCAACCATAGCTGAAGGCGGCGGCACGGCACTCGCAGTGAAAGCGTGCTCTTCATGAAGCCATTTTCTCTCCGGAACTCTTCATGTGTCCTCCTCTCAATATCTCGTACTGATTCACGGGCCCTTTGCTCCTCATGGTACTCAAACGAAACGAAACGAAATCGGATTCTATACCGAAAACCGGAGTCTGAATTCCCCGCATCAAAGGACATTTTCGAGAAAATCGGTTTTTACTTCGTTCAGTTCGGGCTTTCCGTCTGCTAGCTGGCCGCAAACTCGGTCTGAGTTTTTATTTTTTGTCGGCGCAGGTCTCTGCCCGGGACCCTGGAAGGGAGAGGGGGACGAGCGAGCGGGGGAAGGGGCCCGACGCTCAGGGAACTCAAATCGAGCGGGGAAAACAACCAATGGGGAGAAAGGCTCTGGCCATCTGAAAAATGTAAAGTTGTACTTTTTCTTATCACGACAGCGGGGGTTTGCTCCGGCATGCTGGCAGCCCGCCACCGCCGGGTCGGTAAACGTCCGCACGAGACGCACGGACCGACAGTTAGATCCGGGGTCCGTGCAAGCGACGACCCTTGATGGACGGAGGCTTGAGGTGAAGGTGAAACCGTGTTTTGAGAAACATACCGAAATAGAAACGAAGGAAAAGGAAGAGAAACGAGCTTGCTGTCCACGGTAGAGGAAAAATGGTGCCAACTTTTGCCTGCCTGCCTGCCGGCCGACCCCACGTCTGGTCAGCCTTTCTTTCCCGTCATTGGTCGCTCGGATTCGGTGACCGATCGCCTGTGTGGCTTTGGTTTCTTTCCGTTCGTTTTCCCTGCTTTAAACTTCACTCTCGGACGTCAATGCGGGCTAGCTTGACGGAACGACGGTGTTCGCAAGAGAACAGGAGGCTGGCATTCGAACAAAGAAGAAAATCTGAGTCGCAAATCGACTCGGCAAAGCTCAGCTTTCGGAGATGAGTCGGCATCGATTCGATTCCAACCCCTAGCGTCCTGATCTGTGCACTGCGCGCGAGAGAATCAAAATCGTCGGGAATTCGGCGCAAAATGTACAAAGTTCACGTCTTGCGACAAGGTGCCGCTTCAGCACAGGCCCCGCTCTGCTGCTTTTCTCTTCAGTTTGGCGGAGAACGGACGGCCGGACTTCAGATGCAGCAACACTTGTGCAAATGTCGGTCCTTTCCGGAGTGCGTTCCATGCGGCGGCATCTTTGCTTTTCTTTTCCTCTTCAAATTGAATGGACAAGTGAATAGACAAAGAGGAACGGACAGGGTTTGAACTGTCGGTTGCGTTTTCCCGTGAGCAAGCCTGAGTGAGAGAATCATTTCACTGCCGGGGAACAGGCGAGCAGCAACCGTCGAAGGGAAGGATGATGATCGAGATGATGATGAAGAAGATAAAAATGAACATCATCGTTCTATTCTGCAATCCTTCTCCATCTCCTCCTCTCCCTCTCACCGTTCCTTTTGACCGTTCTTCGCCGTCTACTTCTCCACCGTGTACCCGTCGCTCGACGACAATGGACAGCGGGAGACAACTGCTTCAAACTTCTTCTATTCCCAGTACTCTCAACGGGAGGACACTTTTCTCCCAAAGACAGAGCTTCAAGCGGCCAAGCATTGCCAAATTCACGAAGAAGCTCTCTGCCGACCTTTTTGGGAAACTTCGGTTTCTGAGGAATGATAGTCGCCCAATTGACTCCGCATAGAGAGCCCTTCACCCGATTTCTCAGCCTTGCAAATCTCAAGCGCGCGAAGGTGGATTCGAGCGATGGGAGTCGCGAGACCTCAGCGCAGAGATAATCGGAGATGGAACAAGCGGACAGCGAGCGATTTGCGTGGCCTCGGAAGGTCCGATCGAGGATTTTTCGCACCGATAGAGCCAACGGAAGTGCGCCTTCCATTGCTTCCCTCGCGGAAGTCGCCCCAGACTGCTCGGTTCCCATAAAAAGTGTTGCCAACTATTGATATATAGTATATAGTTCGGTATAAAATCACTCACACTTTCCTGCCGCCGCCGCCGTACGCCGTTTTATTTATACGAGCGAGCGAGCGAGCGGCCGGCTCGAGTGCCAGGGAAAAGTACGAGCAACGAACGAGGCTTCATACCCGGCGATTCAGTCAGTCAGCTCGCTCGCCTCCCCCTTCACTCCTTCCGTCGCAAGCCCACCAAGCCGTCAGTGAGTGAAGCAGCTCGGCCAGATCCTCAACGGATCGTCTTCGAGACTCCCGGGCTATCTGCCGCTCCGGTTGAAATAAACTTGAGCCGTAAAGAGCCTTTCTTCGATCGGCTCACCCACTGCTCGTTCGTTCGTTCGTTCCTCCGTCGACGGTCGGTCGTAGACACCGCATCGAAATCCCACTCAAGGGCGCCAACAATGCGTCCTCCTCTAGAATATTCCATTCAGGAAGAAGTATGGCCATTGATCGAGTTTTCGACTCCCCAGAAAGTTCCGCTAATGAATCGCCTGTCTCGGCTTCTGTTCCCGACGAAGAAGAGCCGAAAAATGCAGAACTTCTGCATTTGTTCTGCAGCGATATCGCCCAAGTAGAGTTTTCCGAGGTCGGAAGCAGCGTTCGAGGAGGAAAAAACTGAAGGAAAGAAGACAACGAGTTGCAATGAACGCGAATCAATCAGTGACCGTGGAACAATGCCTGGATCGGACGCTCGTGTGTCAGGAACTCGGACACGTCTAAGGTCGGGAATCTCGTTTCTAAATATAGCGTCGTGGAGCGCTTATGGTGACACTGAAACATAGTGAGATACAACCAGCGAGACACAGTGAGAGCTCAGACTCACTCTATATGGATGTGTTTGCTCGCCTGTCGGTCGGTCGTTCGTTCGTTCGTTCGTTCGTTGGTCCCCTTTCCAATCGTTGGGCTTTGCAGTCAGTCAGAGCCAGCGAGTCTGCTGCTGCTGCTGCTGCTGCTGCTGCTGCCGCTACCGCCGCTGCTGCCTGTTTTCCCTGTTCATTCCCCGCACTATTTCCCTTCTCCCAAAGTCCCCTGGCCTCTCTCCCAGTTTGGGCAGCAAGGCGGACGGGCGGGCGGATGGCTGGCTGCCTGCCTGCCTGCCGGGTAGCGGGCCGCGGCTGCAGCAGCAGCGGCAAAGCGTAGGGCTTAATAATATCGATTTTGAGTGTGCGCCACCGCCACCACCGCCAGCAGCAGCAGAACAGCGCAGCGGGCAAAGCCGAGGCTCAGACTGAAGCTCGGGCCGAGGATGGAGCGACCCTCCGTTAGTTGCCGGCGTTAGAGCTACAATGAGCACGGAGCGCTTTTCAACGAAACAGCGGCAGCAGCAGTTGAAGCAGTTTTTGTTGAAACGCATTCGCGACTTATATCCACCGAATTATAGCTCTGAGCCGATTTGAAGTCGACGAACGAGAGCTCAATCGTATCTTGACTGGCTATCCTCTGCGATCTCGACATTGTTATCGGGTTCGAATTCTAGAAGAGCGTCTACTCGCTTCCGAGATCGGAAAATCAATGCGACCTGACGTACCCGAGCCTCTGCTGAAGAGTCGGAAGGATACTTTCGGGAATTTCCAGACGGAACGTACAACAGGGATGAACTGTCAACCGGTCAAGCAGTGGTCTGCGTTTCCCGTTCTCACATAGCACGGAATGGTACCACGACATTCTCGGTCGACATGAACTTGACGTGCTTGCGTAGGCTGTGGAGACCTTTTCGAATCGTTTGATTTTCGACGTTTTTGGGAGGAAGCTCTTCAGATATGAGGGACGAGCACTGGTCGTCAGCGATCTGAAGGTCAGGTCGGTCTTCGCGGACAAACTCTGTCTCGGAGGTCCCCGGACGCGGATGGAAACCTGTGCGCTGGACGATTAAGGGACTGGAACTCTCATCGGAGCGCCTGAAATCTTTCAAGATTTGAAGTTCGTCTACCGCAAGGTTCCCATCACGGTCTTTAGATATTTGTCCTCTGAGTTCCTTTCTCAAGGTTTCGATAATCGCATCTTTCGAGGTATTCCTCGATCGACGCCAGAAGCCAAAGGAATTCAAAGGTCGCGTCGGTGCGAGCCTAGAAATGACACATTTGCCAGTATTGCCAAACCGACTCCACGCTTGAAGCTATAACTTCAAAACGACCTACGTCGTTCTTGGACCGGCTCTGGCATTGCCAAGCAATCAATAGCTGGAAGCTTGATTCGTTTGCGCGGTGCTTGCCTGGTGGGTCGTCGACTGGCTGTTTGGTTCGTTGGCTGGATGGCATTAGGCCTTAATCTCATTTTATCTTTCAGTCCGCTCTCGCGCCTCTTCAAAGCAGCGAGCGAACGAACGAACGGACCGGGGCAGGGGATGGAGTGATTTCCCCTCAAAGTCCCCGCTCCCCTTCTAACCCAAGTGCTTCCCCGTTATTCCCTCTTTCCGCCGGTTCGGCCGCCAGCTCGCTTGCTTGCTTGCTTGCCGGCCCGCTCGCCGCTACCAACCCGCCATCCAGTCAGGCAAGCGGGCGGGCGGGCCGACTCCCTTCCTCCCTTGCGACGACCGGCGGCGGCCGACGGACTGCAGCTGCAAAAAATTTAAATTTGATTTCAAGAGATTTTAACTTAGGGCCCTCGGCGACGGCCAGGTCTTTGCTTCGCTTTCAACTACCCTAACAGTTGGACGGATAGACCGACGACCGAAGGGACGGACGGACAGACAGACAGTCTGTCAGTTGAACGACGGGATACACAGAGCCGCTTACAAAGTCCCCGGCAGACGGAAATAAATTCGTCATTGAATCCTTCAATCGACAACTCCGAAGTCAGCATTAATGCTTCAATCGAAAGCTGGAGGCTCACCATCAATACTGAAGCGATGTTCGTTTTTCAAAAGTTTGCGTCCGGTATCGAGGTGGACGACCGCTCCATGCGCTGCACGACTCTGAACTCGAGCTCAAGGAGTTCATAAACGACTCATGTGAGCTCGTCCATAGTTTGGTGTTCCTTGCTGACGGCTTCTATGGATTTTTCTTCTCCGTCCTTGTTGCCCTATTTCTATTCCAGACCCGCTTCTGTCTCGATTTCGGCTGCTGCTGCTGCTCTCGTCAACTCCCTTCGTTGATCCTCCGCTCGGCCACCACGAGCAAAAGCAGCAGAGGCTTGCTATGCCTCGATCTGCGGAGGAATTTCAAATTAAAAATGTCATCTTTCCTCCCGCGTTCGCTTCCCGTTCGTGGTAAAATGGCGCCCGGAGTATTTTTCTTCTCCATTTCGTCTTCCACGTCCGCTCAATGGTTCGTTTTTGTCAGAGGAGCGAGTTTTTCTTTCACGAACACATTGAATGGGAACGACGTCAACAGGAGCTCAGCTTTGTTGAAATGCTCGAAGTTACGTGGATACTTAGTCGCCGCAAAAAAGAAGAATTCAGGCGCTAACGGTGAAAATCTTTTTTCCTGATCTTTCTGTGAGAAACAATGAACGATCGAATTTCAGTCATTTAGACGTTCTCACTTTTCTTTCGAAACCGCCGCGCTCGTGTGTTCGCTCTCATCTCGAGACGTCGCTTGCGAATTCTTGAGCTTTCACCTGGCGTGCGGCGATCCAAATGTCGCATCTAAAGTATCTCCAAGCACCGATCGGCTCTCTTCCCGTTTTATAACATGCGGCACTGTCGCATCTTTCGCTCTCAATCATGAAGACCGAAGGTTTTTGATCTTTTCGGTGTGGCTGGATTGCACTCTAGAACAATGGATGGTGACTGGCCGGTTGTAAACTGGGTGTCGGACGTCTAGAACGAGAGATCATCTCGACGAACGTTTCAAAAACGACTTCGACGAACTCATCGAAAAAGCACCAATCCGATCCGGCACGGGTCAAGAGGCTGATCTCTTTCGAAACAAATCGAACCCTCATGTGATTCCTTTGTGATTTTCATCCTTTCCGGAATTCCGGAACACTTACATTCGCGTTTGGCTTTTGAAATCGTAACCACAGATAAGCTACTCTGAGAATTCGGGATTCATCGCTAAATGCTGTTTCTCGTCGGTGGTTTTGCGGAGGCTCAAGTGACTGGTTTTGTTGGAACTGAGCACCAACGCTTAGGCGGCAGTTGCAGCAGTGTTGAGTAAGCGGCACTTCTCCGAAACGGGTTCCTCTGCCCGACGGCTCTGCATTCCCGTTCTCTTTTTTTCTTCTTAGCGCGAGGTTGTAAAATATCTCATTATGTAACAGTTATCGCTTCAGAGAACCTCTCGAAGCGCGTGAAGAACCGCTGGTGGTTTACGCGCTCCGAAATAACCTCCGTGGTTGAGTTCATGAGCACCAAGTTCACAAGAACGCATAATCACGTAATGTGGCCGAACTCCATAAATGTCCTGACTGCGGCTGGGCTTTTGTCTCGACGCCGGGAAAGCCTAAGGACTCTGAACGTGGTTCCGGCGTACGTCAAGGGATGGTAGAATCTGAATCGCGTGAATTTCCGGCGTTGCACTGAAAACAAGCTCAAATCGCATCGATGGCGTGTTGGCGCTTTGTAGTTTGAGTCGGTTGGGGATCAAGCGAGAAATTGCTTTTTCAGTTAGCGTGTTGAACCGCAAAATCTCCAACTAGCCACCGCGGCGACTTGAGGTGGTTTTTGAGGCACTGGCATCCGCGGACCCGAAAACTACGCCGGCATTTTCCATTTCTTTCGTTCACCTACAGTACTTCTATCGATCTCAGCATCGCGAAGTAGAGAACCGGTGTTGAAGAGACTGTCGCCAAGCTTAAACACCTCAAAAGGCTTCGAACCAACTTCGTGTTTGACGATAGCACACCTGCCGCCGTCCGAGAGGTTCGAGCGCAAAAATAGAACAGAGAGACTCTTCCACCAGCGAGATCTTTCCCGAGGAATTCGCCCACGGTTGAGATTGCCCGCGATCTCCGTGTGCCTTGAGAGGTAATGGGACCGTGGTTTGATCTCTCTTCTTAAACAAGAACGTAGCCCCAACTCCATGAGAGCTCTAGAAATCTACAGAAATAAGCTTTCAGAGTCGCTTAATGACCGATGCGGTTTTCTCACTGAAGCTGCCCTCTGAGGTTTCCTCCAAACGAGAATGAGCGTTCGACTGCATTTGTTGGAGCATTACAAGCCACGACCTCTACGGCTAGCGCTCCTAATTAGACGGTGGTAACATGAAGCGCGGAATGGAAGATCGAATCGAAAATCTTCGGTGGTTCCATATCCCGAGCTGAAGAAACGGAAACAATAATAGTGTGATTCGAGTCGGAGGGCATTGGACGTTTTATTGTCGCAGGTATCGAGCGATATAGTACAGGAGGGCGATGAGTCACTCTCGAAGGTTCGGCTCGCTGGGAATTCGCAACAGCAGCGTTTCTGCTCCAACTTGCTGCCTAGTTCTTGTTCTCGTCGTCTCGTCGTTTCGACGGTGGTGGTGGTGGTGGTGTCGGTAGTAGAATCCGTCGCATCGCATGATGTTGGAGCAGCGAATTCGAGGGACTATTTGATATCGTTTGATTCGGCGGCGGGGCTCCCTCCAGAAGCTGGCGTCGTCCAACCAACTGGCCGGTCTGTTCCCTCCTGAGCCCATTCCACCCTCCGAGTTGTCACCCATAACTTTGACTATTTGTGTGGATGTGTGCGTTCTGTGTTGAGGCTCGCTATCACGCTCTCTCCCGGGATGTCTTTCGCTGGAGGGTTTTTCGCATGTCGGGATCACTGCTGGTGACTATTGGCTGCCGGCTTGCCTGCCTGCCTGCCTGCCTGCCAAGGAAGCTCCGAATGTGAAAACCCCTCCCCTCTGGTCCCGTCCCCCTGCCCCGTCGCTCGGGACAGATTCAGCGGGGACGATCGAGCAAGATCAACTGAACCAAGATCACGGTCGACTCTGCACGAATCGAATAATTTATACAGGCGCCTCCTACCTTGACTTGTTCAGCCTAACCACAAACTCCCGCCCGCCTGCTGTCTGCCTGCTTGCTTGACTGTTCAGCTACCTAAGACACATCAAGCCAAGAAGTGCTCTGCTGTAACTTCGAGAAGACAATTCGCTTCCCGTTCAGTTAAAATTTGATACCAAGGGATCTGTGCTGTTCTCACGGCTTCTCGAGAAAATATGGCGTGTTCTCAACCGGCAGGTCGGTCCGATGAGGATGAGAACTCCGAAATTGAGTACAGCTCTGAGAAACTCATCTGAAAAAGAGGAAATCTTCGGAACGAACCTCGATGAATCTGCAGATTGTGTTCGAACAGAATCGAGAATCGGTGTTTTCCGATCTTCGTTGAATTATTTTCATCCCATCGGTTCGGAATTCGCGAGCAATCGCTGTAAATGTTGCAAATACAGAGGATTCGGGATGCCAAAATTGGAAGCTTGCCATGCGCTCCGAATATCAAGTCTCGATGAAAGCTCCCGGAACAACTTTCTCTCATCTGGTCATGTTTTCGATCAGATCTTTCTCAAGAGCGCGCAAAAGAGAAAGCGATTCGTCTACTTTCGGATCGGACGCAAACTTTGAATCGGAACAAGCTCCGGACCGGACCGCGAAGCGACCGGGTCCGAACTCGCGGCGACCTCGGCCGATTCCAAAGAAGTGTCACCGAGAACGGGGACACAGTTCAAAGACGAACACTTTCACTTTCGATTGTTGCACCGACTCCGTTCCTCGAATCTCAGCTGAAATGTTTGCCAGGGTGCTCACCGCCCACTCGTCCGCGCGTCGTCCATCTTCGTCCGGCTCCAATTAGATACCGAAAAGCCAAAATATCTCACGCTTGTTAAAGAGCGATCAGTCCCCTGTCGTCCCAAACTCTGACGGCAATAAAACTTTCGGTGACAAATTCCGTCTAATTGGCCACAAGTTCAATCGAAACGCGGCGTTCGGAGCACTGCCCAACTTGATCGGGGATTTCTACATCATGAAAAATTGAACAGATCGAAGTTCCGTCCACGTGCGCGCGCGATGCTCGGAAGGTGAATCTCCAACCGTCACCACGTGGTCGCGACCACGTGGAGGGAAACACCCGTCGCGGCTTCGGTGAAAGGTCGGTCTGAGCTTCGTCTGGCTGGGACGGAAAGTAACACTAAGCTCGAAGAACCTTGCGAAAGCGGGTAGAGGGAAGAGACACAAAGAGAACTAAAGAGAAAGAATGGAATTGCTCAACGCGCTTGCGGTGTCTGTTCCTTGCTCTTGGCCACAAGCAAAGAGTACAAGGACCTTCTTGTCGTCGTGCTATTCGGTTGCTTCGCTCCTGTGCTTCCTCACTTGTTGCCTCTTCCCCTATTTCCGTTACGCTGTTTCTTTCTTCGCATTCGTCTCCTTTCCGTGTTCGTCAGCTCTTCCTCTCTCGTTGCTGCTTGTGTCTCTTTGTTATAGTTTTCTATGCTGGTGAGCAATACACGAACGAGCATCAACAGAAGTGTCTATATCGGGAACAATGGAAAGGAAAATGGGATTTCAAATGGAGCCAGGAAAAGAGAGGCGGAGGGATTGAACCGCGAGCAAGGACTGACCGAAAACTCGGGATCCTTGCGAGAACGGTGGAGAAATCCAGGAGACTATGGACGGAAGTGGTTGAGAAGGACGAAACCAAACAACACAAAGTTGCAGACACTGTGACCGGCAATACCACGCCGTCAGAGACGGAAAGAACTGGAGGAAAGGAGAACTCGAAGGGAAACTCCTCCGTTTCCGCCCGTTCTCCTCTTCCCTGTCTGGCCGTTCCTCTCCGTTTGCTGTTCTCCTGTTCTTCTCCGTCGTCAAACCCCTTCGGTCGTTGTTCTCCTTCTCTTGCTCTTGTTTCTATGTCTCGCAAAAGACTCCTCCTCCATGTTCTCCTGTTTTCCTTCCGTCGTTCTGTATGTCCGCTCGTCCGACCTCCTTCCCTCCATATATTTCTTTTCTCTCTTCTTTCTGTTCCCACCAGTGATGTAACCTCAACGCGTTCTCGTCCCAGACGGCGCCGGATATAGAGAGCGCGTTCTCCTTCTCCTGTGCCGCTTCATGGCGAGCCGGATACCAGACAGAAAGGAGACCGACCGGAGGGAACGAGACCGAGAAGGAAAACAGGAGAAAGCCGTGGAAGGCGAGCGAAGAGGAAAAATAAGGGGTGACCAGGGTGAAAAAAGGGGATCGACGGCGTCAATGGCAGCGACTGAAAAGAGAGGAACTCACAAGGCCAAGGCCGGAGTGAAGAGGGTATTCCCCGTTCTCGTTTCTGCCTAGCCTACCCGCTCACCTCAACATGCCGAATAGGGCAACGAGCAAGTCCCAGACAACCGGCGAGTGGTCGACGAGAATGCCGCGTGGACGCGGTCGCAGTTGCTGAAGATTCAAGATTCGGAACAGCGCTCAAAACGATCGGTTTTTCGATTCCCGACCAGAAACCTTCCCCAGTGCTCACTTAGCGCGCGCTATTAGAACGAGAACGACTCAAGTTCTGACTCTTCCGGGACGGTGCTTCGATCCTTCCAGAGGACTTGTCCCGTGCTGACAAGGGAGTCATGTTTTCTCTCCTGCCTGAGCAGCGAGACTGCGTGTTTCGCACGTGGCCGTTCGGGATATCCCTTTTCCGTCTTCTTATCCTCCTTGTTCTCCTTTTTTGTCGTCCTTCTTTCTGCTTCTCCCGTTGGCCCTACGTCCTCAGTATTCTCTCATTTCTCACTCTCTCCTCCCATCCTCTACGTCTCTCTGTTCTCTCTTCTCATGGCGTTGTTCTCCTTTCTCGTTCTCCTTGATCATGGCGACGCTCTCCTTCTTCGCCTGCTTTCTTCGTACGGCCGCTGCCGTCGCTGCTGCTGCTGCTACTGAAGCGCTGTCCCGTCGGTCGTGTTCTCCCCGGGGCAAGCGAGACGAGAAAAGGGACAAAAAGAGAGTCGATGAGAAGTTCATTCACTTCCCTTCTGCTCCCTCTTCCTCCTTATTTTTTCCTCGCTTCTTCTTGTTCTTTCTTCGAAGTAAGCAGCCACTTCCAGCCAGTCAGCTCGCCATACAGCCGGTGAGGTAACATCGAGGGAAGTCCCGACCTTGAAGTCAGAAGGGATGGATATTGAGAAGAACAGACTAACAACCGAACATCGTTGAGAGAGCAGACGACCTAAAAGAGGAAAAGGAAAACAAGAGGTCACGGGGTCCATTACCACTATGGGAGGGTCAGGCAAAAGATCAAGATTCTATGCGATGTGGATGTCTTGCTCAAGAGACCATCATCAAAAAATATCGGTTCCCTCTCTTCTTCTCGATTGGAAAATCAGAATGAGAAAAAAAACTTCCGGGCGATTGACTTCTTCGTGTGAACTTCCGATTGTGAACGTTCGCTCGCTGTGACAGCCCTTAAGAAACTCATCTAGCCCGTGTCGTGGGGGTCAAGTCTCCGAGGCAAGCCAACCTTAGATACTCGGAGCGACGGAGATCCAATCCTCTCATACATGCCCGTGCAGAATGGGACCCATGAAAGGTATACTCGGACCAAGAAGCCGAGTCTAAAGTCTAGAGTCGATGCGACGCAGAAGTAGGGATGTGACGAAGACGGTTGGACGTGGACCGAGATCTGACGATTTCTCGTTACCAGAGCTCAGTCAGTCACGATCGGGCTTCCTTCACACCTTTGTGATGAAAGAATGCCAAACGACTTAGTTGCTGAGCATCGTCTTTCTTGAGTATGTACATCTTTCATCCAGAGATTTCCTTGATTAGAGCTCGGATTCGCTCGCTCAGGACTGTGACTTCGGTCCAATGATGTCTTCAAGCAAGTCAAATCCGACTTCTTGAGCGGCTCCAAAGACTTCACTCCAAAGAATCACGATGTGCTTCGATGGAAGGCTGGTCTTACCGTCAACATGGCCCCTGGAAGGGTTCGGCGAGGAGGGGCTCTCTCCGACGCAATCGCGGAAGGCTATATATGCTATTCTGTCAGCTCGATGGAATCTCTGGTGCGACAACCGAACAAACCCTCGCATCTACCGACCGTGGAGATTGTTTCTCATCGTGTCGAGCCATCCAGCCAGCTTGCCCGCCAGCAGTCGAATTGGTATTTCATTTGGAAACGAACGAACGAAGGAACAAGCAAGCGAGTGAGCGAACCAAGAGAGGAACCTACAGAGGAAAGGACCACAGTGGGTGCCGCCGCAGCCAACCCCGGCACCGAAGCCGGGCTTGCAGCCAACCAGCCAGCAGATGACTCCGCTCCGCGTAGCCTAGCTAATGGTTAATGCCCAACGGAACGGGAATCCTGTAATGGCTTTGCCGCTTGGCTTTCCCTTCCTTTCGACGTTTTCCCGTTCGTTCGTTCGTTCATTCGGTCGTCCCTCCGTTTGCCTGTCGGTCTGTCTGTTCTTCAGTCGGTCGGTCGGTCGGCCCGTCCATCCAGCCGTCTGTACGTAGCTTCCTACGTTCGTCTGAGTCGGTCGGTCTCGCCTGTCAAGCGTACACTAGCTCTCTTGGTGGAGAGCGAGCGGCTAATGCGAAGATAATTCGCGCAAATGAAAAAGAAAACCACATTTTCCTCCGTATATGCTTCCAGCGTCATCACTGTTGACGCTGCTGCTGCCGACATCGGTGCCGGGCGAATCTCAGACCATTTGCAAAGCTTCGTTTCATGAGTGTTCTGTCTGTTTTCCAGGTACTGGGAACCAATGACTTCAAGGCTTCCAATGGCTGGCTATACAAGTTCAAAGAGCGCCATGGATTCGTCATGAGCAGCAAAGCCGCTCAATCCAGCATGGGAGTCGGAGCACCTGCTCCGTCGCACCCACTTTCAACCCATAGCCACTCCGCACCCCCATCGATGACTGCATCTCAGCACTCCCCACCCGGACCCCCGATGGTTCCGCCCAACGCGTGTCTTCCAAGCGAATACCCTCCACCAGTTTCCATAGCCGCAGTAGTTCCGCATCCGGGGATGCAGCAACGAGGGGGACCAGCCCTAGCCTCAGCAATGCCTCCCCACCAGCAACTAGGTTCACTAGGACCCTCCCCAGTTCATCTGAGTGGCCACATGGCCCCTCCACCACCTCCACCTCACACACCAAGAGATCTCGTAACTCCACCACCGCTCGGTCAATCCCAACAAATCCCTTCATTGGGTCCATCGCCATTTCTTCCGCCACCTCCTCAACACATAAGTCCGCCACCCGCGGTTCAAACCCCTGGAAAACCTTCGCCCGACTACGAACTGGCTAACTATCATCAAGCCTTGCACGACTACGACCCTTCGAGAATCTATACAGTCAGCGAGACGTGTCTCCTATATAAGTGAGTTGACTCGACCTTTCAGAATGGATATCCTCTTCCTCTGTGACGTCCTATTCATGCTCACTGTCTTACAGCAAGCTGCCACGCGATACGCTCTCAGATACGTTGAATGCCGATTCGCGAATCACCATTCTGCTATGTGCCAATGCCGACGGGAGTGAGAAACTCAGGCCATTGGTTATCAACTCGCGCCGAGATGGTGAAGACTTCAATGAAAACAGAGATGAACTCCCAGGTGAGTCGAGAGCGTGCAGTCGCGAGATCATCTTCTGACTTCCGTCATGTGTATAGAGTACAACCTCGATTCTATCTACCCCGGACATATGAACCACAATTGATTCATCATCGATACCATGAACCCTTTGGAACGGCGCGGAAAACGTGATCCGAGAGTCTGTTTCCTCAATTGAAATGTCGGACGTCATTTCTTCCTTGGCATCGCTTGATTGATTGATTGATGTGATCAAGGGTCAACCATGGATGTGCGTTGGATGCACTCTGCTAAATCTCGAGAATCTCGGATTCTTGGTCTAATCGCGTGGACATGTAGTTCACAAGAAGAGAATATAGTTGAGCCCATCGCTTCAAAAACTTCGAAACTCTCTCCGTGTGTTGTCTAACAGATTTCCGTCTGATGTGATTTTCAGTGTCGTACGAGACCCAACGATCGTCGTTTTTGACGGGAAAGATTTTCCAGCAGTGGATTTGGGAGCTGGAAAGAAGAGTTGATTACCCGTGCGTCCTCCTACTGGACACGAGTCCTGCTCATGTAAGTGTACGTAGCCAGAATTTTCGTTTTCATTTCGATTAATCTGAGCATGCGCATGTTTATGTTGACCTTCTGTTTCTAAATCCTTATTCTGTCGAAGCTTCTCTTCTCTTGTTTGGTTTGGAGTTTCCATTTCGGTGTGGGACGAGCTCGATGCAGCCGTGGCTCGGTCCGCTTGCCATCTGCACTGAAACCAATACGACCGGATTTACATAATGACTTCTTACTTTATTTCGTTTCCTCAATGCTCCCGGTCTCCTTTGATTTCCCTCTCGTAGACTCCGAACGCAGCGTCCTCAATTCGATTTGCGTCCAACATCGAGCGACGGGTCTCGTAGAACGAGTTCAATCGATCAATCGATTGATTGAGTGAATGACCTATTGTATTGATCAACTGTCAGCGACTGATTGGAAGGCGGGGTTGAACGAATCGATATTGAGGACGAAGAATTTGGAAATTTCATGAGAACATCTCCTTCTCTTGGTCGTGTGGCCGTTCGGGGATTCTTCTGTTTTTTGTCTCGTTGTTCTTGAGTGGAATCCAGGTGAATGACGTCGAGAGAAGTTGAGCGGTACGGTTTTTGATCTTGCAGGTAAGCGTACAAAGTGACAAAATCAAGCTTCTGTTTCTTCAAAACTCGCTCCGGCAACTACAACCGCTCAATCAAGGGGCCATGACAAAGTTCAAGGCGCGGTACAAAGCCGAAATGATTTCTCACATCGAACGGAACTACAAGCAAATAGGGCAGGGAAGTAATTGTAGTGGCGGAAACAGCAACGGATCCTGGATCCTGAGGCCTCCTGAGGCGATGTTGTCTTTTGTCGACGCTCTGTACATCTTGAGTGACGCTTGGAAATCGCTAAGCAGAGAGTCACTTCTTGAGTCGTGGACCCGCTCGCAGCTGCTTTCGGTGAGTGCCTGTCTTGAGAACTCTAAAATATATAGCTGCAGAGCAACAGAGGAACATCTCTGACGTGACGGGGGAACGTGGACGCCTTCGAAATCAATCAAGTGTGGAATTCCCGAATACCCTTCATTCACTCCGTTCTAAGAGAAGTTTGTTCCTCTCCGGAACTAGGTTATGCAGTTTCGGATGTACAATGGATGCAAAGACATCGAGGAAGAAGCAATTCAAGAGCTCAGCCAGGCTATCAAGGCGAGCAAAGTTTGCTGCGGAGAGTTCATCAGCAACGCTCAGGGTGCAGGCAGTCCCGTTGGCGGTTCTGAGTTGGGCCGAAAGGAGATCACGGAATATCTTCACTTGGACGACACGATCCCAACCTCATACTCATTTTCCGAGGAAGCCTTTGAGAGTTCTCGAGCGCCTCAAGGCTACACATCCGAGGTGAAGAACGAGCCAGATATTCCCGATATCATCTCAATTACGTTTTTCAGTCCCTATTTCCGAAGTCTAATGCTGCATTTAACACAGTTTCTCTCTTCTCCTCACGCAGGCGATGGATACTGCTCTGATGCAGTACTACCACTTGCAGCGCACCCGACAACAGACGCCGGAAGAGATCCTAGCGATGCTCGACACGATGGAGCGGTTTTTCACTCATCAGGCACTCATCAGCTCCACAGACATCCTCGCCATCCATTCGCTGAGGTCCAAGACGTACCAGATTGCCAGTAACTACTATCCGCCGACAAGCAGCATGCTCTCGTCGGCATCATCTCTGGGGGCACCGCCTCCCGTAGTTTCACCGCCGATGTCATCAACGACGCCACATGCACATCTGAGCCCGCATTCGCAGTACACGCCGCCCTTGCTAGCGGGGCCTCCGTTAGTTCCGCCTGTGCATCAGCAGCCCCCGTATCCCGTCTCGTACTGACTGTTCCGATAGGGCGGCAGCCAGGTCGCCGGTCGAGGCCCACTCGCACGTCCCATGAAACCGCTCATCCAGACAACACCCAGCCAGCTTGGTTTGAGACCTTGGTATCACTGCCGAGGTTAGGCCAACGCGTTCGTATCACTTTCTCAGTGAGAACCTTCGAATCTACATATCAGCAGACTCAACTAATCGATATGAGGATCATTCAGGGAAAAGACACCGACCGAAAACCTTCACTAGCAGTTTGTAACCGCGTTGCGTTTGTCTACACGAACACTCCTCTAAGAGTCTCTCTCTGTTGAACCTCGTTCGTTGAATTTCTGCAGACTTTACTGACGAAGTTATTCGATTCGCGACAACGAGCACAATCTCTTCGAGGCTTCGCGATCAAGTTTGCTTGAGGCCAATATCTCCCTGAAATTCAGAATCGTCTGTGATAATAAAAATCGCGTATCATGAAGGTTTGACCTGAGAGAGATGCGCTCCCCCATCGGCCTCGAAGGGTGCTCGGCAGTGTACGGCGAGCGATTGACTCCCTCGTATCGCGGGGAGGTTCCGTTTACCACGAAGAACGAAGCTTCGGAACATCGTCTGCTGAACAGAAATCTCGAGAGCATTTTGGACAAACAGAAAACTGCAGTTTCGGAATGGCTGGCGGAGAACGGTGCCCTCCGTAACAACGACGGAGATGAAAACGGAACGAATCTATGCATCCAAGCAAATAATATTCCCTGGTCCCTGAGCGACGATAACAACGGAATCAACGACAAGAACAACAAGAAACACTTCCAAAATAGAGATCCGTCTTCAGATGACTGAATGTTTGCATCGTTAGCCAATACTTAATATACTCACTGACAAGGAACAAGACAGACCACGGATATCGTATGAGTTTCGACAACTGTGGATATCATCATCATCGTCTAAGTCGTCGACGACGACGACAACGACGGCGATAGAAAACACGCCAAAAGCAACCACGACGGTACAAGTTCAGAGCTCCCCGCGCAGGCTTGCCTTCCTCATACATAGCATATATTTCGCCTTGATAAGGGGTTGCGATCCGTAAAGCAATATTCATTCGATTTAAGTAGAACTCTTAGATGACTAACTGTTCCCTTTCCGAGACCGTGTGGAAAAGTCTTGTTTCCTTTTGCTGACTGACAACGTTGATTAGTTGGTTGGTTGGTTCTTCCTCTCCAGCCACATGGGACACGGTTGAATATCAACGAATTTTGCGTCGCGGAATCCGCTATTCGGGGACGGCGTTCGCTTTCTTCTTCTTCTTCTGAGAAATAAGTAGAGGAACAAGTACCGGATTTCTCATTTTCCCCTTGGTTTGGTCTCTGTTCGAGCTCTTCCGCGTATCACTGTTTACACGAAGGATCCGATTGAGTTTCCATCCTCAGGGAAACGCTCCGATTGCATTTCTAAACTCGGTGTTTGAAGTTTGTGCGAGCCACGCTCGTAAACCTAACCACACCGGGTCGAAAACAACTCATCAGGTCATCTTGAACAACCTATTTTCGTAGAATGACGAACGTACGATGAGAGAAGTGGTACAATTTTGCGTGAGTTGATCGAACATAGTCGACCCGGCATTGTCGAGGGTCGACCACCAGTTTTATTGACTAGTGATCAAAAGAATAGGTCAAGCAGCAGCGGCCGCTGCGTCTTTTAGGAGGAAATGGTAAACGTCATATACCCAAACAGCGGGACTGCATCTACAACAGTTCCAAGAGAACATGTTCACTGGGTCGGTCGATATTGTAGTAGTTTTAGACTCATGAGTTCGCTTACGGATGACAGGGTAGGCCTCTTGGTCCTTTGTGCTGGCCAGATCCGATCAACACAACATTTTCAAAAACACGACGCGAAACTTGAGCTGCTGCGATGATGATAGTTGTTCATCAAGGATCATGCTCTTTACCACGCATCATATGCGAATTAGATACACGAAAGTGTGCGATTCGCTGATCACGATCTCGAACAAACAAAAACGAACAAATAATAAATAACACAACAAACACTTCACCGCGTTTCTGGTGACCGGCCAGCATCACAAACTCTCCCGTTTTCGCATCTGGTTTCCGCAGATAAGAAAAAAAACGCCACGAGCGGACGGATGAACAATAAAGCAAAGGGGAGAAGAGCACTTAGGTCAAAGGCCTGCTAAGCAATAGTAAGCTGCTTCGGGGACTTTTCGCTGTTGGAAGAGTTCCCTGCGGGAGTTACGCGCAATCTGTCCAATGTCTACGGCTCCGAAGGGCCCTCCTATGCAACAACCTCACTCTGGTCTGGTCTGCAGTCGGTGGCTTTCTGTCCCACTGCGGTCACTGAGCTCAGCCAGACCGGGGGTAACGACAAACAAACTGCAACATATCATTGAACTACTATATCAAAGATGATCATGGATTTATTCTTGACTCGAGTCGATTTGCAGACGAGGAAGCGGGGGCAGAAGTCTTCCGAGAATGGAGCCGTTCGCTTCGTCAGCTTCCCAATGCGAGGGTTTTCCGCTGGAAGTTCCTCCAGGAAATCAGAGAAGTCATAAAATCTGAAATCCCGATTCCTCGCGCCTTGTGTCGTCGATGGCTCGGCCGAGTCGTTGGGCGAGCTGTTTGCCGTTTTGTCAAAGGATCAAACGACAGAGGAGATGATCTCGATTCTCAGAGGGGAAGGAAGAGAAGTTTAGTCAATTTACCTCAGCATACGTAATGTATCTAGTACCTTGTTGCGATCGCCGACTCACTCGCCGACGACACGCCATGCAATGTTAATACTGTGGTTACTGATGTTAGTAGATTTAGTCTGAGTCGGTCCTTCGGCGTCGATTCGTCGTTTGTCAAGTCGTCGGCAAGTCGCTCTGTCTGTTGATTGCTCGCTCCTCCCGGGAACTCGAGACCAGGCCCGGGCGAGTGAGTTTTGCTTTGAAGAAGGTCGACATCTCATATCGAGTAAGCTAAGCGCTTTGCATATCAAGTCCTTCGCCATGACTTCAGGTCGGGCTCGATCTTTCAATCGTGACGATAACGACGACAACGACAAGACGACGGATGGCGACGATAGGAGGTGAAGCCGGCTACGAGTTGCCTCAATGCAGCAGCAATAACCAACAAAGTAGATGAAGAATGATATCAAGTTAGCGACGGGGGGAGGACGGTGAGCTTTCCATGGACGCCATCAAAGATATCAGCGGAAAACGCAGAACGAAGACGCGCCACTGCTCCTTTTAGTTGGAGAACAAAAGCCAGCGAGGAACAAATATCAACACATAGAACAATGATTCACACATGAACAAACTTTCGATTATGCAAACTTAGATAATAAGTTGTTGACTCTTCCTGGAGGCTTGCCGCCGACGACGACGGTCCCCAAGGCCTCGATCAAGGACAGGATGGAGTCATCGCGGTGATGATTGCGGCCAAAGTGGTTCGCGAGAATTCGTTTAGATCGTAGATCAATTGATGATCATAAGAGTTACCTGACTGGAGCTGGTGTCTGGGCTCGCTGCTCGTTCCTCGTCGCAACACCAAACAACTACAATAACGACAACAACAGAAAAACATTCAGAACACACATTCAGACAAACAAACTGACTGATGGAGAAAGAGACACGGTAGGAAACCTGCCATTATCAATCGACGATATTGAACATAAATACAGAATCAACCGATCATTAATAAGATGATGATGAGGATGAATAACAATAAATAATAATGATGATGACGATGATGATGATTACCAACAATGATAATAATAACAATAATGATGATGAGAATGATGAGGGCGAGAATAATTATGACGATGATGATGGAAGCGACGATTATTGTATTCTACAGTAGTGTGTTACGACACGGAACAGATCAACAAACAAAGTAAAGAACCATTACCTAAAATAAAACAAAATGATCCCATTTTGACTTGATGACTTGTTATTGAGGAAACCTCTCCTCGTAAATTATCTTCACCAGACTCGATGTAGTCCACTGTATCGAGATCCCGAAACAACTTTATTCAACTGAATTTAATAATGAACAATTTCATTTTCCTGCTTTTCCCTACAGCGATCCGTGAAAGCGAACTTTGGATTTCGTTGATTTATTGTTAAATTTCACAATGCAAATATTCACAACCTAAATGTCCGGATTCAGCCTCGAGCTCACAACCATCTTGCAAAATCAATCTTGGGCGTTCAAAATTTCTTCAAAACACTTTTATCAAAACCCCATCGTTACAAAGGCACAATGTACTCACGGATAACTCGATTCTGGTTGGGTACTTCTTTCCTCTAGATTCTTCCAATCAGTCATTGAGTGAAACAACTTCGGAGAGGGAAGTCGAACGAATAATTCAGAAGATCACGAATTGCAGAATTGAATCCGAGTCGAATAAATGCGACCGTTCTACATTGTGCCCCCGATTCCATAGTTTCCTCTAATCAATATATTTACATGAATCGAACCAGCGGACGAAAGGGTCCGTCTGGAAAAACGTCATCTGTACACAGACACATACACACCCAAAACTTTGATCTCATATTCCCACGTTTGGAAGTCCAATTTGCTGATTCCTCGAAATCAGTTGACAAGAGATTGAAACAGGGAGTTCATCCGACTTCGGAGTCTTCCCTCATGTAGGGTAAGATGGCAAAACCTCGATCCATACAAACCCTGACAACACTCGGAAGGCTGACGATCGTCGCCTTTCTTTCGAGAGTGATTCAGTTTGCGGCTTTGATCCGAAGTTCGCGATTGCTCTTTCTCTCTCCTTCCATGAAATTTTGAAGTCACGATAATTCAAAGCCGTGTCTCATCGGGCGATGGCTAAGGCAACGATGTTGACGGCTTTCGCAGATATGCGATGAGGTTTCACGGTGGGCGCCGTGTTGTTGTTGAGCGAAGAATGATCCGACGAATCGGGCGACGACAGAGATTCCCATTGTCCGCTTTGAACTATTTCTGCCAAGTTGTTGATGAAGGTCACCAGCTCCTTCGCGGTTCCCTCCCTCATTTTCGGCCACTTGACATTTCTGCAAGAGAACGCTCATTAGAGGGTGAATTCAAGGCATTCGACGGCGAGGAGGTACATTTTACTAAATTCACACATCCCCATCTCACATTCGAGACTCCGAGCGGATCAATGACGTTACGCCCCGGACTTACTTCGGCATCAATGAGCCTTTGCACGACATTTTCTGATGAGTCAGAGCTGAACACAGTCGTTGTATGAGGCAAATTCGAAGGTCGGAATCGACGTCGAGTTTGTTGATGGATCGCACCAAGTATTCGATTGTCATCCGAGCTCCCTGCAATGGATCGTTGGTCTGACTGAAATTCGTTTCGAGCCGAAGGAAGACGGCGCGCGGGCCGCAGCAACGGTGAGAGGTGTCGCTCACCTTTGGAAGGACTGGCAGAACACTCGTCGGTTGGCCAGGTTTCAGAACGATCTGAGCCAGCTCTCGAGCTGTTAGAACGGGGTCGCTAAAACTGCTCTCAAGAAAGTTCCACAGCAGCGCGGCCACAACGCACGGATTCGGCTCGTTCCGAAGTCGTTCCCAAGCACCTGGATACACGAAAAGATCACAAAATCTCAGAATCGTTTCCCTCGAAGAGAGACAAAGATTGGCTGATCGACGACGGCTAACCTGCGTTCTCGTTGAGAGCCTTCTTGTACTTCTGAATGAACACCCAGAACGACGGCTGGAGATCTTTTTGTTGAAAGAGCATACATTTGGCAACCACAGTGGCGCTCATTCGACTGCGCGTCGCTTGCGAATGATGGCCGTTTTGTTCACGCGCATTTCTTGTATGCTGATTCTCAAAAAGACGCATTTCGTCGGACGAAGAATCTTCAAGGCCATTGTCGTCATTTGAGAGATTACCGTTAGCCTGAAGAAGATTCAGTGAGCGTCCCATCGGTTCATTATCTCCGGCCGGCGACGGAGAAACTTTGTTGTGCTTGTTCGAGAAGGGCAAGTGCAAACAAGATGAACTTGACAGGCGTCCGCAGCCCGCTGACGTTGCATGCTCTACTTCACGTACCGCCTTCGAAGACATCAGTTGCTGATAAATGACGTTCTTTTCGAGTTGGCTCTGCCGTTCCTCGTTCGCGTCTGAAGATTTCCCCGCCCCCGGAAAATGGTTTTAGAACATCTCTATCGGTGCTAGGTATTGATTCCCGAGGGTTCGCTAGATTTCTTACGATGCAACTCACCGATCGAGAAGTCTTCAACGTCCCCTTCGCCGATGTCAGAGTCGTCTTCATCGTCCCCGTCCGAGGAATCCAAGTTGGAGTATAGACCCGCTGACTCGAGGAGCCCTTTGAGGCCGGACACCATCAGTTCATCTGGCGAACATACGAACCGATCATTCGATCCGCTCCAACTTGACTCTGAGTTGTTCCTCATTTGGAATCGTGAACCTACCATCGTTCAATTGCTGCTGACTCGCAGCTGATGACGGCGCCGGCGTCGACGACGAGGTCGTGGTGGCTGGTCTCCAGACAGTCGCATCGTACGTATTACCGATGAAGTCGTTATAGAACGCCGTGAGTTCGGCAAGCTGCAAATGAATCGACATTTCTCGCTTTAATTTGATAGAATCGATACTTATTGTTGGCTAGATTACGTTCGATCTTTGCAATGGGAACTTCTGAGAAGAAAAAACACTCTCGATTCCAAATGACTTCGATAAAGAGCGAGAATCGAGCCAGCCGGGCACGATTCCGTCGATGACGGGGTTTCGAGAACTCTCCAGCGGGCCGGCAGCTCTCCGATACGGTCTCAAATGATACAGTTTATCGATCAGCCTAACTCATGATGCAAAAGCTAGAACGTGTCTTGACGGGAGCGGCGAGCGTGTAGCTCGAAATGGTTCCGCGCGCCTCGATCGACGCTTCTGTTTGAGCGGAGATCAGAAATGCGCAGTTCGTTGACGACGGGAAATTTCTCACGCCGAATCGACCTACCTCAATGTTTTCGCTGTCGTCGGATGAAGCAGAAATGGAATGGGATTGCAGCGGGGTCGCAAGCTGTAGTAAACGCTCGCAGCAATAGTATACCAGCCGAGGTATGTACCTGTAGAGAGCGGATGTGAGTTTCGTGAGAGAGAGTTCGAATCCCGCTTGAGAACTGTGATGAAAGATCTGGAACCTACCGCAGATGCCTCTGCTCCAATCCATGTAAGACCTTGTTCTGGTCCTCCAAGCACTGCCACAGTGTATATGGCTTCTTCTTTTTGTCTCTGTAAAGTATCGACCGTGTTTTTTAATCCGACTTTGATCCGATTCGCAATCGACTTGTGTTCTTGATTTTGAGTTTTTGGAGAAAAAATCAGAAATTCCCGACTCCAACTCCGATAGGCACATCTCGACCCGTGCGGTCCGAAAAAGCGATGCCGCGATGCGCACGGGTGAATTTCCGAAACGGAAGATCACGGAGCCTTGTTCGGAGTCAGCGTGCGTGGTCCGTGATTTCTATTACTTTGAACCTTTCCGATCGATTTGAGCAAAATTTGCCACTCCTGACGTCGGGCTTTGAGCTGAACTTCTCAAACGATGTTCGTCTCAAAAGAACACGATCGAACAGGATATCATTCGCGAGGCCTTCGTCGGTTGTCGCAATCAGGTCGAAGGAGTCTTTGCGAACCCGAGCTTGGTTTCCGTTTGTAGCTTCGCATCCCGCTCCAAGAGTACTCACATTTCTTTCGGAAAGACAACGAAGAGAGGAAGCACATATTGAGCGAATTCCTGAACGCAGAGTATTTGATCCGAGGTCTGAATTGATCCGGGTCTCTTCAGACGCACGTATCGAATTGCGTCATTCGCTCGACACCGTAACCAGTATATCTGTGGATGGAAATACAATTTCATCGATCAATCAACGAAACTTCGCAATCAAACTCCGATTTAAGAGGAGGCGGGCGTAGCATTGAGTCGGCGGAAAGCGACTTCGAAATATGAGCATTGAATATTCGTCGAATATTATCGATTTTGAAGATGTTCGTCGAGAGGTCAGCAAGCATAACAAGCAATCGACTCCTCTCGAAGCAGACCACTGCGGGAACGTCGTTCTAGGCTCCTGCCGGTCGGTTGAGAAACATTGGCACGCAGATGCAAATACGAACTCTATAGCTCTTGATGTGCTCTGTCTTCACCATTCCATGAAACGCGTAATTGAGGGATGCACATTCGACAAAACTTAGATAACGGAGGACATTATTACCAGATAACAGGCGATCAGCACGCCGGTTCTTCCAAGCCCAGCGTGGCAGTGGACCGCAATTTTTCCCTGTTTTAAGCTGAACGCCATCACCTTCACGATATCGAGAATGGTCCACTTTGGAAGCGTTCCGTAATCTTTCCAGGCGAAGTTATAGAAGAAAACTGCAAACAAACAACGGAAACGCGTCATCTAACAACATTCTTGATCCATCCAGGAGCCGAAGTTCTCAGGAACTTCGATGTTTCGGTCTAGACTTTGCAACGTTATAACTAAATATCGATCCCCCCAATAGTTTGCTTGACCTCAAGTTGTCGTATTGTATTATCTCGGAAAATCACGAATTAGGAGTCCGAAACCTTATTCTCATGAAGGTCCTTTTCTACATATTTCTTCCGAAAAGACGACGCGGTCTCCCCTGACAGAGTCGTTCCCCGAGACAACTCGAGAACGGATGTGGGGGCAGGAATCAACTCTGTCCGCTGCCAATCACAAGATTCATTCATTCATACACGATTTCGAGCACCAACATTGATGGTCTGACAAGGAAACTCGCGCCATGTGATTCTTCTTAAGATATCAGTGGAAGTGAAGCCTTCCATCGACATGGGACAATCTCGAACTCTGAAATCGCTGCGTCAAATCCGAACGCTTGTCTGCTTTATCGGTGCTCGTGACATTCTCCATGTCTTCTTTGCCAGGTTCGCGCAGTTGTGGCTCTGCGAGAAGCAGTCCATAAAGAGTCCGCGGCCGCGCAAGACTTCCCGCCAGATGAGGTCCGTCGTACATTATTGACAACGTTCGTACAGGAAAATCTCAAAACACAACTTTAGAACATAGTTCACATTACGTGGTACTTGATGGAATTCCTTACTTGCGTTTCTACGATCGATAGACGGTAATAACGGTGCGACAGCCCCTACCTGCCCGCTTGGTCACATCTGGCGAGGCGGCGGCTAGAGTCGACTGTAAAACGTTCGCGAACGAACCTAATGGATATTCCGGAGATCTCGTGACCGAAACTATCAGAAGTCACAGTGCTAGAAGCATCCTGTGTTAACACCAGCAGACCAACTCCTGAGAGGCCTCGTGATTTCCAGCGAACCAGACGCGGTTCGCATCGATAGTCTTTGATCTCTTCGCGCTCCATATCTTTGTGCCTCTCACTTCATTCTCCGCTCCGCCGCGCGACACCACGTACGGTCGATGACGAAGACACCAAAAACCCACCTTGATTCTCCATTAGCTGCAATGGTTTGTACGAAAAGCCCTCTGACTCGAGAGGCGGCCCGCAAGACGCGTGTTCTCCTGGCGTCTGCAGGTTGAACACAGCCCTGATTCCGTTATCCTTGAATTGGCCCATTATGTCGTAGCGAGAAATGAGCTTCGTATTCGGTCGCGACATCGCTAGAATGTCATCTGTCACCCTGCAATTGTCGGGAAGGATCTCTAGTTGCCGTCCCTCGGTCACGATTGTATCGAACTTCTCTTCGATAACTTTCTGCATTCATTATCGCTTCATGAAATCAGAAAGTGGGAGTCGTGTACTCTATTCTCTGATCAAGTTATCCAACGCGCACTCACCAATGTGAAAAAAGGCCTCTGATTGCGGCTTGCTGCTCGGGCCAGACGTATCCGCCACAGTATTTGCATCCTTTGCCTCCGCAGAAAACTTGACATTGGAGATCCGATGACGTTGATTTGCGAAGCCGTTCGGAAATCGCATGATAGCTGTAAAATTGGGAGAACTGGAAGCCTGAGCCAACTTCCTTCGCTTTCGCCTTTGGAACATCTCTACGGCTCATGGTCCAGACCCGCGGCGACAGGTCAATCGCGGCCGAATGTCACAATTTCTCCTTCGAAAACGTTCTCATCAAGTACAGAAACTTACATCGGACAGTTATCCGATGGTCCGGTTCGATAATAACGACAATAATGAGGACAACGAGCGTTTCGTTGCGGTCGATGGCTTCAAAAACCGAGCTCCGAAGGACGCGAATGAATTGATTCATCTTCGGTCGAAGTGGAGAAGCCTCATGACAAAATTCAGAACAACACAATCGCTCCAGACAGGGTCTGCTGCATCAAATCGTTGCTTAGCTTGCTCAACTGGACGCTGCTCGGAGTGCATACTAACTTGCGCGCTCATGGGCCCGAGAGACTCGGTCACGTACTTGGACCCCCTAGGCCACCGTAAGGCTCGGCGCAAGCACTTAGGAGCACGAGCTGTGTTTTTGAAGTCGCATCACACGCATCGCGCACTTCGTTCGGCATCCAATCAAAATGTGAATGTCGACAAGTTCTCTGTCAACAAGTCATCGCTGTCTGTGGCAAGTTGTCGACTCTATCCGAAGTGCATATTTTCCTCGCTGATAATAATATTATCATTTTTTTTATTATTATTATTATTATTATCATGGATGCCACGCTTCAGTTAAGTTGCACCGCCGACGCTATTCTACCTTTACGCTTCTCTACCACCTACACTCTGGAACGAGCCGTGCGCGTGGCCGAGGATCCGTGGAGCTCTCGAGTCGAGAGAGTGAATGGGTGATCCAAGCGCGAACTCAAACGCGTGCGCGGCACGCGATTCGTTGAATAACATTCAACTATTTGTGATCCTCAGCCGGTAATGACATCGGTTCCACCAGCTCAGAGCAAATAGTTATATGGCACCTTTGACAGTGATCAAAGACAGGCTTTGAGTCCGAGTTCAGGCAATTCCGATAGTTCGTCAAGAAGCAGCTGATGGAGCTGTCTTCGTTGACGCGCTCGATATTCGCTCGGAGAAATTGATCGGACTAGACTCGAGTCAATTCCATTGAGCAGAGTTTGCACTGAACGAGTAGTTCTCGAAATGCCATCACCGTTCCCAAATGAAGTTCCGGCCTCTGAGCGCCCTGATGGCGGCGAGATTCGTGTCTCCTGATTTGATGAATATTGGAGTGACGGAACCCGGACCCGATCGAGAAGCCAATCAGGATACAGAATAGAGTACTGTCCGGCTCCTGAAGCAGCAAAGGAACAGGAGGTGTCAGAAGGCCAGGCAATGTCAACACGTCGAGCCTCGTGGCAAATGTATGTGGAATACCTACGAACGACAATAACCAGTTGGACGACGCTGGTCCAACGTCACGTGCTGCAGATACGTGGCCGCCGTGTTTTTACACATTTTTGTAACCCAATTTTTCCGTCAAATGCGAGCACGTTCAAGATTAGATGAATATTCTGTTTATTCACGCCGCCATTATTTCGCAATCTCGTCCGGAGGGAAGCTGCGGTGCTTTTTTACCAGAGGCGCAGACCTTACGCGCCACTCTGTCTCCTCTGGCTAGTTCAGTGCTCGGCACAATGTCTGATTAATTACTTCGTTTGCTTCCGGGGTATTTGATCAAACGAGACTCGCCACTCAACTCCGAACAGGAGTCAACAGTTCTCCTGTGATTCAACTTAACTGACACGAGTTCTCGCGCTCACTGTCATCGAGGAGTTCCGGTCCTCGTTTGAAAAGTTGTCCTGGCCTGGGAATTCAGCAAGGGATGCCACAGTAAGGGATGACTTGAGGTTCGTCTTGCGGCCTCGAAGTTCACTTCCCAAGGGTCGCATTTATCGGACGTTTTTAGGTCGAACACGCCTCCCTGTTACAAATGAGAGAAACTTCCGGAAACCGTAGAGCCAACGGTTGGTCGCAAGAAGTAGAATTTTTCAAATACCGAGGAAGGGCAGGGGGACGAAATTGAAGGAGTTGTCAATTACCGGCTCAACGAGCTTGAGAATCGACCGAGAAGTCAAAGACTAAAACTTTATTCCTGGGCAGCAGTCGATCGACTGGAATTCATTCAGGCGGGTGGACTGTCCATAGCATGTGTCAAACAATGGCTTTCATTTCCACACCGTGAACTCGTGGGAAAAGATGCTAAATGTCTGGATTTCCATTTATGAGCGAGTCTTTCTTCGCATCGCATCGATCACCGCATCCTCTCTACAGGTGGGTGCCTCACTTGGAACTCGGTCAAATGAAATCTTCTCCCACTCGTCAAGTGAAAGTACCATAGAAGGACATGGCGTTGGGCACTCGGCTCAAACTTCAAAAACACTTCAAGATGTGTCCGAAGCGTCTTTCGTCTTCGCTCCTCGTTCCGAATGGTTTTGAATCGAGTTTTCCGCTCAGGAACTCCTCTCGGATTCACGCTATAGCGTGCACCAACAACTCTCTCCACTTACTTGGACCGACGTTCGCTTTTCTACCTAGAGAAAATCTCAAGATAACAAATATTCAACTTTTTCGATCACAGGTGAAGGATGCCACTGCTGTCGAAACGATTTATCCGTCGAAAAACACTACAGAACGTCACCACGTCACTGTCACAGAACAAACCGGAATTCTTCAACATAGGAGAGAACTGGTTATTTAGATCGTTTTTCTTTAGAAAATTTTACCTCGGCGAAGGAGAATCCTCGGCCATGCTGCTAACCATCGCGCTTCAGCCCCCTCATCACGGCGAAATCTCCGTCTGAGGCGGATTGCATGGCAAACTCAGGAGTCTGAATGAGCGAGGGTACTCTCACGGCGTTTCCATAGGAATCACAATGCATCTGCGGACGCCGATTCTCGAAGGGGAGGGTAAACCCAACCGACCAGCGTGAATTGAATTCGGACCGTCCTCCAATCGATGCCGACGAGAAGGAAAACTGGTCGTGAAGGTTTCAAGGATGAAAAGTATTGGACATTCACGGAGAGGAAGGGAACCGACGGAGCGCTCACGTTTACGTACGCACGTATTATATCGTACGTCTTATTCCTCGAAATTTCGGGGTCGATGACGAGTTCTAAGTCAGAGCCAAGGAATAAAGGAATCCGACTCATTGAAGCCGCGTTTCTCTTCCAGGAGAGAATCCGTCACCGCTTTGCAGATGCCGGAAGTGTTGACCGCGGCTCGGAGTCGTCAGGGTCGTACACGAGTCGACCTTCACCCGAAGGTCGAATTTGTGCCACGCGGTTCATTCACGCGCAATTGCACCGAGTTAAAAATGCAGATATATTCCCACACAGTAACTAGAGCAATGACGATACGTTTTAGTTGGTCTCGAGGGACTCCTTTCGTGTCCGGCTTTCCACGTTGGATGGATTCATTGAATCAGCGTGACGTAGCGGGGCAACCAAATAGATCACAACATCTCGTTGGAAATGATTCTCCTGAAAGAAAGCGCAGAACCAGGGGCACGACTGGAACAGAAGTTGACTTTTCAGCGACCAAACGAATCGGGTGCAACGTCCAAAGTTTCCTATCCACCAAAGATCAGGGACCCGGAAAAAGGGGAACGCGATCATATGTGATGATCGAAACGGAACTCAACGGATTGTGGTTCTTGTCCACATCGCCCGAAACAGCCAGAACGCAGGTACAGAGTGTGCTGCGAGACGGAAGTGGTGAACACGTGATTCAGGGACCTGATGATCGTCAGCCGTGGATCGTTCTCGATCCAATCGCCATCGAAATTGCTTTTTTTTTTTCAAACCGGAGCTCGAGTCCGAAAAAAGAACTCTATTGTTGATACCTCACCCATGGTCGAGTTTTAAGCCTTAAGCCACCCGCGAAGCTACGCGGAAGTCACGTTGCTTCCGCTTCTACTCCGGAACTGAAAGTCGTCCACGGGCGCCTGTAATGAACAACTCGGTCATGTGTCTCTCGGAAAATCAGGCTTCCTATCTTTCACTCGTCACGCTTCAGAAACAATTGGTTCGTTGGTTTCCCCACTCGCGCCCAAATCTCTCACAGCAGACGGTATTCATGCGGCTGTGGGTTAACCGATTCTGAGTGGATTCGAAGTGAATCCTCGATCTTGTTGCTCAGTCTGTCCGCAGCCCCGTTTCCGAACAGAGAGAATGTTTCTCACGTGAACAGGATACTCGCTTGGCTCGTCGAAAAGAACGAATCGGATCTCAGCAGTCGTCGTGCAGGCATCAGCCTCGCGGAACGTTTAAATCATAGGTAGGCATTGGATCACGTCATAATTGTCCGAAATCAGACTCTGTGTCTGTCCGCGGAAACTTGGGGTCACCGGTCCGCAAAGTGTGTGCTGATTCAGATAGCGCCACTGAGGGCAACATTCTCGAGGTCGAGGGCGGCCACCCAACCAAGCTTTTACGTCACGATCCAGGTTTTCACACGACCGCATCCGGGGGCTGGTATTGATGGAGAATTCGAAGGGTGTCGAGAGCCTAACATTCACGTTGAGCTTCGCACACATTTTGAACGGCGTTTTTGAAGAACTTTTTGGTCGTGTGAGAAAGTAATCTGGGCTCTTATGCGAAATCATCAAGACGTGATCAAATGTTTGACGGGGAATCCCGAATCCATGAGTTTAGGAAAGAGGGAGAAGAACCTTTGCTCCGAAGACACTTTGACCTGCCGATGCGATGCGAAAAGACTTCTTCGAATAATTCGATCTACTACATTCTGTTGCAAAATTATGCACGCACCCGCGTTTTTCATCATAACTTTTTGACGCTCGATCACAGTGGAATTTGTCACGAGAGTTAGTTCTTTGGCCTAGGTCAAAGACTCCATCGCCAGAATCACGAACTTCCATTTCGGTGGAGTGGGACGGTGGAAAAACGCGAAATCGACTACTTTCATTTGTTGCAAAATTATGCGCGCACCCCCATTTTCCGATAAGATGTTTGTTTGAAGCGTTCGATCGTGTTGAAATTCGTACTCTACTGTGAATCCCTTGGTCTCGGGCATGACTGCACCGCTGGAGCACCCGAATTCTGACTTTTGAATGGGAAAATCGAGGAAAACGCGAATCTAACGATTTTCATCCACCGAGTAACGTCCAACATGTTATTCATTGTGCAAACTCGATAAAAAATAAATTTTATCTCTTCCAAGACTTTTTGGAATATGTTTCACCGCTCTTCATCAATATTCTAGTCGATTTCGCGTTTTTCCACCGTCCCACTCCACCGAAATGGAAGTTCGTGATTCTGGCGATGGAGTCTTTGACCTAGGTCGGAGACCGAACTCTCGTGACAAATTTCACTGTGATCGAGCGTTTCGTTCAGAAGTTATGATGAAAAACGCGGGTGCGCGCATAATTTTGCAACAGAGTGTATGTGCATGTAACAGCCGGTGACAGAGATAACGATCATTCAGCAGCAATGTGATTAGGCAGGAGAAGTAGCCTTAATCCTGAGCCCGTCAAGAGAGGAACTCCGACAGCATCCGAAAAATAGCATCGTCGCTGGTAATTGGGCTTTCTGCAACGTCCGGAGGCGGTGTTTCTCAAACTTCTTCTATTGCGGAACTCCAGTCTCACTACATTTCTCTGCGCAAGCCTCTCCGGAAGCTCATCTCCTGTGGAAGCTCAATTGTACCGCATTGATTCCATGCATCACAAACTTTTTGCAGGCGACGGACGGGCGAACTTCTCGGGATGCAGCACCGATAAGCGGAACATCGACGGTTTGGATTTCGTGCGTGATTACGAATCTGGAGAGATGGGAGAAAGCTTCTGTCGGCACGTGGAAATATGGGGTTCCACGGAAATTCCACCATGGAACCCCGGAAAATCGTGACGCAGCCCCAGGGTTCCATGAAAGTCACTCTGAAAAACACTGTCCCGAAGAAGACAGCTTCATTCATCCTGTGCATGTGGTTGAAATCGATTGGCGGCTGCCTTCTCAGTCTCGTCATCGAGAGAACACGCACTGAAGAATCGGCGGTGTTATCTGGAAGCGTCATATCTCATTGATAAGATAGTCGCATTCATCGGAATTAGTGATGTGTTTGAAGCGATGATGATAAACTCGACGATTACAAGCGCTAATGTCGAAGAGCGATAACTCCTCGTGCTCCAACTTTGCGTTCGAGCGAAGTTGCCACAGAGAATCAGCTCGGGTCGGAAAACTGCGTTATTCTGGAAGGTCCTCCGATGGTTGTCACGTCAGGTATCTCTCTGCGACGAACATGGACCTGGATGGAATATGAAAGATATATATGCGATATAATATATTGACATTGCACTTGCGCGCGCCACGATTACTTCGTCACGCAGTGATATCGCTACGCGCGGCGGAGGCATCGTTGGGCGAAATGCCGGTTCGTATGTGGAATCTAACGGATGAATACAGAAATCTCGTCTTTTTCCGCATTGGAAAGGACGACCGCATCTCAGAGAAGACGAATCGAAGCGTTCCCGTGGAAACAGAATGGATCTTGTTGCCGGCGCGCCGTGTTTTGATTTTGGGGACCGCGTTGCTGCCGAGCTACGGAACGACACATCATTCGAAACAGAAGCCGGAAGGTGAGCATTCGAGAACCATTGAAACAGTGCTAATTATTTGCACTAGAACAACAGCGAATCGGTGGATGTTGCGGTGAAATTCGGGGAACGATTCGCTTAGTTTTCCGCCGTATAGAAACTTTCTCGGCTGTTGTGAGTATTCACTTGTAGAGACTGTTTCGGGTCCTTCGTTCTTCATGTGACTGAGTTTTCCCTCTCCGCTATGCTCGGGATCGGAAAGATCAAACTTTCCTCCAGAATTTCCGCCGATCTTCGATGTTTTCAACATTCCCCAAAACTCACCAGAAACAAACTGAAGATTCGAGAATTTGTGAACGTGGTGAATATTGATCCATCCGTCGAATGCGGTGAGCTGCAACTGGTTGTTTCCAAGTGTCGGATGGTTTCCAACGTGATCGGGCTCCTTGACTCGCTCACGGAAAACGGCAAAGGGATGAAAAAACTCTAATATGACCCCTACACTCTGGAGGAATCATACGCTCAAAAAAACTTGCTGTAATTCTGGAGAGAAACGTGGGGTAAAGCGGGGATTGGAAAACTTCAATTTTCCTGCTCCGAGAAGGTATATCCCTTCGCCGAAGATTCGCTGAGTAGTTTTGTTTCATCGACAGATGCCGTTGGACGATCTCGTCTCTTCGGTGGAGACATTCGTCTGGCGCCCTCCGCTCAAAGATGGTCGCGTAAGTATTCGAACCGTCTAATCATTTGCCCCAACTCAGTGGCTCATCTGCGTCAAAATCAATGCTCGATGCAAAACTCTAAGTTAGAACTTTTCGCTCAGGTGTGGCCTTTCGGTATAATTTACGCCGTATGGGCGGGAGCACTCGGCCCCTCGTCAGAATACGGGGTGCTCGTTTTGCCGGTGATATTCGTCCTCCAGGTACAGTGAATGATCACTCGAGGAGACTTCTTCTGTCAGGAAGTCACGCAGAATTATAATTCGCTCGCATTCTAGGCTCTCGTCTGGCTCGCCGTACATTGGTCTGTCGATATCCGGCGGATACTGTGTTGCACAAGGGTGAGCGCAGTTGTTGTCCGATTTCGAATGACATCAATAACATAAAGCGAACTGTTGACTTGATCAAATCCCTCTACGCAGGTTTCGACCGATGAAGCCGAGACCTGTTTAGTTCGTCCAACTGAAAACAATGGCAGCGCCGAGTTCGTGAACGTCTGCAGGGACCGCCAGACACGATACTTTATTTTCCAAGTGAGTTCAACATGAATCCTTCACAGGATGAATAAACCACTCAAGAAAACATACTTGAGTAGCAAGTGTAACCTTAATTAAGCAAAGTTTCAGGGCCATCGATTCGGAACCTTCGTTAAACTATTCGACACTTTCCAGAAAACGAAATACGTTTTGAAACCAGAGACCAAAGATTTCGAGCCTCTGAAATATCCCATCGAGAAGAAGCTCTCGGAGTACGTCAAAGCTGTCGGTGAGTCAAAAAATATTCTGGATGCCATTCCCCGTCGATAGCATCGAGCGGTCGCGGTCCAAGAAATGAAATTTGAACCTCGCCGCCAAGATCCAAGGCTTACCGAGAAATTCCTCCGCAGGTCTCGATGATGACACGGCGACCTCCAACAAGAGCCATTTCGGAATCAATCTCCTCAATATCGATGCCCCGGAATTCTGGCCCCTCTTCATCGAGAGGGCGACGGCGCCCTTCTTCGTTTTCCAAGTGCGTTCCACCGCATTTTCCAACGAAACCATCGTTTTTCGAGTGCGATTCCTACGATCATCGAAATCGTTGCGTGTAATCTCTCACCATGGTATTCGTTCCTAGGTGTTCTGCGTCGGTCTCTGGTGCTTGGACGAGTACTGGTACTACTCGCTGTTCACCTTGATGATGCTGATCATGTTCGAGTGCACTCTGGTTCAACAAACTATGCGGAATCTGTCTGAAATCCGACGCATGGCCGATTATTCGTCACCACGGAAGATGCTAGTCTATCGAAACCGGCGTTGGATCCAAATATCGAGTCAGGAACTCGTGCCGGGCGATCTGATTTCAGTCACGCGGTCCGAGGACGCGCTGCCATGCGATGTTCTACTCCTGCGGGGAACAGCGGTCGTCGACGAATCTCTTTTGACAGGAGAGTCCATTCCCCTCATCAAAGAAGGACTCGATCAAACAGATAATTTCGAACGAACCCTCGACCTCCAGAGCGACACTAAACTCCACGTCTTGTCAGGTGGAACGAAAGTCATGCAGCACACTGGGCCGGGAAAAACGTCTGGCGGCGTGAAGCCCTCCGACAGTGGTTGTCTCGGATACGTTCTGCGCACTGGATTCAGTACCTCGCAAGGGAAACTGTTGCGAACGATTCTGTTCGGAGTCAAACGAGTCACCGCGAACAACAAAGAGACGTTCGCGTTCATCATGTTCCTGCTGGTATTCGCCGTTGCTGCTGCGTCCTATGTTTGGACCAAGGGAATTCAAGATCCGAACCGAAGCCGCTACAAACTCATGTTGGAATGCACTTTGATTTTGACTTCGGTAGTCCCACCGGAACTTCCCATCGAGCTGTCTTTGGCAGTGAACTCTTCCCTTCTTGCTTTGGCGAGACTTGGAATCTTCTGCACGGAAGCTTTCAGAATTCCTTTCGCCGGCAAAGTGAACATCTGCTGTTTCGATAAAACCGGGACTCTGACGTCGGACAAGCTGCAGATCGATGGCGTCGCTCAAATCGGCGGGGACGTCGTTCCCGCCAAGGACGCATCTTTCGAAACGCTGCGGGTCATGGCATCGTGTCATTCACTCGTTCAGACAGATGCGGGGCTCGTGGGTGATCCTTTGGAAAAAGCCACACTCAGTGCCATCGAATGGTCCGTGGCGAAGAACGATGCGTGCACACCCAACAAAGGAAAGCAACACGGGATGAAAGTCCACCGCAGATTCCACTTCAGTTCTGCACTCGGCAGAATGTCGGTGATCGCCTCTAGTCTGAAACCCGTGATAGAAGTCGAATACATAAGCACAGTGAAGGGAGCCCCTGAAGTTCTGAGGTCGATGCTGAAAGAAGTTCCGAAAAGTTATGATGAAACTCACCGAGAGCTCTCTTTCAACGGGGCGAGAGTCCTCGCTTTGGCCTACAAGGAACTGGGGGTTCTCGACAGCACGGCACTCCGAGAATTGACCCGCGACGACGTGGAATCCCAGCTGATCTTCTGCGGGTTCTTGGTCGTTAGTTGTCCGATCAAAAAGGACTCTCTGCAGGCCATTCGTCAGATCAAGCACTCTTCCCACCACGTCACTATCATCACCGGAGACGCTCCGCTCACAGCGTGTCACATAGCCCGTGAACTCGGTTTCGTTTCGAAACCTTGTCTCGTATTGGACCCGGTCGAACAAATGTGGACCGGTCACAACGCACCGAGTGTCGATTTCGATGAAACTCTACCTCCAAACCATGATTTCTGCGTCACCGGCGACGGTTTGCAGCTTTTCGAATCCGTGTGCGGGGTGAAAGCCCTCGCGCACGTCAGAGTCTTCGCCAGGGTTCAGCCCAAACAGAAGGAATTCATCATAACTCGTCTTAACTCGATCGGATTGGTAACTTCCATGACCGGAGACGGAACCAACGACATGGGAGCGTTGAAACACGCTCATATCGGGGTTGCTCTGCTCTCGGACGGACCGGCGAAACCCAAACCAGTGAAGCCGCGTCCACGTCCTGAGCAACTTCTTCAGAGGCTGCCGCCTCAAGAGAGAACCCGCGCGAGTCTCGAACAAATGCTAAAGGTGAGCCTCGATCTCGTCATGTCCTGCCGCTCTTCAAACTTGTTCGCGTTCCGCGTTCATAGTTTGCAAATGGTCTGAAGCTGATTCATTCGAACAGCGAATTGATGTCATGGTTCTCGATTCTAAACAAGACTGGAATTTTCAGGATTTGGAGCAGGAGGAGGCGGTGGAAGTCGTGAAACTCGGTGATGCATCGATCGCCGCTCCTTTCACCTATAAAGGCTCCTCCGTTGAATGTTTGTGTCACATCCTCAAGCAAGGACGCTGTACTCTGGTTACTACGCTGCAAATGTTCAAAATCCTTGCTCTGAATGCCCTGATCCTGGCGTACTCGCAGTCGGTTCTCTACCTCGACGGAATCAAATTCTCCGATTCGCAGGCCACACTTCAAGTGAGTTCGCTTGCTTCATCCCATACAATGCTCTCTTTGAGAAATCGGAGGAAGTTCTCAAGACGGATCTTATTCCTTTCCCCAGGGTCTCTTGTTGGCTGCGTGCTTCTTGTTCATTTCACGATCTAAACCACTGGAGAAACTTTCTTCGAAACGACCGCTGGCGAACATTTTCAACGCGTACACCCTATTGACAGTGATGCTTCAGTTCGCTGTCCATCTGACAACTCTGGTTTACCTGACCGGTCTTTACGAAGGGCTCAAGCCGAAAGAAGTGAAAGAAGATTCGAAGTTCGAGCCTTCGCTGCTAAACTCCACCGTTTACGTACTCTCCATAGCCCTGCAGATCTCGACGTTCGCAGTCAACTACCGGTAGGTGTTAGATTGGAGTTCAAAATCGGCCTTGTTTTCATGCTTGACCGACATTGGAAGAACACCGAACCTGAACGATAAACGTTTGTTTTCAATGCAGAGGCCGACCTTTCATGGAGAGTCTTTGGGAGCACAAGCCACTCATGTACGCCTTGGTCGTCCCGAGCCTAGTTGTTGTAGCGTTAGTGAACAATCTGATGCCCGACCTTTCCGCACAGCTGGAGCTGGTGAGTTGACCGCTGTTTCTGACGTCTGCAGAGAATCGCTGCAATTCTATTTCTCAATGTTTCTCTCTCTTTCACGCAGGTGGAATTCCCCCAAGATCAAGGCTACTTGATTCTAGGGACATTGATAGCGGACTTCTTGGCGGCTCTGTGCATCGACAGGGCGTTGGCCGCCATTTTGGCTCGAGGCGACGCCATACCTTTACCACGATTAGAAAAATGATGATGAATGAATTAATAAGTAGGCTTTTCGAACGATGGTTGTTTGCGACGGATGAGCCGATGTGAATTTGCCGCGAGGACACAGATAAGGAGTTGACGACAAAAATCGGACAAACATATACCAATAGGGAGGTCTGTACCTCTGCTGCGCTTCACGAGGACAGCTGTAGAATATGGTGATCGTTATTGATTGATAGGTTTGACCTAAGCAGTATAGCAAAGAACAAAACTGATCGAGGATGCTCTGAGAGCGCACGAGTCCATGGTACGTGGTTCAACGAGTTGGGATGCTGTGGGAACAGAAGAGATCTTTGTGTGGCTGGCGACGCGATCTCGTTCTGTGTCTTTCCGATAGGTGGGACTGTTGTACGCGAGAATCCGAACCGGCTGCTCACAACGTAGTTCACGAATGTATCATATATTCGAAATATATTCCTCTGGTATTTCTAATTGTTCAATCGGATGAGAGGGATTCCGCAGAACAAAGGATGGAATCTTCCTGTGACTGTTTTCGGATGCTTTCTCGGAGACATGATCGAGGGGAGAATTTTTTCACGGTGTCGATTCCGAATGAAGTTTAGCTGTGAGTGACAGATCGAGTGAGTGAGTGAGTGATAGTGACGGAGTGAATGTCGTGGACGCCGCAATGAGCATTTGAAGGTGCGTTCTCCAAGTGGGGGACCTTAGAGTAAACTGAAGAATTCATTATCAAGTGGTGTCGAAGCAGCTGAATTCTGCAAGCAGCTCTGATGATTACCTCAAATTATGCGGGAAATCGAAGATCGAAGTGGCGGATGAAATTCAAATATTTATTGATATCATCGCGAGAACTGAAGATCATCTTCGAGGGAAGCGTGTCAGACGTTATTTTTCCACCGAATGAATAGAAAAGAGTTCATGCATCTAATATATCTTGTCATCAAGGACGTGGCCCCGGAAGATTGGGCGAATAAACACTTCCATAGGAGTTCGCCCTGACAGATATGTTTCCTCCTTTTCACGCGGTAACCTGCTTTATAACCAACGGCACGGAAACAGTGAATGAGTTGGGGCAGCAAGTGAAGTACTCGAGGGGACCAATTCAGTCTCTTCAATTCTGTTATCGGTCAGGGAAAACTTTATTCGAGATGAAAAAAATCGAGGAGGAAGATTCGTTCAATCAGTTTGAAGAGTGAAGGAATAACGATCGTGTCGAGTTCCGCTCTGTCTCGGTGTGAACAACAACATCGAGGACGGGGTGTGGTGAGCTACTCTGATACCCGACGCAGAATTCGGTCACGGAGGGCTTTCAGATAATTCATAAACAAAACTCAGTCTCTGGAAAACTCAACGTGCGACGCAAAAGCACAGCGAGCGTCATTCTCGATTGCTACGAGCGCCCTACACCACCTGTTCTGTAAACTAAAACCCTACCTCCTTCCTCGAGTGGCCGCGAACGTTTCTCGCGCACATGGATGTTGTGCTGTATTCCCGAAAGATGTGGACATCGCGTCAGAAGTGGTTTAAGCAGGCAAGCGTAGCTCCGAGAGCAGCTGCCACGACACCGAGATGAAGTTCTCTCTTCTGGTTACCTGCATCGTGTTCTTATTTCATGAACAAGGTCGGACGACGATTCCCGTTTGTCATTGAATGTCATTTGGAAAGTGAACCCCAAGTCAAAGCAAAAGTCTTCACATCCGTTTACTCAACAGAGAGCTCCGCGGCTGTACTTCGCAGAGACTGTTCCTCTGCTCAGCCTTTCGTGATTTACAACGACTCTACGAACACGTGTGTCACCGCTTCCGGCTGCTCTGGTTCCCAGAAACCCCAGACATGCAGGGCTTGCCAGAAGGAGCACCTAGGTGAGAGTCCCGATTTCCCACAAATATGAGGACTCATTTCACCTCAAGTTGAAACAAGATGCACTAAACAGCTCGTAGGAACAAACCCAAGGTAATTCCGAACTAAAGTGATTTCTCGTTCGTTCTTCAAGGCTCGCAGGTCGGTCTCGTGCAGGGATGCTTCACCCCGAAGTCGATGGGAACATGTAGATTGGAAGTCCAACTTTACTTCTTCAATGCGGTAACAGGAGAATGTCGTAACGGATCAGTCATCTGTCCCGATTCCCTGAACGGTTTTGGAACCCAAGAAGAGTGTGAATCGAAATGTTCGATTGTTCCGCGATGCGCGGCAGACGTCCCCGAATATTCTCCACCTCGATGGACGCTGGAACCGACCGATTCCTGACGCGTCTGGAATAACTAATAAGGAGCTGCATCCATGACTGTCTGTGAATAAACAGCAAGAAAGTCGGACGTTTCTCCTCGTCTCCTAGGTGACACCACTCTGTGGGGGAAAACTAGTTCTGTACAAACAAATGACGCAAACAATCCACGAGTTTCATGGAAACCGATGAAGTGCACCGCGGCTCCCCGCCTATATGTTGGAGCTAGTCGGCCAAGAGCTGCTGTATTGCACGACGATTGAATATTCGGAACAACACTCAGTATTCCGTAATCAATAGTTAAGTATTGAAATCTTGCTAAACTAATTGTCCCAGAATCGAATTTGATGGAGATGTGTCCTCTGTTCCTGGAGAACCTGTCTGATGACGCCACTGCGAGCATCTAGATGAACTTCTTCAAAGCACTGACATGGGTTTTGATCGACGGAATTCAGAGAAAGCTCCGAGACACTTGCTCGCGTGATGATCCGCCATATGGCTCCTGAAATACGCGGCCGTATTATCATTCTCAGACGTCATTCAGTTTTTCGACCTTGGTCAAAAGCTCTGTCTGGATTCGCCACGGGTAATGGAATCGAGCGAGTGACGAGGGCTCCCATCTTGTCTTGTGTTCCAAAGAGTGGCGTCTCGCATGATGATCGATCTAACTGGACTTCGAATCGATCGATCGATCGATCGAGTAACTTCTCCTGCCACTTCTTCAAGCGAGGGAGAGCAGGAGTGGCAACATTCTCGACTTCATTCAGCGGAAACGAAGGTTCCTGGAGTTCTGGTGTTGCTGCTCGACCCGGGTTTGTGCTAATTAGCGTTTCCTTTAGCTTCGATCCGTTACTGTGTTCAACCAAGCTCGGTAGCTTTCTATTGTTTCTTGAGTGTTCGGACGAACGTAGCGACGAACGACTCACGGTTTCCCAGGTGAAACTGCGTTTCCCTGGTTACGAACGGCGTCTTTTCGGTGGTCAGTAGACCGCACGGGCAGAGCCAGACGCGGCTGGGGCCTTGGCAAGCCCTGTAATCTTGCGTCTGGGAGGCCGGCTCTTGGGGTGAGGTCGGAGAGTTCGCCGCCAGAACTCTGCTGGAAACGGCAGCGCTGGGTCTGGAAGTTCCTCTGCCATGTTTCTGTGACGGGGCTGCTCCCTCCGCCGCAGCTACTCGGATTGATCAATCAAGAGCGCACGGTCAATCTGGGCATCGAGTGGAAGCTTCCGATCTTAACCGAATTCCAGTTGACAACTCTGCGTGTCGCTGGACTCCCGACCCTAACCGAGAGCCCCTTTTGGAACCGATCGGCCTTCGGAGTCCTCAACATACAGTTTGGCGATCATTCCGAGTTATTTTTCCTTGAGAGGTCAATGCAGGCCAGACGGGAGCTCTTCAACCTTACGTCGAAACGCGGGTTCGATCCCGAGAAACTCGCTTCTTTAGGGGTCACGAATCCACTTTTGGAAGGCATTCGAATTTTCAGTCCGGAGTTTTTTGGAATATTGTGGTTCCCGGTGGAATAGAATTAGATTCTTGCATTGATCTAAGGTGGATACGTTAGGTCTATGATTTCAACGGTTGCTTCAATGGCGTCAGTTGCCATGGCTGCCCATCGCGTCGGTTTCTTCTGCCGAGAACGACCAGCGCGTAGATGACGTTCGATCGTGACCCGTTCGACGCTTGACGTCTTCCATAACTGGCTGCGATGCGTTCGCGCAGTTTTCCTCCGTCAGACACAGGCAGGCTCGGTCACGCTCGAATTGTCTGAATGCATATTTAGCTTTTTCCGCGCACATAATTGGTCAAAAGCAGCTCGAAATTTCTTATTGCGGGATGAGAAATCGGCGGACAGTAAGCAACATCATTAAAACGTCACCAGGATCAACTGAATTTCTCTCTATTCTAAGCGTCCCGTGTAATTTACTCACGTCCCAACGAAGGATACTTGTTCTCCTATGAGACATTGGAATGAAAGTTCCGCCCTACTGATCAAGTACTTGAGACTCTTGATGCCGACACTGCGTCTTCAGTGTTCGTTTGTTTCTGATTCTTCGATGTGTGTTTCCGCTTCCAGCACTGTTTTCGAATGATCTCACTCAACTTACTATCTATAGAACAGGTCTAAAGTCTAAAAGAAGTGCGGCCCGGAGTCAGCTTGGACTCGATCGCGATCTACGAAATTTCGAGATCGAATGCGGCAGGTTCAGAAGTGTCTGGGATCGGTCTCGGCGATGGAGTTTCTGACTCCGTCAAATTTCAACTTCATTGGGATAACCTTCATTTCTCTTGCAACGAATTTTTGAAAGTCGGTAACTAGTGAACGACATTCTTCTGCTGAGCGTTCCAGGTCTTTCATTTCGTTTTCAGCTGGAAGAGATGACTGCTGATTTCGAACGAACCCTACTCTCGAATAGGGCCAGGAGTTTGGCGCGGCATTTCGCCGCGAATCTGGCGGTCCGCCCCGGGCGGCACTTCCGGGGGGGCATTTGTGTTATTTCGGACCTTTTTTTTTGTTATTTTTTTTCGGCTGTCACTTCAGGCAGACCGAGGTTCGAGGGGGCGGCATTTTTGTTACTTCGGACCTTTTTTTTCTTTCTTTTCGGTTGTCACTACAGACTGACCGAGGTCCGGGGGGGGGGGCGACATTTTCGAAAAATTTCAATTTCCGCCCCGGGCGGCACTTAGCCTAAATGCGCCACTGCTCTCGGGTGCCGAGATTTGAGAGTAGGAGGGAATTCTTTTCAAAAGCGGATATGCTTCACAGGAACTCTGAGAAATATGAAATTTTAAACGGTTTATTCGATCTCTAGGAACTTTTCTGATCTGGAACTCTTCTCAGCTCATGATGGTCAGTTGTCTCGGCCAAACTTGAGCTGGATCAGCTTGGACGGGCTCGACGAAATCAGAACCCGTCAAATTCTCCATGGTCTTTTGATTCAACACCAGCTTTGAACTCATTGGTTGCTTCGGAAGATTCTTTAACTGGGTCGAACTTCAAGCCCAGAGGTTTCTTTCGGTTGTATATATCCATGAATTTGACATGGACGAACCATGGGTGATCTTTGACTTCGTCTGCGCCATTGACGCCGAGTCGCTTCGCCCCCTTCTTCTCGAGAAGAGCAGTCAGAAATTTCACCTTCTCACTTTTCTTGTCTTTTTCGTTGGGGAATTTCAGTTCTTCGTCGAGAATGTCTTTCTTAATTCGAACCTCCAGATCGCTATCAGTGAACGGGTGTCTGGCGTAATGCAGGTCGTAGAGTATCGCTCCGACGCTCCACCAGTCAACCGCGTTCCCATATTCCTTATTTTTCCACATTTCGGGGGCCGTGTACTTGCCGTGGCTGATAGCGTCCTGCGCTGTCGATGCACTCTTGGCCGTCGTGAGGTCAGTGATCTTCAGGAAGCCGGGTTCGAAAATCAGGATGTGTCTCGGCGTCAAGTCACGGTGCATAATGCCGCAGCTGTGGAGATACTCCAGCGCCATGATCAATTGGCAGGCGATGTTTTGAACTTCCTCCTCCGGGACCGCTTCTCGCTTCTTAATCAACAGTGACAGGTCGCCGAACTGAGCCCGTTCCATCACAAAATAGAGGTTCAAGGAGTCCTGCCATGCGTACAGTAACTCAACAAAGAAAGGGCTGTCGAAGCCGTCCATGAGCCTCTTGGCCTGGAGCGTTCCCGACACGTTATCATGGGACTCTTTGCATTTTTCTTTCTTTATGACTTTAAACGCAACCTCCTTCTCACTGCTTTTCTCAGTGGCCATCCAGATTTCCGCGAGTTTGCCGGAGGTCAAGCATTTTCCGACCGTGAACTTATCGACACTCGATTTCGGGCATTTGTTTTTCTTGATCGTTTCATTGAGAGTTTTTCTCGCATTAGCAATGCGCTGCGAATACGCAGCCAAGCTCAAGGGTGGCGTCGAAGGCATCGTTCTCCTCTGATTGAAACTAACTCACTCCAGCTAGGAGAATTTATTTGCGAGCGTCCGTCTGCTAATCATATTGGCGACGAAAGTGATGCGAACCGTTTCCATCAATTATCTCAAGCCCGAGTTCTCGATGCTTGTACTTTTCGTTGATGAAAATTCTCCAAGAGACAATGGAGGCGCTCTCCGCAATGAGATCTCGCGCGGGAACATAATCCTCGACATTGTTGGAAGTGCGCATGACCACGCTGCATTCTTCGTTATCCAATCGCCTCTAACTTCGTCCGTTTAGCTCTAAGCTGACGTGAATCTAACAGGCATGGCCGATCACTAGAATAGAGCAAAAGTTCCTTGAGTGGCGTTTCACCGGCTCTAACTTCAAACGAGGCGCAGGGCTCGGATGTCCATAGATTGGATTTTTTTTTCTGGTTCGCCGTGGGAACAACCACAACACCAACACTTTATTTGTACATAAAGGGTATATGAAAGAAGGTCACACAACATACAAACGCGATGCTCGCCACGGAAAAAGCGAGTTGACCCTGTCGTTTTTTGCCCTGAATTTTGGGCGACTTCCTACGTTGCGCTCGAGCCATTCACGAAAAGCATCAGGAGAGGTCCAGGGCTCCAAAGGGCAATGTTGCTCGTGTAGAACTCAGAAGCAGCCAGTGACGCGGCGTAACTAGAATGCATTTCTAGAGGCCTCGTTTCTCCCATGACAGGATCGGAATTCCGATAGCTCATTCTGCTTTCTAGCATGGGTTTTATTCACATCAAGCTTCACGAATTTGAGTCAGAGGAGAGACATTGGGATACGCGGGAGTGGCACGGCTGCTTGAGTCTCCTCAATGCTGCAGCAGAAGCTAATTGGCTCCGTTCTCACAGGGGAATGGCACGTGGGAAAGGTGAAGTTCGAGCTCAAGACATCTCTAGTCGGGTGTTTTCCTATCGACTTTCTAAGAAATCCGTCGTCAAAATGTGCGGATACCTCGCCGTTTTCGAGAAAAATCGATTTTGTGACTATGGGGCCCCATGAGAGCCGAGATTTTCTGAAAAAAATACAAAATTTCAAGAAAGATGTCGTAACTGACGGGTGGGTAGCAGATCATGGGCACCTATCCCAGGTATGACTATCGCAGTATGTTTGGTTCCCCTCGCCTGTTCCTTTCCCGAGAAAAATGCGTCATTGCTACGAGGGTTTTAACATGGGAGCTCTACGACAGCCCTTTTAATTTCGATTTGAAGGTCAATTCTGACACCGGATTCGTGCTCAGCACGGTCGATTTTTTGGGGGGGGGGGTAGGCGAATTCTAAGCGAGGTGAAGGACCAAAAAAATCTTCATGTTATTTTCTTTGTCCTTAATCTCGCTGAGAATTCGCTTTTTGGCGACGGATTTCGTAAAAAGTCGATAGGAAAACACCCGACTAGAGATGTCTCGAGCCCAAACTTCACCTTTCCCACTTGCCATCCCCTTGTCAGCGAAAATTCTTTGACATCGGACAACATATCCGTTTCTCGGCTTCCCGTTTTCTCCGTGAGTCGAAGTTGAGGCTCGATTCCATCTCTGTCAGAAACTTCCTTCGCATCCCTTGCTCCTGCCTTCCCCGGAGCCGCATCTCTGCAATCTGACTCGACCGCTCTTGAGATAATGTGTTCAATCTTCACGAGGAGTTTCTGTTCTCATTTCGTTTTCATCAGAACACCTTTCTATTCAGAGATTCCCGTCACATTCTTTTCACTGCGAAGGAGCCGGCTGACACGCCGAACGAATTCCCAACGTCAGCGTCGTTTACCACGCTTCGAGCCTTATCCGCGTCAGATGGTGCTGATGACGACGCTCCCCGTGACGTCTTTGACTTATTTTCGAACTAAACGGGGAACCCGAGTTTCCGTGCTGGTTTTGCAAAACATAAGGGCTATTCTAACAGAACAGAATTTGCGCTCAATTAACAGCTGTTCTCGAGGCGCTGTCTTTCCTGAATTGTACCGTAGACTGCGGGAATCACGAGAATATTGAGATCTCGAACTGAATGTGAGAGCGCGGGCTGCTTCTGATAACCGTTTCGATAAATAATCAGAAAAAGTTCTTGGCGTGAGAAATCGGGCGCGTGTCCGGTCGTTGAGCTTCATTTCATTGCTACCCCGGTACGAAATATCGGAGCCTTCGAATGATTCTCTTCCGACTGCACTCTCTTGGAATGATCTCAGAGATCGTGATTATGCTTCGATCAGATCGATTCAAATTCAAATTGGACTTCACGCGAATCTCACAACTCCGAGGAACGGCTCTTCGAAGTGCAGATTCTTTTATTGCACTCTTCTTGCCTTGAGACAACGTCATTCCAGAGTGATTCATAAAGTTTCGACGATGACATTTCCGAGAGAGAACTTGGCACGACATCCTCTGATAGTTTTGAGAGCGTGTCCCTTTATTCCACTTGAAGATGATGTCATCGGAGGCAACGCGGTCGCGCCGAAATTTATCATCAACATCTGAAACTTTTGCGTGAAGCACCTGATGAGACAGGTCCATGTAACTAGCGAACAGATGATAAGCCGAATGATGTCCATTTTCTGAGATTGTGAGACAATTGAAGTTCTCATAGATTTAAATTCGGCAGACTTTTCTCCTTTTGCGGAGACGAACACCAGAGTTCGAGGAGAGGAGTGGGATCATTGTATGGTCCCATGGTGTTGAAATAAGAAATTAACATGTGGACGAAGAGAAATACCGCGGACTTCCGTCAGACTGGCGTGATGCGTTTAATGCTCCACTGACGTGTGTAAGTGCAGTGAGGGAGGCTTCAGATGCTCCCATATTGGACTCTTCGTCTCTTCCCTCTTCTTCCGTTTTCCTCCTTCACTGTTGTTCATCCTGCATGAAGTAGGATCTCAGAAAACAGAAAACCTGTGGCTCGCTGGAACAGCCTCCATCACGCGAACGATTCTCCGGTGCCCCTCAATCGACACAACACACAAAGAACGTGAAAATGGTGAGTTGTCAGAACACACTACTCGGGGGTTGGTTGAAGTTGTCACCCAAAGCAACGAAATAGCAACTCTTCTCAGGATAGCAGTGATGAGAATCTTTCCCAAAAACTCCATTTTGAACGGTCGTCACGAAATTGACGAAAATATGAGCTCACAAGAAAAGCTTTCATTGATTCAATGGTAGTCTGCCCAACGGATTCCAAATCGCCGCTCGTGGTCACGAGGAATGGGTCGTCAAACCACACTCAAAGCTGTCTCGATCGTTTCTTTTCCATTCAAAGCTTGGATACTGGACATCTTCCTATATCTGTGCCCATTCCGCAAGAGACGGATGAGTCGCCGTGGGTTATACGGTATGGTGGTGGTCACACGGAACGTCACGGTTCTGAGACAACATGCGACCTTGACTTCAACAGTCGTTGAGTCAGGATTCAGGGTCTCGAAAGATGACTAACAACGAAATAGAAAAACTTGTTCAGATTTCTCCTCGTATGAGACCAGCTCTCAAATCACGTTTTCGGGCTGTTCGGAGAGTTGATAAAAATAAAGATTGTGACCATCCTGGTTTTAGCTGGGAAGAAGAGGAACAGTCGTCATCGACAAACTCGTTGGAGCGATGACGTTTCGCGCAGATTTTTTTTCTTGTGTCGCAACGAAGTCATCTTACACCGTATTATACGCAGTGCTTATAGATGGAAATCATTTGTGCCCTTCAAAATGACCGTTCAGGCTTCTCCCCATCTCACATGAAACGGCATATACATATATGTACATATATATTGAAAGGTTATAGTTCCGCAAAAGTTTCGCAGTGGTTGGTAGCGAGAGAATTTTGAGACCAACGTCACAGTTGAGAGCGGAAGTTTCCATTTTCGAATTATCTCCAAATGCTACTATACATCTTATACATATATATTGCAAAATATTGAATTTATATACCTATATATTGTATGTACATATCTATCGTATAATGACATATTCAAATACTTTAATATATTTTATAGTATTATACATATATATTACAGCGGATCCCGTTCCTCCCCGACGAGAATGTGAAGTACACAACGTCTGGCGATCTCGCAATGCGAGAACTTTTCGTGTTCGCCGGTGGTGGAGCTTTGGTTGTGCTGTGGGTGGCGGTGATCGGCGCGGTCTACGCAAAGGTGAGATCAGCAAGTTACGACTTTGTCGGATCAACGCTGTATTATTCCAGCGGATGAACTGTACCGAGATGGTTCTTCACAATTTGTTCTATATGACATGACTTTGATGTTTTCGCAGGTATTCTACTTCAAGAAGTGTCCGCCTCAAGAAGAGACCAAGCTATCCAAAAATGTGCCGCCGCCGCCTCCGTCTCCCACGACAAATATCATCAACGAAGCGCGACGCAAATCTCGCTCGAACTCTCTCTTCAAAAATGTTAATCCGTACAGTCTGGTTCGGTACGAGTAGCAGCTTGTTTGCGTGATGCATAATAATCAAGCGAACTATAGGAATATATCATGACGTCAATGACGGCCACCAGGCCGGCGCGATCATCTGCCAACCGGCTTGCACGCCAACCGACCGGATAGCTTCGTCTTGGACTTTGACAATGAGGAAAACTCTCGAAGTGCAACCAACTTCATCATCGAAAACAATCGCATCAACAGCGTAGCCAAACCTTGATCCCATTTGTAAGAGGGATATTTCCACTGTGTATAGCTGAACACTTGAAAGAATGTTTATACTCAAAACAGTGGTCGTGTGATCGGTTGTTTACCAATAAGAAGCACTTGACCATTAAATCATTGAAATCTTTGTCGCTGAAAACATCTCCAATATCGTTCGGGAGGAGACTCAATATCCTTTCTGGGGGCCACGAGGACGTCATCATAGTTTCGAGGACAAAATAGAGGCGAGCGTCGTTTGATGAAGTGCGATTGGTGTAACGGCATCTGTGTAAACGTGCGCAGTGATGATGCATCGCCCCGGTTTCACCTCCAGCCGTTCTCCGATGCCTGAAAGAGCCCCTCGCGGTCTGCGAAGCGACGGCTCTCCAAAAGATCCGGGTGCCGGTTGCATTCGGATCAGACATGTATTTCAGTTTTGAATTTTGGATGAGATTCTCACGATAACGGGAGAAGTCTCCTCGCTCGGATTGGAAACAATGTCCGAAATGAACGCTATCCTTCCATTCACAGGAGGAATCTAGATTCGTTCAATATTTGTTCGTGTGCGTCACTTTTTTTTGCTACGTGTTCCCGGAGTTCACGGAATCGGCATCGGTGTTAGCTGTAGCTTAGGCCAGAACGCAACATTGAATGGGCTGAATGGTAATCGCGTGATATGCCACGTGATAAGAAAAACGAGATCGGCTGTTTTCCCAGCAGTGGAAAAGTCTCCCGAGCCAGTCGAGACACGATCGGGAATTCAAAGCCCCTCCTTCACATTCTGAGAGCAGGGTTCCGGGATTTCGAGCTCCTAGGAGCGAAGTATCAGAGGATCTTTCCCAAAGAGTTCTATTCAGGAATTTCGGAAAGCTCAGGAAGCGATTCATTCGATGATCGGGTTTCAGACCCTGGGTTCTCCAAGCTAAGCCTCAATAACGCGAATCAAGATCCAGGGTACGATTCGAGATGTTGAGCCCTACTGCGCCGGATGGAAAAGTACTCCATCATCAAAACACGGGTCACGGTCTGCTGCTCGGAATTATTAGGAGACGCAGAAGCGGGCCTCTTGTGAAGATTGGGAACACCAAACAAGTTCAACCGGCTAATCCGTTCACCGTAACTGGTTTCGGGTTAGCTGGAATAATCCTGAGCTCAAACGTTTCGGGCACTCTTGAGAGTTTCATCGAAGGTCGTCGTCGTCGATGATGACGATAATGCCCTGTTGGGATGCCGACCAGCGGCGATCCTAATGCTGGTGAGGATGCTGTTGTTGCGAATAGGCAAACCAATGGACGAACTTGAACCGAACACCCTCGCCATCTCAATTGTGTCCACGAGTTTATCCAGGAGCGAGGACGCCCCTCTTCGATTCGATTACTTCTCATTTTCAAAGCAACAACAGCAAACAACAAGCGGACTGGAGTTGTGCGTGTCTCATCAAGCATTCGGATATTGCGTTCGCGAACCATGGCCGTAGAAGCAGGTAAGTGGCAAGGCTGCCCCTCGTCCTACCGTGGTCATTGCCTTGAGCTCACAAACCGAGAGTTCCTCCTCAGAATCAAAGACTATGGGAGGAGACATCTTGGTCGTTTCTGTGGAATCGCATAAGATTTCGGTCGAGAAAACGAAGGATGGTCCGAGTCGCTCGTGCCATTTACTTATTCGCGATTCTTCACCGCGTTGCGGTGAAGAATATCGGGTTTCGGGAGACGTAATCAGATGCCGGGACATCTACACGCCGAGTCCCGGCACAGAACTCAGGGAAAAGTTATTGAGGAAAAGTTCTCGAAGTTTTCCAAACGTCGTCGAGTTCTACATCTACGCCGTGCCGTCAACTCATTGTCACAATGCCAAGTCAAACTGACACAATAATGATACGACGAAAGGAGCCATCATCAACAAAGAGAAGTACCTCTACTCTCACGATGAGAAAGAGAGAGCGAGCGAAAGCTATTCTTGGCTAGTCAAGAGTTGTTTTAGTCTTTGTTTCGATAAATATCGAGATAAGGAGGTTATGCAATTCCAAAAGCGGTTTCGAGAAGTGAGGTGAGACGACGCAAGTTGGAGCTGTTTTTGGAACGGCACGGGTTTTCCATTTCCAAAACTTCCATGAAAACTGGGGAGTTTCCACTTCGGATAAATATGTCCAGCGGGAACAGCGTGCGTAGCACGAACGCAACGATGTATCAAGGTCGACATTTTGCTGCGTGAACATCGATATGGGTTCATCGACGGACATTGGCAGCATCGCTAATCCGTGGACGTCTGAGATTTCGAAAGAGATTCTAGCAACTTCGAAATCATCATCGCTTTCATTTCTCATCGGTCCTGTTTTGGGTCACGTGAGTTTCGCGCTCGAAAAATTTCAAAACTCGGCATGGATGCCAATATCGAATCCCTCGGTCGGCCGAACCATAGCATGTTGTGTTCTACTTTGAAACGAATCATCAAACTGATACAAGTGGAATTCCAGTCTACGGGAGCCGCTTTGTAGAAGACATTCTACGCATCGGTATTTGTAGCGAAACGTAATCGCTAGCATCGAACGAACTGTGGGCCGTTCCGAACGAATGAACAGCTACCTGCAGATACCGTGCGGCGTGATTCATCAGGTGCGGGCCGATAGTCCTCTCCGGGAAAGCAGGTAAAGCGTAGCAAACGAGATCTCCACCGATGGGAGGGACGGGACAAGGGTACCGCAGAACTGTCCGTTTCATCTTCTTTCCGTTGGTCACTCTCGCATCCACAGCTGAGCGAGCCGCAGTTTGTCCTCGACTTTCGAACTGTGAACTGCTCGCCCTCCGACGGAAACTCGAATGTTTCGAGTGGAAACCTTGCAAGAATATTCTGGCGCCGTTGTTCATGGATTTCTTCCTGAAATTCAGAAATTTCTACGGAATAATCTCCGCGTTAACTTTCTCCGTTCTGGCCGATGATGACATCCATTGACTTGAACCTATTTGTTGCAACGTTATCCGCTAAAAAGTCGTTTTTAGAAGGTTCGAGAGAGCTCGAGATACAGATATTGGATCTTGACCTCAAAGTGGGGCACAAACGCTAGAGCAGAGTCGTACACAATACCCTCATTGGCTCAAAATAGGACCGAAGTATGTAGTGCCCTTCAGAAATCCACTATTGTTCCATAAACTTACGAAGATTCCTCATGTCAGAAAGGGTGAGATCGGATTGGACGCTTTCCCATCGAATCAACGATGAGTTTCTTTTGGCGTAAAACTCGAACGACGCTGACGCCAGGGGGAACTTGAGCTTCATTTTGAACGGAACTCCAACGACGCAGCCTGGCGGAGTCGTCTCGACGCGCGACTCGGAGCCTTCCGTCCGATGTCGGGGTTCGAACGAATACACATCCTCTTCTCGCGTTTCCTGAGAGCCGGCGGAAAGCAGAAGCAGCTTAATTCCGATTTTCTCTATTCGAATATATTTCATCGAGAGCTCTGGTTGTTCTCTAGAGCCGTCCGTGCTGGCTGTGACGTCCTTGACTTTGAAGCTCTATGTTGCGAATAGTTCGGGTGTTAGGTGAATCAGTCCACAGTTCTCAACCTCGGAGAGGTAGAGGTTCACGAGCCGGGCCAGGAAACCGTGAGTCGAGCGAGCAAGTTCAAGGTTTCGCTTCGATTATGGAAGTTTTCTCTGACAAGACAAACGCCGGTCCAGAGCTACGCGTAGTAAGAGATTAGCAAGTCGAATGGAGTAATCACTCATTCAGCGAATAGACGCCGCCGAATTCGGGCCGATAACCCGGCGATACACTTTCTGTCAGCACTCGAGCACACGGTTATCTCGGTCTGACCTGAGACGACGGATTCCCCGAATACTGCTCGCTTAGCGGTACGATTATAGAGTAGGACCGCGACAGCCGGTGCGCTACTCCATTCAAGCTCGATGCAAGAGAAATCGAACGAAAGCGGAAAACTCGATCGTTTCGGCGGCGCTGAGGAACGGTGGAACAGTTGGAATTTTCTGAATTTCTTGAAAAAACGTCAGAACTCAGGTCAGTGGGAGCGTTTTCCCATCGAGAGACTCTTGAACCGAACTCGGGTCTTGAAGTTATAGCCCGCAATCGATTGAATGCTAAGACCGGCTGGAGTCGATCCGGTTCGTGATTACGGAAAGCTGCAATTTAGACGTCTGGTTGAGCCGCTCCCTGGAAAATACTTTTGAGGCTTTTCTAGATCTTTGATGATGATAATTGATCCACCGTAATCGAGTGCGGAATTTCGAGGAATGCGAAATCGAAATCGATTCCCATTCAAAGTCAAAATCCCGGAACATCGAGGGTAGGAGATGAGAATTCGAAAAATGCCGAGTTTTGTGGTTCTGTCGAATCGAGGCGGGAATCTCGTCCCCCGAGTGATCGGCATCAATACGAAGAATATTCAAAATTATGCCTCCGGGAATATCCGAAACACGATCGAGGTTTATAACAAGAATGTTAAACCTCATCGAGATTCCCTCATTGTGGCGTTCGTTTATGACTCGGAATATTGATGCTCGCCGCGTGAGAATGTGAGAAGTGAGAAAGAATCACGCTGTTCGAATCATCGATACGAATTGTTTCTGCTCAAGCGATGCCTCAGAATATCCTCACGTGCAATCTTCGTTCGTGCGAATCTCCGCATTCTTGTATGACTCAGATTGAATTCAAGAGCCCCAAGAGAGCGGAACAATGTTCGGGATGAACATTGAGGCCAGCGAAACAAAGCGGGAGAAAACATGACTGAATAATTGACGTCACGTTTCTCGAGTTTCATCTTCGTTTGGGCGGCAGGCACTCGAGAATGAGGGCAGACCAACGTTCTCTGTTTCATCATCAGTGAGATCAGTTGACAGAGCCACGTGGAGAGAGTTCTCTTCCTTTTCAACGTGAGAAGCGGAACGACGTACAGACGTACAGTCTGGCCGAATGACTGCACAACAAGCGGAGCGGGCACGCTCAGCCTCGAGTGCCGGTCGGCACGGATAGAACTCGCTCATAACATTCTATATATAAAATGGACACCGATACATTCAGCCATCCATCCATCCATCCATCCAGCCAGCCAGCCAGATCCGCGCATGTGAGGGTCCACTAATTGTGTTCCCGCCACCGTAGAAGAGTGCACCTTCTTTCCCCAGCGCGACAAGAAGGGGAGAGTTATAGATCACTTGATTCAACAACTCATGAGAGTTCCGCCACTGACTAACATCGAGTGGGCAGTGTACTGTTACTAGATCGGAGGAGTACTTGGACCGTCGAGTTGCTCTCTCACTGTTTCGGTTTGGAAACAGAGGGAAAACTTCTTGCGGAAAACTACTCAGATTGGAACTGCGATGAAAATCAAGGAATTTTTCCGTGAGTGCCCCCTTCGCTTCAATCAACTTCCCCTCTAGAGCCTAAACTCTCTCGTAGATCTTGGACCGCTTTGTTTCCATTCTCCAGTGAACTCATTCGAATGTTCTCTATCCGCCGGAAACAAACGCTCCAAACTTCCGTCGTCGGGACAGTGAGCTCTGTTCGCCGGCCTTTTGAAATGAACTGGCGAAATGTTTTGACTGTTGTGAGCGTTTCAACGTCACTCTTCAAACAGAGAAAAGAAATGACAGTGCGCCAAGTGATGAACAGCATTCACCACTTAAGACCGCACGCCTAAATGAACAAAACCATTGGATTATCTTGCATTCTCCACCAGAGTGCATTCCGCCAAGGCGGTGTGAATTGGTGCTGCCCCAGCTGGACCGAGCGGGCGGATCTCGCTTCTTAGAACGCAAAGTATCCAAGTTCGGGAACCTTGGATTCTTAAATACCTAGTGAGTCAAGCGGAGATCAAACCCAAGAATACCCGGTTTGGCCCGAATCAGGTTTGTTTTCTGCTTGAAGACAGAAGATTCGGACCGAAAGAAGTGTGCGGACTTGCCTCAGCCGAAAATTCGCTAACTGCGTATCTTGGATTGACAATCTAAAGACCACTCTGACATCTGTTCCATCATGGGGTGGACAGATGTCAAGTTCAAGGCTCGCGATGGAACTTTTGATCAACAAGTCAGTTCTCGCCGGCAGTCCCAACTGTCGCAGGTGCCTTGGATGGGAAGTCGGGCGTACCCGTTGAAATCCTGATTCCTGGAATGGGAATGTCGAAATTACGCGAAATCGAAATCGAATCGTTGCAGAGGCGATGATGACGAACTGGATTTGCTGGCAGCCTGGCTGAGGCGGCGGCGGCGGCGGCGGAATTCCACCTAGAGGAGGCGACTAAGCGTTTCGTTTAAATCTTTCATGAACAGTTTATCCTCGCTGGGCCAATCGAAGCTTTGCTGCATAGAACCGACGGCAGCGGCGGTAGCGGCAACCGCGGCATCGGAAACATTTGCCTAGAAGTGAGCAAGTGAGCAACAGTGTTCGTGAGTTTGTTTGTTTGTTCGTTCTCTGAGAGAGCTCTGATCTGAAATGCCTGTTTTGTTAAGGGCCATGATTCGGCGTAACCGAAGTGAGTAAGCCACGACTAATGCTGGTCACTGTTCGCGCGCGGCCATATCGTCCGAAAGGTCGTTCATCCTCATGTTCCCACCACACCAAGCGCCTGTTCGTCATCAAAGACTTCTCACGACGAGGCCGAAAGGCAGCTGATTCTTGAAAAGCTTCCCCCGTCATGGTTCGTTTTTCCCTCGATGCTTTCCCCGCGCAGAAAACAAAACGTCTCACGTCTCGAGTTTCGGAAGGATTCCACTCAATTTTCGGGAAGTTTTTCCCCGCCGCCAGACAATGATCCGTCGGAACGATACCGCTATAAATGGTTTCTGATCATTATTGACCACGGAAGTGTCCTACATGTCCACCGGCAGGAATTTTAACGTCCACATTTTCCAAATGAACTCATGAGTTGCCAGACGCAGGAACGAGCTTGAACAGGTTGATAGTTACAGCGAGAGAATGGTTAGAGCAAGGAACCTTGAGTGAGCCGACAACTAGAAGAACCTTGAACATTCAAAGTGAAGTGACCTCATGTTCTTTAAAAACGATCAGCTCTTTCGGGGTTTTGCGGTTGGGTTGCTGTGGTTGTTAGAATTCCGAGTAATGCTAGACCACAATATCGTTGCATCGTTGAAGTGTTGGATAAGATAGCAGATCAAATAGCTGCTCTCAACATTAAGGAACCATGATGACACGATCTGCTGCTGACATGTGCTTCGAGCCAGCGCGAAGGAAAGCCGACTCTCTAATCTAGGATTCTGCAAAAGCACACCGCGACATCTTTCAATGCCGCCAGAATAGCGGCATAGCGCAAGGTCCTGGGACAAAGACAGCAAGTGCTGGACCTGCATGATTCAAACTCGAGAATAATTCACAAAGCGATAGAATTCATCGAATCACGCTTGTCCTTGCCATGGAAGAGCTGCATATAAGGGAGATGGAATGGCCTGATCGACCTGCTTTCATTTTCCGCGGAAATCGATAAAAAGCCATAAATACATAGATTCCGAAACGGATCCCTCGATAATTGAAACGTTGACAGCTGACAGGACCGATTGCATTGTCCTCGAATTTCGCGAGCGTTTGCCGAAACTTTCCAAGGAACGGTTCCGTCGTTCTCCGGTTGGTCCCATAGGGCCACAGCAGGACATCCCTCTCGGATTCCGGCGATGAATCCTCCACTCGTAAAAGTAGGATGCTCTGTGAGTGTTTACAACGCATGCACACCACCTAAGGGCTTCTTTTTCCACCGAGTGCTTTGCCTGAGCGTCGAGTCGTCCGTGAACGGAAGAGCTGTCAAGACTCTGTTCGGAAGGAAAAAGCCAAATCCGTTCGAATCAAAAGAAGAAATCTTCGATCAACATGATGTTGGGAGCTAGTGAACATCTCTATACTCTCACGAACTGTGAAGCTTCGCGACGGGATCCGTTACAGAGGAACTTCTTCGCAACGATTGAGGACTGTACGTCATTTCAATTCCGCGAACGGTGAGCTCTACGAGAACACTAGTCCGCCCAGAACTCGTGGAACCGATGCCAAGAGACTTCGCCCCTAAAGACGCTTCTGGTTGCAAACTGATGAACCTAGATGATTTCGATCCAGTTGAAACGTTGTTCGAGGTGACGCAGGTTTGAGGTGTCGGCCAGCAGTTGGACCTCACGCGAAAAAAAAATAATCAAAGCATTTTTATCTGTGGTTCGCAACTGCACTTGCCTATCGCGACATCTCGAGGAGCACCGAGCATGACGTGCTTCTCGAGCCTCCACCAAACTGTCGTTCCAGCTCGTGTGAGAGATTAGACATGAATTGCAATGAAGCGAAACCAAATCCTATGTTTCTTTGATACGGCGAGCTTCCGTTGTCGTTTATCACCAGCGTCGAATAGAGTGCAAACACACGATCAGGGTGACAGTCGCGTGATTCGAGTTCGCTTTTCACTTCCGACAGGCTCTTCTGGAAGTCGTGGCTCGGCTCATTGGCGCCTGTCTGCGCTTGGCGTTCACGGTGCAAAGTATTTCATTCGGCCGTGTTCGTCGCCTCCAAAGAATTAGATTCCGAGATATAAAAGGAAAAGTCATTCGATTTTTCATTCCCGGCACTCTTATCGTCCGATGACATTGAAACGACAATCTCGGTTGTAAAGGCGTTGAATAATTCCAAGCGTTTCGGGTGCACCGGCAACAGCTGCTCATGCGCCGGCGGGCACACAGGAAGAGTCGGCTCTCAACTCGTCGTTGGAAATCCCAGTTCGGTCCACTGATTCTTAAAGCTCGAGCGGAAATCAGAGAGATCTTTGAACTCCTTCGATGTTGCCTGCGGATGAAGAATGCGAAACTCGAGAAAACGCCACCCGGAAAAACAACACGATTTCGTTTTCCAACTCCTAAACACATGACATTCGCAAAACACTGCACACGCCACACCAGAACGTGTCGGGGATCCCGACGCCAAACTCCTCACAGTGTGACCGGAACAACGACCATATGGCGGCGCCTATGAATATGCATTATCGGACTCCGGCTCAATTATCCCATCTCGGTAATCGAACAAGATTCAGATGATGGAGACGGATTCAGTTCTCAGAGTTCAAACTCAGATTTCACTGATATCCTCGACTTGGTCCGTCGGTCTAGTGTCTACCGTGTGACGTCTTTGATGCCCTCGAAATGCTCCAGACCCGGGCTCCACGACGATTTCTCGCCTTTCCGCGATTTTCCCGTCGAATGATGGAGGCCGATCTCGGGATTTCATCTCATCATTCGAAAGTTGGCGATTCATATTCCTAACGGTTTTCATTTTCATTTCAGGTCTGAATCAAGCGTTGACAACGGGAATGGTTCCTTTGAGAAGCGATATTGTAGAAGAAGGCATGATGTACAAGAGTCCACAGAAAGTCCAAGGCCTGAGATGCACGATCGAGGCGCCATACCTTGTCGAGAACAGAATCATTGTGAGTAGCCTGCCTCGAACTGTGAAATCGTCGTTTGAGTGCCATACGGTGTGCGGGTTTCGAACCTCGAGTTTCGGACGAAGTCTCGAAGATTGAGTGAGGCTCTTGCTTGTCTGTCCGCTCGAGGTGCTGAGGATCAAAAGCTGACCTGCGCTCGTGAATTCACCCTAAGCCTTGCTGGAAGAAGTTTCCCCGATATTTTGATGATCGATTCAGAGCGGGTTCGAACAGATGTGATCTTTGATCTGACGTTGACCTCAGCTCGGATGATAGAGCTACCAGAAATACTGTTTTACTTGCGGTTCGATTTGACCTCGTCATCGAGGACATGAGGAAATCTGATCGCAAGCGCGAGAGGAGGGAATGTTTTTGCAGTGCTCGTCGCCAACCGGTTATATCTGGACGTTTCTGTCTGTTACTGGGGAGGCGCCCTATCGAACTCTTGAGCTTTTTTCATAATACGAGGATACCACACGCGCGTGCATTTTGTGGGCCATCCCTGGGATCGAGCCATGTTCAAGGCCGATAGAGATCTCGAGGAATCTTGAAACTCTGTATCAACCATCGGGCGAGAGATATTGTATCAGAGATAAACCCGCGTCGCTTCGAACACTTTCTAAAACTCTTTTCCTCTCTTCTTACAGATGTACCGCATCGCCGTCGAATACCACGGCCAGACCTGGTATGTGCACCGCCGATTCCAGGATTTCATGGTGCTTAGCGACAGCCTGAAGAAATATTTCCCCAAAGAGGTCGTTCCGAAACTCCCATCGAAAACGCTGTTCAACAATCGCTCGGAAGAGTTCGTGACCAAGAGGTCAAAGGGTAGGTTTTTGCTTCCGCGATCTCATCCGCTCCTCTTTCGACGTTTCGATAGAATCGAAGGTCAATGAGCGGCCAGCGATGTCATGACCGCCTCGCAACAAAAAAAAATTGTCGAATCATTCTCACTGACGAAGAACCCCGAATCTTTTCCAGGACTGCAACAGTTTCTGAACGCCCTCCTGGAATCGGAGCATCTGAGGAACGATAGACACGTTGCCGTCTTCCTCCAAACGGAACTCGCCGAAGAAAAACTCATGGAAGGTATCGAGAGTCCAAGCAACACGAGGAATTCATTCACTTCGTCCGAGGAGGAAGCGCAGAAAGAGGTCGACTACCTTGGAAAGACCGAAAAGCAGCACGTTAGGCCAAAAGACTTCGACTTCATGAAAATCATCGGCCACGGCTCATACGGCAAAGTGATTTTAGCCAAGCACCTCGAGACCGGTCGCCATTACGCCGTCAAAGTCCTCAGCAAGAAACACATAATGAAACGAAACGAAAGTCGTCACATAATGCAAGAACGCGATATCCTGATCAAGGTCCTGCACCATCCCTTCCTCGTTGGGCTCCACTATTCGTTTCAAACGTCAAACAAGCTCTATTTCGTTTTGGACTTTGTCAACGGCGGAGAACTGTTCTACCATTTGCAACAGAACAAGCGTTTCTCAGAAAAACGCTCGAAATTCTACGCAGCAGAGATCACCTGTGCCCTCGACTACCTCCACTCCCAGGGCATCATCTACAGGTAAATGCTGGCACCATGATGAACTCATTCTTGATTGTTGGGAGAACACCTCTCGAACGAACTCGTTCGCGAGAGTTCGTTCAAGGAACATCGAGTATGAATAACTATCGAAAACTCCGACTTTGCAGAGATCTTAAACCCGAAAACATTCTGCTCGACAACACAGGACACATCGTTCTGACCGACTTCGGTCTTTGTAAGGATGGAATCAGAGAAAGTGACACGACGTCAACGTTTTGTGGCACTCCTGAGTACCTCGCGCCCGAGGTTATCCGAAAAGAGGACTACGACAAAACTGTTGACTGGTGGTGCCTGGGTTCCGTTCTCTACGAAATGTTGTCCGGATTGGTGAGTTGTCAAGCGGCTTGCCTCAACGATTTCTGGATTCTAGAATATTCCGACCAAGTTGCAGCGGCGTTTCGAAATAACTAACCCAACGTCATGTTTGCAGCCGGCCTTTTACAGTCATAACAGCAAACAACTTTATGACAACATACTGCATCAGCCACTGACGTTTCCACAGACAAATATGTCTTCGTCGGCGCGAAGCATCCTCACAGGACTTTTACAAAAAGACAAAACGAAACGATTGGGTGCCAACGGAGATGGAGCGGAGATCAAGGGCCATCCGTTCTTCCACGACATCAATTGGAGTGAATTAGAAAAGCGTCGGGTCAAGCCGCCATTTGTGCCCACTGTGGTGAGTTCAGTTTTAGTCCTCGGCTTCGAACTTCAACTTCAGATTCTGCGAAACAAATCTATTGAGAATGTTCCTTCGTGTTTTGTTCCGCATCCGAATTAATCGAGTTCTATTCTTTGATTGCAGAACGGCAAAATCGATTTGAACAACATTGACCCCGAGTTCACGAGAGAGCCCGTGCCCCAATCTGTGTACAGATCTGTTGGATCGACGAGCGTCGGGACGGAAAACAACGCATTCAAGGGATTTTCGTACGCGCCCTCATCGTCGATACGCAGCGATGTATTCTAGGAGTCGACATTTGCGGGAACGTTACCGCGGGAATTCCCAGTTCCCAGTTCCGGTCACGCTGAACGAAAAGCAAGATGAGGTTGAGGAGAGACCTGTGAACAACTCCAGAGTAAGACGAGCTCCAGTATCCCAATTCCGCTGACTGAGATGTCGATATGTTGCGGATCGATTTCTCCTGTTCGATCCCGGCAAGCCATCATGACCTGAAGCAGACATCGGCACTCAGCATGTGGATCGTCACGGCCAAAGTTTCTGACGTTGTTCGTCGTTCATTTTATCGATTTTTTTTTATCTTTTAAGCAATGCCTTCATTTCAAATCTGTTATCACCATTTTCGAACTTGAGGCATAATGGCCTCGCCGGTCGAACTCACCGAATCACGCGATTTAGATATAACATTTTTTCAACGCCTCGTGAGACTGCTGTGATCCCGTTTTCAACCTGCTACTAGCTGTAAATATTCCCTAAAAATGTATATAAACGCAGTGTCAGCATCCACAAATAAAAGTAAAAGGACAAAAGTAAGTTATCCGAAGCTATTCCTGCGCGTGACCGTTCCAAGAATGGTGTAGAGAGAGTTGCAGAAAAGTGGAAATTCACGTCAACGGAATGTCCTGGAAAACTTCAAGGCGATGTACATTATCCATTGTAAATTCCGATACTCGATTTGTCTCCGAAACCTTATCATTCATTTATTTATTGAAGTCAAAAAACAAGCTTATGCTGCATTGTTGACTGATGACAATATCAACTATTATCGCAGAGTTCGGCCTCAAGGAGCCTCTTAAACTTATAGACAGATTCAATCGATCTGGTTTCATCAGAGAGAGAATTCCAGGCAGTAGAAATTCGGTAAAGGGGACTCAATCTTCAATCTCTCAATCAGAATTATATTATTCTGTTTTCCGATCTGACACATTGGCAGTAATTCTTATCGTCTCCATTTTCCCCGGCACTGTAAAAGAAACCTCAAACGAGAAACGAAGTTTTTCCTCCTGTTGAGAGAATTTCTCTTTCAACGATAATTTCCGCGCCTCGATTCTATCCTTTTGATTCGTAAACATCCAATCTGACATCTAATCGCTTCTGAGTTGTAACATGCTCGTGTGATATCGGCACGCGACATGGACATCAATGATGATCCTCGAACTACAGTCCCCGAACTTCTCATCCTGGTTCGAACGGATGAATTGGACGTCGGAAGCGTTTCGCGGAGTGCAGGAAGTACAGCATCAGGATAGTCTCACGCAAAGGGAGGAGAAGCCCAATTGACCTGTTGAGAAGTCGCCCCAGAAACGAATAGGATGTAGGCAACTTCTTTGACAGAATATCCAACAGCTGTATGAATCAATGAAACCAAAGCAGCCTCAAGGTACCATCTTATTCCCTACCTCCTCGATTTATCAGCACGGCTCTATGAAATACAAGTGTCTCGATTCCTGCCGAAAACCTGTACTGGCCGAATTGTTTTTTCCGAGAGAATTCCACGTCCGAGACCAGTGAAAGAGAACACAAGTGGACCACTAAACGTTTTCGGGAGAATTATGTACACCTGCGTCCGGGAATGACATCCGTGAAAGCGCCTGCATCGTCAGAAAGCGATTTATTTCTCACAGGCTGGACTAATACCAACGATGCATCCCAGACGTCTGTCCGTGAACGGACAGACCCTGGACCACATTATTCGCTCGTTTGAACATGAGTTTTCAAAATCTATAGTGATAACATTTCATGCCGGAACCGGGAATCCTCTTCAACTGCATTCTGTTAAATCAGCTACGCCGCTGCGAATTCTTTCTCGACGACTTCTTTGAGGAAATTCGTCAAACTGCAATCGAATGCATGAGACTTGATTTCGGGCGCTCCTGCTCGTCGGACGAAGCGCAATGGAATCGCTGGAGCATCTGGAAGACAGCTTCCGGTGAACCCGGGCACTTCGACATCCGGTCTCTCCGGAACGAGTTCAAAATGTTGAAGGATTTTTGCGCAGTAAACCATAGCACTCAGGCCTGCGATGTCTGTTCCGGAACACATGCGCTTGCCACGAGAGAACACACTGAATTCTTTACTGCTCTCGAACACGCCCTCGGCGTTGATGAAGCGCTCGGGAACGAAGTCATCGGGATTTGGAAAGTTCTTCGGATTAACGGTTTCTGTCGCCATGTGAATAACAACTCTCATATTGCTGTCGACCGTATATCCACCGATCTGAGCCGGGGCGGATGTCCAACGTACTATCGATGGGATAGGAGGGGTTACACGGTAACCTTCGTGAATGCACGCTTTGAGATAATGAAGATTGAGTAAATGCTCGTACTTGAGAGGCGAAGTTCCGACCACTCGGTCCACCTCATCGTGGACCTTCTGCTGAATTCGTTTATCGATCGAAATGTAGGACAAAGCGGCCATTGTCGTGTGCTGTGTCGTATGAGTTAAGGCCACCATGTTGAAAAAGCCCATCTCTCTGATGAACTCCAGGGCGGCTTCCGGTGTTTTGATCCGAAGAACGGCTTCAACGAAATCGCTTGGCTCATCTATTTCCCTCATTTTCTTTTCGAGGAGTTCTCTCGTGAATTTGGCGTACACTCGTTTCAGAACACTCATGCGCGCGATCTTCGGCAGCAATGGCTCAATCCACATGAGCACTTTGAGGGGAACGGTGCAAACTGTCAAGAGGAAAGCCACCGTCTTCATAGTCGCCCGCAGGAATTTGACGAAGGCGTGTATATTGTTGCAGTCAAATGTTCCTCCCAGATTCACGTTGGCGGACTCTTGGATTTTCGCGAAAGTGAGTTCTTCTTCGTAGTCCCATAAGCCGCCTTTCTGTTTCTCGATCGTTTGCAGGAATCGATCCACTACCTCGGCTGTTTTCTCGAATTTCCTTTCCTTTGGCAGGACATTTAGAGCAAACAAATTGATTTTCCGACTGCTTCGCCAGTCGCACTCCTTGCGATTGTGATCTGCGAGAGACCAGTACGGTTTTCCGGTGAGCACGTAACCTACGGCCTTCTCGAAACCGACACCAGCACGGCTCACGCAGTTCTCGCTGTTCTGTACGTCTCGAACAGCGGCATTCTTAACCATCACGACTGGAGAAAAACCAAAACGACAAATTATCACATCGGGACAGTTCCTCGAGTACCACTTCCAGGCGGGTTTGAACCATCGCTTCGGCAGAAGGAAGAAAGGCAAGACTCCCAGGAATGGAAACAAATACCATACTGGCGGTCCGTTGGCTTTCGTGTACCTCAGCTTGTAGAATAAGAAGTCAGCCAGCCAGAAGAAGATAACATACTCGAGGAACCCCATGGTCGACGAACTCTGCAAGGGCCAAATTCACGGAAATTATTCGACCGTCTTGCTCGATTCATGAAGAAGCGACGACGATTTTGAAGATTGTCGTTCATTTAAGTAAGTGCTGACAGGGGAATTGGTACGGCTTCAAACACACAAACATAACGGTTGTGTCCAAACTGAGATCAGGGTCACGATCACTTCTGTTTTTCAAATAAACAGAGGTGCGAAACGCGAAAGCCGTGGTCAAGTATTGGTCATAGACAAGATGCCATAGAGACACTGAATGGCGGAAACCTACCGGAAACGGGCCAAGGAAGAGGAACCTCGGGTTGTTTTTCTTTCACGTTTCAAGTGCAAAGGGATCACTTCTGCCTTTCGAGTCGAACGAATGCGCAAAATCAAGTGGTCACTCTAATAGCGAACAATACGCGGCGCGGTTGAGAGTGGAACTACAATTAGGACATCCAATCATTCCTTGGCGACGGCAACAAACGGCTGCTGCAACCTCATCCGACCAACAGAGAGTATTTAGGACTATAAGGATCAGGGAGTGAGAACAAACCTCAGTACGCGACGTAGGAACACTTGCCAATGGACAGATGCCGGGTTTCAAAATATGTAATTTGTCATGAGCTGCTACCTATCGCGACAGAACGACGAGGTCCACCTTTCTACAACAGCGAAATAGTCCCGTACCGGGTAGTACATACTCCGGCACACGAATCATTAACGCCACTTGCCGCCGTGAGTACGCCGCCGGGCGCCGTTGATTTTCTGTGGAAAGAAGTGGAATTGCGGCGGAACTTGATTCATGTCCCCAGAACCTCCGAAGTTTCGTTCCGTCTTCCATATCTAACTTTATCGTCTTGCGGCCGATTCCGAGATTTTCCTTTTCAGATTGCTCAGAATCGCCTCACAAGCATACCTCAACTTCATTGACTTTGGAGGACAAACTTAATCATGTGGGTTAGATCTAAGTCGACAAAAGAACACGAAACAAGTTCATCCCGTCGGCTGTCCGGCTGTCGGTAACATTTTACAACCCTAACGCGTGGAGCTTCTTTTCGATAATTCTGTGAAATTGCTCCATTAACCGAACAGCCGATAGGATCAACTTCCTTCGTGTTGGCTTTGGCGATATGAATCTGGCCCGCATGGTTTCGTTCGGCTTCTAGAGTCAATGGAAGTGGAGGTTCGCTTGTCACTTATGCGTTCCTCCCCATGGAACGGGAGCTATGGCTTCTAGCTGAGCTCGTTTTGTTCTGGAAACAAAAACGGATAGACTTGAAGCAAGTTATCTCCAGAATTGGTTCCATACATTCTCCCAAACCTCCCGCATCCCGCGGTTGGACGAGTTTCGCATGAAGCTCGACAGTTCGGGTATAAAACGGGCTGCCTGTCAACTTTCATCTCCTCGAAAGAAACGAAGAGCAGCAGCAACTCCTCAATTCGATTTCCATAGAATTTCTGTATCCATGCAATTCAGATAACTATATTCGCAATTTCGCGATTCTCTTGGAATGTCCCCGCGGGACACGGAGGGCCCCAACCACATTCGGTTTTCCAGGTTTTTTCCGCGCAATGGAGCGAGCGAGTGGGAGGTATCACGGACGACCCCCTTCGGAATTCGAGAAGACACAGGATGGGCTCATCAGATGTATACGAACCTGCATATCGATATCCACGAGCCTTGAAGTTCAAAAACTCATCAAGGTCTCGACATTAGAAGGGTCTGCTGAGCTTATTAGTTGTCCTTCGGAATTCCCGCGCGTGGCGGCACCGCCGTCATCATTTTTCCTCGTCGTCGCCGTTAGATCATGCCATGGCTTACAGCAATGCTTGTCACGCACGTATCCGGAAAAGCTAAAAAGAACTCTTCTCACTCAGATCCGATCGGCTTTTTTTCAGGCATTTGTTTGAGGACGAGTTTCATCGAACATGAGGATACCACAGTGCTCCCATCGAAGCATCGAGAACTTCCTATTCAGGAAAAAACTTCCGGAGAATCATTCGGTACCCAGGGAATGAAGCGTGCCCGCTGTTCACAGAGAAGCAACTCCCGATACAAAGATGTAATGAGATTCTGAAGTCATTGGGATATCCGACAGAGAAGTGATACTGAGTTGTTGGCGGATATTTTGTGCTCGAATGCTTCTGGAATCTCGAAACAGATGTGACGATGAGCGAAAAGAATGCGTCATCGCTTGGTTAAGCGTCGGAAGCATTCCAGTTTTACTTCTGTAGATGATGAATGAGCCGCTCAGCCCGTCCCGTCCGGGAGCATGCATCTTTCTGGAGATCTCCGGGAGGACAAATGCATGATGCAGCCACGACTACTGAGCAGCAACAGCTATGGGCGGGCGAATGAGGAACTATGATCTACAAATATGTATGTCATGACCTCCGAGTGAGCCGCGATTTGAGAGGTGCGTAATTAGCGCGACATGAATCTGAGCGGAAACGCGCATTTTAGCGGAGCATTTCAGCGATGCTGGGGGCGACCTGACCGCACTTTTAAGACCATACAGTCCGCGACAAGTACATAGTTCACTCCTTACCGTTCCGGTCGACTACTTAACGTACCAACGTCGGACGAACTCACAATCTTCAAAACTCTCCGCTAACTTGGGTCAGAGTTAACAGTAACCCCCGACGGACTCCATCCGCTCTTCTTCCCCCCAGGCTGCTCTTGGTTTAGCCAAACCCCTGTAGCTCATCTTTGACTCATCCCGCAGAACTGGCCTGGTCCCCTCTGCGTGGAAGAAACCTTATGTCTCCCCGATGTTCAAGTCCAAGGATGAACGCACTGAGAATATGGTAATAACTAATAACTATCGACCCATCGCCATCAACGTCTGGGGGGTAAAGTACTTGTGGGAAAACCTCTGGCAGATCACATCATTGAACACAGTGAACTACACCGCCTGTTCGATGACCAGCAGTGTGGATTTCGTCCAAGGAGATATACAACCTGATGCAAAACCGGATATACCGGAATCCACGCATGCCAAGCTCGCCCGTTCTCTTATTGCGAATCGAGTTTTTTTCAGTTTTTTTTCCAGGTCCGCCTCACCGGATCCTAGACTATGCTCCCTTAATAAACTGTCTTCCATAGTTTTGAGTGGCTCATGGTCAGAAAGCTGAAAGATGCTTGTACCTGATAACGAGGCATTCTGTCACCATTCAAGTTCCTCTCTCTTTCTTCAAATAAATTGAGTGTTAGATTGAGACAGGACATGGTGGCCAGAGCGCAACTGTCGACTGTGGACGGGAGAGATGGTAGTGAAAGAGTCAAGGACCACCTGTCTAATGGGACCACCTGAGCGATCGGAGCGCTCTGACTGGGCATCGATTTTTCCGACCATAGAGGCCCATGTACCCCGAACGAGTACTGGAACCTCCTGAGCAAAGAGACCAAGGACAAGCCCCCATCGGATCCGAAGCAGCCCGATACCTGTGTAATGTGACCGCTTCATTTTCGGGCTCCAGCTCGCGACCGGAAAGGGAGTCCCGAGTTTCACGAGACTCATAGCAGAAACCCCGAGCGGACGATCCAGTCATTCAGTCATGGACGAAAATCTTATGGAACTGTGCAACAATATCGGCGACAGCGATCCTTATTCTGACGAGAAGGTTGAAAGCTGCGAAACCGTCGATGTATCAGATCAGAGTTTCGAGCGAGGAGATCATCTTGAAGCACTAGAAGAGGAGCCCGCTGACAACGATGCCGCCGACGACGAACCGATCAGCGTTCCATTCCAACCCCACACGATGCTCAAATTGTGTTCCGGTTTTGAAGTAATTGTCGAGCTCCATCAGTTGCCAAGTCGAAAAGGATCCATTTGGGGTACTTAAACTCATCACTTCTGTAGTGGTGGCGTATCGAGGTTTTTTTTCATGACATGCCTTGAGCCCCATCATGGGATACCGGAGTGCCCTAAAATGGGACACCTTATTTTGTGGATCTTTTTGAGATGTAGTACAGGAATACCTCGACTAGTGCGGCATCAACTAGTGCGGATCCACAATAGTGCGGTTTTCCCGAAAATCGATCTATCTCCATCCCTCTAACTCGGAATGGCCTCACAAGAAACTGTCTCGTTCCCAAGTTGAACCTAGAACACCTTGTTTCTCGTTCATCCGCCATTTTTGGCATTCTTCTTACTCCGACTCGACTATTGAGCCACTTCGACTCATCTACTACGGAATTTTCTTTTTTACAAAAATCAATTCGTTCCCATCCCTTTAGCTCGAGAATGCCTCAGAAAAACTTATTGATATCTGAATTGAATCCAGATCATCTCGTTCCTCGTTCATCCGCCATTCTTAACATTTTCCGCACTTCGACTCGACTAGTGCGGATTTGACTAGTGCGGTCCCGACCACCCGCACTAGTTGAGGTATTCCTGTATTGGTCCCGAATTCCTAGGGTTGTAGAGATTGGTTTTCGTCGTACTTCATGAATATACTTCTGACAAGAAATGAAAAACAAGCTCGAAATTAACATGGCTCACCGAAGTGGGCTGGAGCCGGCCTAACCGGCTACTGGCCCTCTGTGAGAACAGTCAGAACGGCGGCCTGATCAGGGCCGCTCCGGAAACGTTAAAAAGTGCCGTTGCACACCACTCCTTTACATTAGGACCACTATGGAGGCCGTAGCCTACAGGGGCACATTTCTAAGATGATCGTGAATGAAACTCACAGGGAATCAGGGAATTCTCGGCCACCTCGGTGAAGGAAACATTCGACGTCAGAACGGAGGGAAGGAGCAGCAGTCGCACTCAGCCGTCGTATTTCTCTATTCCGTGATCGGAAATATGGACTCGTCCTCCACTCAGCCGCAGTCAAAGTCAGTGGACCTGTTGGATAGCCGATAGGACGATATTTTCGAAAAAGAATTGCTCCTTCAGTAGAGAAGAACACGAAAATCTCAGACGGTACAAGGTTATTCGAGATCATCATTTCTGTAGGTATGCATCAAAGCCCGGGCAGTATAGGTTGAGGAGCCCGGAATCGGACGTTTAGTTAAAGACAAGGTCCACACAGATGAGTTTGAGTTCCCCATTTATGAGCTCCATCGCCTCGCAAGGAAGATCCTTCTAGATCACGGTTTTTGATGAGATCCGTTCGATACGATACGAGCTTTTCATTCAAGATGAACATTCGAAGATTCGCTCGTCATTTTTCTTCATGCACTCCTCAATTCCATCTAGGAACAAATAATTTCGAGCAAGGTTACACCGGATCTCTGTCCTCTTTTTGAAACAGTTTTGAAGATTGACTAGATTTTCATCAGACTTTTGTGTCTGGTGTACCAGACGGCAGAGGCTTAAAGCAGTGCGAGGAGAGCTTACGGACTGTAGAACATTTGAATATGAAGTTGATTCTCATAGCTGCCTTACGTCATGGACATGATCACCGAAGTACAGCTTGGAATCAACACGCACTCCTAGGTCTCTCACACAATCAACTTCGCTGATAGGAGGAAATTGTGTATTTTACAGGGGGAATCAATCTCCTGCCGAAACGTATGACCTGACATTTTCCTATTGAGGGTGGGAGATCTAGATTCTCAGTCCATTCCACGAAAAGGTCTATGGCGTCCTGAAGAATGTCATGCTCTTCAATTCGTTCGACAGATGCTATTAATTTGAAATCATCGGCGTATGCTTTCACAGAAACTGATGGAAACTTGCTGAGAGCATACGAAATTGAATTCACATAGCAGATGAGCGGACAATGAGCGGAGATGAGCGGACAAATCCCCGGTGGACATCCCCGTAGGAGCTGAGGACGTTGCCAGCTTTGACACGGAAACCCCCCTTCCCCGATAGGTGATTCGCAATCCAATTCAAGAGTTTTCCGCCCACACCGAAATGTGGGAGAGAGAGCCTCCAAGAGTTTCTGGTGGGTTGAGCATTCGAACGCACTCTTTAGATCGAAGAGAATCATGTCACATGGAACGTTTCGGTTGAGAAAATTCCGTCGTACGTTTCTAGAAGTTGGATCACGGTGGTTTTCTTCCATCGATATCCGAACTGAGATGCAGACACGAACCCTTGAGTTTCGGTGTTCTCCATGATAGCCCTCGTAATCTTACAGGGGACAACGGTGAGGGAGACGGGTCGATTATTCTCGACAAGTGTTTTATCGCCTTTCTTGTGCACTGGAGCGATCATAGATTATTATTATTAAGTTCTTTGAATTTCGAACGTTCAATCCGACCGTGTGATCGCCTGATCTGTTCTCTACGACGGAAGATGTTCGTTCTAAGTCTACCCAGCTCTCACGCTCGTAGACGTTACGCGGAGGACACGAACTTCAACGGTGTCATTCCTCATGGCCTGCGTCGTAACTGTGACGCACTGAGCAACCGACAGCGCGATGAATTCCCTCCGATTGTAGGAATGTATCTCGGGAACCGAGAGATATGACTTTCGGTCACCGTTCGGTACATCAAACGCAAGAATCATGCAAATATAAGCGACAATCTCCAGTTAATGCGTCTTCGTCGATAAAATACCAAAATATGCATCGTATTCATTTTGCATGAACGTGTTTCGGGGATACCAGACTTGGCTCGCGTACAGGAGAATAGGTCTCACATAAATGTCGATAAGTTTAGCGTGGAGATCGGCATCTTCAACAATGAAGGATCGTAGGAAGGAGTTGCATGGTGTGGTTTCCCACGGTCACGGCATCCCTCTATTCAAGTTATCCTCTACTAACCGAGGTTTTTGCGAATTTTTCCCGGGGGACGCAGTGTAGGAGGCAAAACTGTCCGTCCTCAACTGTCGCGAGGCGGCTATTATCATCATTTCCAAGCCTCAAACCTTTGGTCGGATCCGAAGCGCGACTCCACCGGAGTGGAAACGCCAAGTTCTCCAAGATCAATTACTTGCATATCGAGCGTTTATTTCTGAAGCTGATATATAAAATGTATATGTGATCGATTCATCCCGTGCGTGTATGATTCTTTGGGCGGGGCAGTCCGACGAGAGTCCAAGCTTTCATCCTAAGCATCACCGCCGTTGCGAGCTTGCACGGCGTCGTAGATGACTGTTTGCAGAGGGAAATTTTCATTCGAGGATTTGCACGTCCTGTTCACGTCATCATAATTGATATCGAAGATCATGATACCTGAAACAGATGCCAAAGACGTTGATACTTGCTATTTGAAACTTTATAACATCTCGATCTCAGGAAAGAAACACCGGTCGAAAGATTTCTCGACCGTCCAAACCTCCACGAAGGTTCATGGCCGCCTCTCTCGCTGTTACAATATGTTCGACATGTGGAATTCCATCGGTGGATTCTACCAAAGTTCCAGTGAGGCAAGGAACGCTGAGTCGGATTCTGTCTACTGAACTCCGGAATCGAAGCTCTCGAAACCTTCGAACAGCTCCGGTGTCGGCTGCTGTCATCTAGATCAGCTCAACTCGAATATGAGGCCATGTCATTCTTATTTTTTTCGAACTCATTTCTCGAGTTGAGGTCGTTTTACACAAGAAAATCGCTCATTTTCCACATTTTGACGTATTCCCGCACCTGACACATCAAATTCCGCTTGCACACAAGGCTTGAATAACGCCATTCCGAGCTAATTCTCTCCCAGAATCGTAATTTATGAATGACATTGGCATGGTTGGCCAAAGTCGGACGAAGTTATGACGATAATATCGGAATCACAAGCGGGAATGTCTCCTCTCAGATCGAGGATCCTCGGTGCGAAGATTCCTTGACGGTGCAAAACAATTCTCGTCTCACGTCATCTCCGATGGGTGCTAAAGAGAATTTCGGCGGAATCAAGCTCACAGGGAGATTCTATCGTGACCATCATGAACGCCATCTGTTGGTCTGTATAAAGAATTGGTGTCATGTGACGTCAGTTCGAGACTTGGGCGATTTTAAAAGTCGTTTACATCTCGGATTGCACGGTGGCTGAAGAGTAGCGGCTGAACGCCTACAGCACCGAGCGAGATCTGCAAGGGTTAGTCGGCTCGAAGGTGAACGCATGCCAGTCACATTGTGTTCTTGATGAATGTCGGCGAAACTCAGGATATATCTGATCCATACGCGAGGCATCAGAAACCCTCACCTACGGCAGCTAACAATTGAATGTGATCCGATGAACGCGGAGCAAACACATGTTGTGAGAAGTACCGACTGTCGACACTCGAACCCGCTGCTCCGCTCCAGTGGATTTCACGAGCTACATCGGATGGAACAGAGGTGCGAGCATGGATCGGAGGTTGATTCTTTTGCAAAACTCTTGAGACTCCCGACGAGTGGACCATGACAGAGATTTTCTCTCATCAAGATCAATCTTCTGGAATCGAGTGCAGCATTCGACTGCCACAACTCACTTGCAGCCCACTTGGGAGGACGGAAATCATCCTGCCCAGAATGCTGCTCATGATCGACCCGGATACCAGTGATGAATCGGTGAACGATAGCAGCATCCTCTCAGTTTTGCACTCTTGTTCCTCGTTTTGAATCGCAAGCCGACTCGCGAACTCGACAGCGGAGGGAAAAACGAATCGAGACGATGAATTCCACGTAAGAAGTTCCGCACTGGAACTTCTTTGCATTCCGCACGACCTGGCAGCAGTAGATACACGGATTCTCAACACGTCCACCACCAACGATGGAGAACTCAATTCAGCCGTTCATCAGGATTCTCCCGAAAATGCGGAAAAAGTTTCGGAGGCGAGAGCCGAAACTGAAAACGGTGAGAGACTCTTCAGATTCGTTACCTTGAAGCTTTTCCTGTTTTAGAAACGACCACAGTTCGGTTTTCCAATGATTCTAATGCGATTTCAATTCTGCCATATTTGAGAGATCGAAATCAGTTCTTGTTGTTGTTGTCAGAAAACCACGAAGATAACGAAACGAATGAAAGATCTAAACCAGCATTGGCATCCAAATCATCAAAGTTTCGAACGAGTTCTCAGCAGCGAATGAAGCGCTGGTTGCCTTTTCAAAGTTCAACTTCACAGCAAAGTTCCACAAGTCAAAAGGTAGCCGTCGTTTTCGCTCGGCGACCCGGGTCGTTACTGCGTGCCTCAGAAGCTTACTGACGCAGAGCCGCTATCTTTTCGTTCGCTGAGCTCCTAATTTAGTTCACAAAGTTGGATGCTTCTAACGAGGGCCACTTCCTGAACTAAGGCTTTGGGCGAAAGTCGATAATTTGTGTGAGAGCTCCGTATAGCTTCCATCAAACTTGGTAAGCCGTAAATCGTGACCGCTACGCCCGGTACTCGTCTCGTTCTTGTTTCAAAGCTGTTTGTGCCTGACTTTTGAATTCACCAACGACAAAGTGAGCGTGATCGAGGAACCCCGAGGAAGAGAGTGCACTTTAGGAGCGTGGGTGCTAGTTGTCTCGAGCTAGACGTCTCCCGTGCTGTATCCGAGACGGTTTCAAGAAAGGTCTTCCTCTCCGTTCACAGATCACCATGAGGGTCCAGCGTTCGTGTTGGATGCCGTGTCGCCGAGCTTCCTCTACGACGGTGCGGAGATTTCTGGTTGCCGTAGTGATGATATGTTTGATTTCCGCCGCCTCAATCATGATTCTCACTTGGGACGAAATCGCCGAGAAGACGAAGCGAATGATAGGACAAATGGAGAAGTGGAAAGGGCGCTACGAGGTGGATTTACCAGGATGTCGACTACCTTTCGTCGATCCACACGATAAAATCATTCTGGAAGATTGGTTCTCGGAAGACGATACGACTTGCGAGCCTCAGAAGAGGTACTTCTTATCGACGGAAATCCGCGGCAACGAAACTTGTCTCAAACTTCACGAGGACATCCTCCTTTTGGATTACCGACTGCTACCGGATAGGTTACCCTGTACCTACCAAGTGATCGAGGCCCGGTTCGATAGAGATCCATGGATGAATCTGTATTCGTACACAGAAGCGAAAAAACTCCAAATCGATCAATGCTTCGAAGATCCCTACATTTGGATTGAATGCGAGTTGGAAGGAGAAAAGTACACACAGGCTCTGTTCATCGCGAAAGACGTTCCCCCGAGAACCAAGTACAGTTCAGTGAACGCACCGAGCCCTCCCATCCAAAAGAAGAGTTTGGTTCCAAAAAAGAAGCTCAGCGTCCTGGTCCTCGGTGTGGACGCTGTCTCGCGACCTATGTTTCACAGACTGATGCAGTCAACTTACAAGAGAATCCAACGGATATACGGCAAAAACCTGTTCGATCTCAGACTCTTCAACAAGGTTGGCGCGAACTCTGCGCCGAACCAGATCCCCATGCTGAGCGGGAAGAGATTTCGTCACGAGAAGGACATGATTCATGGCGAATATTTCGAGGAGTTCGGGTCGTTCATTTGGGACAATTTCTCTGAGTTGGGTTACACAACTTTTTTCGTCGAAGAGCAAATGAGGTACGGTCTCTTCAACTTCCCGAGTCGACAAGGTTTCCGGGACATACCCACAGATTATTGGCCGCGACCCCTGACCCTCGCTCGAGACGCATACCGGAGAAAGCTACAAAGCTGGAGTGGCTGTATGGGTGACGAGCACGTTTCGACCACGATTCTGAAATATTGGATTCAGGTGCAGCAAGTGAGCACTTCGCCGACTTTCAGCTACGTCTGGTTGAGCGAGGCCACTCATGACAGCGTCACTGGCGCCAAAACCGCTGACTTGATAACTTCGCAATTTTTCGACGAGTTCGATAGCGCGGGATTGACACAGAGCACCGTTGTCATCTTTTTGGCCGATCACGGTTACCGCATCGCTCCGTTCCGCGAAACTCCACTCGGTGCACTGGAAGATATGCTGCCGTTCGCGTTCGTTCTGCTACCGAGAAGTTACCGAACGACGAACCCAGAGGACGTAAAGAAACTCGAGGAGAACAGCGATCGTCTCACGACCCCCTACGACATCCACGCCACCCTCGCGGATCTTGCGGCGCGCCATCGAGGCCAACGCGTAGAATTCACTCAAATGGGTCAAAGTCTGCTGAGCTCTCGAATTCCCCCCCAGAGAACCTGCGAATCCGCGGGCGTAGATCCGCAGTATTGTGCGTGCTACGTGCAGACAGCGGTCGACGAATCGACGTTCCCGTTCGCGGGCGAGATGGCAGAGGGGACCGTCGACAAAATTAATGAAGTTCTCAAAGAGAGCGAAGTACACCACAAATGTCGCAGGCTCGATAGGCCGAAAATCGTGCAACTCCTAGCGCTCGGATTGTCGGGGAACGAGTCCGACTTCAATTTCGCAAAAATGACAGTGAAAATGAGGCCGGAGCCGGTCACATTCGAATCCGTGTTCAAAGTCGTCAACGGAACGTTCTCGCTGATTGGAGTGCCGGAACGTCTGGATCGTTACGATTATTGGTCTGCCTGTGTCCGCGAAACGTTTTATGAGAAGTTCTGTTATTGTAAATAGCCGAGTATCTAAATTCGATCTTGTATATTCTTAGTGGAAATAGTTTTCTCCGATTATTGCCTGACTTCAAATCAGCGAGAGTAGGATCGATCACCTGAGTGAAATCTCTGGCACTTCCGATGTAGTGAAAAAGTGCGTGAAGTGAATGATAGACGATTAATGGTAAACAATCGTCTGGGCTGAAGCTAAACGAAGAGAGTGGACTTACCCGCGAAGTTGTTGTCGAGGATCCATTGAGTTTTCTCCGCGATACTCTGGGGGTTCTCGAATGTGATCCAATCGTCGTCCCGGTAGGCATATGGCACTCTTGATTCGTTGTGGAAAACCACTGTCCAGCCGCCACTCTCCAAGAGGGTGCACATCTTTGAAATTATTATATTTGAATATTGACCAACACACATTTCGTTGCAAATCACGAGTCTGGTCGAGCAAAACTTCCAAAATGATCTCAATAGAGTCGATATCGATGATTACCTGAGGGTATGTGAGGGTTCCGCCGTTCATGCCCACGGCCTTGGCAGGGGAACCGACGTCAACGAGTTTCTCATCGGCGAGTTTGAAAGTAACTCCATAGAACGGCATTCCGACCACGAGTTTTTCGGGAGGCATACCTTTAATAAAATTAATGATGACTTTCTAATCTCGATATTTCGTTTGCCTTCGCTCTGAGATCCCAATTCCAGGCAAACTCTCAGAGTACCTACGCACCTTTCTGAACCCACAGTTGCGAGGATTCGGCGATGTTCAGCAGAGATAGCAAGCCGACCTGTCCAGTATGACGGTGCAGTGGACTGTTGAACTCGACGATGGGGAAAACCTTATTGAAACGATTGAAGTCGTATCCCATCATGAGACAGTAATCCAAATATCTGAAATCAGACCTCAAAAGTTTCCGACACGTCGAGCTCGAGGAGTATTTGTGTCTCATTTGAAAACACGTTTTCATGTCAGGAATATACTGTTTTTGTTTCTTTCTCCGAACTCACAGCGCCATTTCAGGAACTTTGTAACTCGTTTCCACGATGGTCACAGGAGCCGCGACTGCTGTAGTGAGGAGGATATGGTTCTTGCTGTCGAACGTGTCCGGGTCATCGAAAGCTTTGCGCAGTTCACGCAACAAACTTATGAAGTTCTCTTGATCCTTAACAGGCATTCCGGCCCAGGCCGGAAATTCCCAATCGATGTCGAGGCCGTTGAACTCGTACTTCTGGATAACCTGGACCGCCGATTCGACGAGCCTGGAGCAGAAAGGAACGGCCCCGTTGGCGAAAGTCGAAATAAGCGAATATTCCACCCGGAAAACCGAAAGATCATCGTCGACAAACAAGAAGGGTTAACCAACGTTTTCAGAGAAGTTTCGTTCGATGCGGTGGCGCTGAACTGCGCCGCCGATGCGCCGATCGAAATCATGACGGACAAGTGCGGAAAACGTTCTTTGAGCTTGACGGTTCGACGCCATATCTCATCTCGGTTGTCTCCACTCCCTGTTGTGGAAAACGTTCGGCAGTCAGCTCACTCTGCATGCGACCGACGTAGCCTCCAGCTCGAAAATTCGAAGTCGAACGCACTCACCTCGGGGAACGAGTTTGTTTTCCTCGATGGCCGCGAATCCGAAGATGAGGTGATCACACAGAGTGGCGTTGATATCCTCCGGGGCCAAGTCAGGAGCCAGTGCATCGTATGCGAAGTAGCAGAACGTTGTCGCCGGTGTCGGCGAGCTCGGCAGAGCTTTCGCTGAATGTCCAAAGGGAAAACTGCGTCAACTACTAAGGCGCGAGTCATTCAGCTCTCGAGTTGAGACTTTTTCGGATACTTTCGCACTTACTGAAGACAGCCGCGATCCAAGCCTGTCTCAGGAATTCGACTAATGTGCTTAATGGAAGCATTCTTGTAGATGACCAGATCGAATTCAAAACAAATCACGCAGCGCCCGTCTCTCTCTGGCTCTCGCGAAGATTGTAAAACACATTTCAGCGTGAATATTACCAACAATCGATCGAATTACAGTCCGTTCGTGTAGTTTGTTTCGAGCCTCAAAAGAAATATTGACGATACGAAGAGACTCTGTCACTTTCCTACGTGGCTTGATCGAATCAAACAGCGATTCTCCGATATTTCGACGGAGCCGTCATCGTACCGCTGGCCAACACGCGACACCGTTTCACCCGAAACGTACTCATCGTCCTCACCCAATAGAGACCGTACTCATAGAATCGTTGTACGTTTTGAGATGAACTCTCTCCGATGCTACTCACTCAGTATCACCACGTAGATCCCGATGCAACTCAGTGCTACCAGCGACAAGGCAACGAGAAAGAAGTTCAGGTAGCACTGTCGTTTCTGGAAACAAGCGTCGTATGAGAATGATCTGATGGTATTCAAAGGAAATAACGGGAACGTCTCCGTTACGAACTCACCCGTCGACGATTGAATCGTTCGTAAGCTTCTGATTTGCTTGGGAAAGCTTCATAGCTCACAGAAGAGTGACCCTAGGATGAGAAAGAGGAGAAATGTTGATGTCGTTTCTGATAAAAACTTGTTCGGAAAGTCCCATTTTCGAACATTGAGATTTCTCGTCAGCCAAGCTTCCTTCGTGCAGCCAACAGTTACACCGGATATTTCGAATCCCTTAACTCATCTCCCTATGATTCCTATCCTTTTAAAGATCATTATCGAGTCATTGAGTAAGAGTCAAGTTTCTCTGTGAAGTATTGAGGAGAACCTGCGGGGAACCCCAAGTATTCTTGACATCATCGAAAAGCTAATCGGAAGAGACGTCGATTAAGAGGAAACCTTGAAATTCTGTGATTTAGAGTGAAGTCTACGTCTTTTTCAAGCGTATTTCAAAGTTCGATATCTCTAACATTTCGCGAGATTTCCGATCCTTTGTCCATGAATATCCCGATGTTGGCTCGATGCGAAGTTTAAAAAGTTTACGCGGGAAATGACATATCGGTATAGAGCTTGACCTTAGATCTGACACCTGTTGAAGAGATTCTGCTTCGATTAAAAAAATGGCCCCGATCGGACCTTTGCAAGTGGATCAAACGAACTTCCTGGACAACCCTGACCGGATGAATGGCGACACTATATGATTCAGATATGTCACCATATGTCATGTCATCAACTCACATGTGCCGGAAAAGCATGAAGGGGAAGGTAATTTTTCCAATACAGTGAACGCTCGCAATAACGAACCTTGCGGGACCAAGATCTGTTCGTTACAACGAGAGTCTTCCGATATTGTACATTGTGAAAGGCCAGTCAAACAAAGTTCGTTCTATCGGAGGTTAGTTGTGACGGTGTTCGTTGAAACGAGTGTTTTAGGAGAGCTCGTCAACTGTCACAGCACAGCCCACCAAGCAACCAGCAGAAATGACATTGAGAGAAAGTGTTGCTAATCTGGTTGGTCATCGGTTAAACGTTAAACGAATGCAACTGGCTGACACAGCGGAAATTTCGGCATAAACACAACTCGAGAATTTTGGATGTTAAACTTCCTCATCTTCAGAAGCAGAGGTTCTGTTTCGAGTTTTCTATTGAAAACAAGTTCCATAATCCGGAAATCGAGTTTCCACTCTGGACTTATCGTGGTTGTCATAAAAAGCTATCTGCCGTGCTTGGATAATAATCGAATTCAGCGTCTCGAACGGTCTGGAAATTTCGATTTTGGGAGCGTAATCTGTCTCAATGACAATCTTTGATCCGCGCCAAACACCAGCCGGACTTCCTCGAGAGCGTCGATTCCGATATCTCGAAACTCGCAACTGATTCCATCGAGCCCGTCTCTTTTCTGTCCGCTTGCTCCGGAGACTGACTCGGTCGGCCGACTCGCTCAGCTCTCTGCGCAGTAAATACTATCCGCCGAAACTCTGTCTTAGTTCACTCACCGATCGGGTTTCCATGGCTACGTTGGATGCTCCGTTTGAGTGTTGGTTCGATGGCTGCGACTGGGTCTTTAGTGTCTGCAGCAGCGCTTCGAGTTAGATCATCTGGGATTAAGGGAATCCATCGTCGAACGTCGAAACGGTCGGAAATGGAAATATTAACCAGTCTAGCTTTGATTCAGTTGATTTGAGTGAAAACTCGGTGAATGCTCATGTTGCGAAGGATAGGATTCGCCGAGACATGCACTGCTGTCACGGCTAGCCGAGCTGAGTTTGAGAAAGGGAAGCAACAGTCGCACATAGTGCATGCTGGCACAGAACAGGCGAACCATAGAACCAAGCACTCTTGCGGTGAGCTTGCGCCAGTGTTTGCTGAATCGAACCAATCACGTTCACCGATTTCGGTTTATGGCGACTCCTCGCTTCCTCTGTCAAAAACTTTCTTCTGAGATTTCCTTTTTGATCCATCGTTGTTTAGGTCTGCATTGCCATGGGTTGTACACTGACCGAGTGGCATCGATGAACTGAGGTTATCACTGAAGAGTTTGTGCGCAGGAGACCATGCGACACTTCGAGGAACCAATTTTGACTCCAGGAGGCGTTCCTGGAAATCATGGCCAGCGGATCCGTGTGGATTCCGCTCGGCCTTCATGCGGATTTCGGGAAGTTGCGAAGCGGCCTCAGTTCTTCTATGACGAACTCAGTTGTGAAGCCGTCGTGCTTCGGAGCGAAGGGGACAACCCACTAGATCTGACAAGGGAGGTGCATGACCTCACCTTGGCAAAACACGTGTTGCTATACATCAAAATGCTCAGCTCGATGCACAGATCACGAATCTGTTTTCAAAATCTGCTAAATAAATTCAGGGAATACTCTGTCCTCGGCGGAAGGTCCGGCTTTTCTATGGGAAAATAGCATAGAAAACGATGAAGACACTCGTAAAAACTTTCTGAAGAGGAAATATGGTCATAGAACCACTCTACGTGAACGCTCCGCAGTTCATCATCTGATTTTTCTTGCCCGGGAAGCTTTAGCGATTATCTTCATGGTTTTCCATGCTGTTTCCCCATAGAGAAATCGGACCTTCCACCGCTGACAGCATGTTTCCAGGAAGCATTTAGCAGAAATTGAAACCAGATCCATGATCTGTGCATCGAGCTGAGCATTTTGATGTATAGCAACATGTGTTTTGCCAAGGTGAGGTCATGCACCTCCCTAGTGAGAGAAATCGGATTTGTATGAAAACATCATTTGACGGAAAATGCACAGGGAGACTCTCAAACAAATGAAGTCGGTCGACTTTCAAGGCAGCCGTGATTCAACTTGAAAATGACTCTTGTTACGTATTGCGGCCGTTGATGATAAAGTTCTCGTTTCGAACTCCCAATGAATTGTAAACGCGTAGGTATAGTCAACATTATCGATACATTACTCCCCTGTTTTCAGTGAATATTTGCCTGTATATTCTGCGTTTCTTCAGTTTAGATTATTCGCAATCTACTGATAAGATTCATGGGAAAGACTTGGGAAAGAAAAGAGAAGAGCTGTTTTGATTGATCGCATGAACAATACTTTATCGCCGATCAATCTCTTATAATGAACTCCTATAAAGAGGCATGGAGTTCCAAAACGGCAAACTTGCAAATATGATAATCAGAGCAAAAGTTTTTGATTCATTTGTTTTAAAACTTTCATTCGATGCTTTCAAAGAACATTAAAGAGGGCAGACCAACTGTGTACTCTTAAGTGCGGTAGCACTGTCCTCGAATGCGAGAGACTTTCCCTTGATGACTTCACGGTCGAGTTCCGGATTACACGAGGTAGCTGTCCCTTACGCTCAAAGAGATAACGTACAGGGTCCTCAGAAACACCTCGAATGTCTCGTCCTCTGACAATGGCGCGGAACTTCAACTCTTTCTTTGTATAGTTTCTTCAGAGGATATTCATCGTCCAACACATCCCTACACACCACTGTTCGAAGTTATCTTTGATAAAGTCAGGCTCCATGACCTTCGAAATCGGTGTCAGCTATTTCTCGTTGTTCGCTGTCTTCGAATCTCACCGTACAGTTGTTTGGTGTCAAAATATTTCTATGTTTGAGGAAGTTCCAACACTTTTCGGCATGTTGAAGACACTCGTGAACGGAAGTCATCCTGGACAGAAACAAGACCGACAGTTCTCAACGAAGGTTTCGTGAGAAAGAAAAGCTTCCTCGGACTGGTCGTAATTTTGGGGGAAAGAGTTCCCGACATTTGCAGCCTCTCTTGGACTTGGACATCTAGGCGAAATATGATTCCTGACATGACAAGCGTGTTATCATCAACTCTGGTGTGAACTGGAACGTTCTTCATTCTATTCGTTCACAATAAGTTCCGTCTCTTCAATAAGTTCCGTCTCTACGCCTTTGGAACAATCTTCTGACTTCAACTTCTGAATAATTTTGATCCTCGAAGTTTAAAAATCTGTCTGAAATCTTCCTGAAGTTTCAAAAAAAGACAAGAATCCAAACAGTAACGTGTGTTATCCCTGGTAGCACCTCTTCCGAGCTCGTTCTTCCGGCCCTCGCGGAGCCTTCGAATAACCAATCTGAGAAGTTTCTTGGCGATCAGATCGAGTTTCCTGACGATCCGGAAGATATGATTCAGTTATTTTCACTCGAGATTGCGGATATGCGCACCGGACAGCTTCTCGCTGGGCTGCGTTGCCTCAAGCCTTGTGGACTCAATTGGGAGTCTATTGTGTTTTGGGGGAACGTGAGGAGACGCATCTTTTGTGGATCGAAGCCATGATTTGGTGATAGTGTTGGTCTGAGTGAGGCCGAGAAACGAATCGAACGATCATCCAAATGATGGCGAGACGAGGGCGACGATCACGGCTTCCGGTTCCACATCCGCTTGCCTGGGGCGGAATTCGTTCATCAGCTAGCGGATCGCGCACTATCACTTTGTGTGCGATGATCGACAGAGTGTCGTTGCGAGCGGCGACAATTTTCAATTTTCAGCCCCAATCAAAGTGTCCTGATTTGTTTCCAATATCGCAGTCGCCACAAAATGATAGAGCGCCGCAATTTTTATCCATTTCCTACGAAATCATATCCGAGTAGAGCGGTGCCCTGAGGAAATCGGAAATATGTAGTGTGAAGGAAATTTTTCTCATTCCCGGAGGAAAACTGACACGAAGAAAAGGACAACGACCGCGATTCAAATTAATCTTGAGAAATTTATATAAAAGCTTTCCTTGCGGTGGAAATGTCTCTTTCTGTCCCCCCGTTCTGCTGGAATGTAACCACTACACTGCGGCACGGAGGAATAAATTAAACGAATCTCGTGCATGAAATAACCGACGATGGAGTCAGACAAACCAGTTCGACTCCAAAGCGTTTTGAACACGGTCTCTCCCAGCGTTTAGCAGGTGATCCTTCAACTTGGAAGCATGAGCAACGACAACGTCCAGCAAGTCACCGAGCGAAATCACTGCGCGTCTTGATACAGTTTGAATATAAAATAAGAGCTCCAGGAATAAAGTAAGATCGATACCGAAATTTCGAGGAGGTGGGTGATAGCATTTGAATAGTTTGAATCGGCAACGACTGTTCTGACAGTCGCACCGCATTCTAGTTCTTGCGGCGTGAGCTGACTCTGAGTAAGGTACTAGGTGTCGTTTCCTGAAATGCACGAGTTGCGAGTTAGAAAGACGTTACGAGATGAGCTGCTTGTTCGAGCGGCTCGTCGCAGCCATTCATGCGTCCGCAACCCGTTCACAGATTCCTACGCTCAGCGCAAGCACGACTACGGCTACAACGATGACGACAACACTATATGAATGTAAATGCGCGTGAAGTGCATCTTGGCAGATGTCGCTGACGCGCTAAGATTCAGCCGAAACTATCGATCGCGTGCTGGCTCAGGCAGAAAACACACTTGTTGGGTTCAAGGTGACGCTTGAGGATTTCCGCGACTGAATATCTGGGTCACGGAACTCTGCGCTCAGAATGGTCGTAGGGAATTTTGGATTCAGCTGTCAAAGAGCTGGCGTCGTCGTCGTCGTCGAAATCGTCGGCTTCGCATAATCGAAAAACGAGGTTGCGACCTTGCCCAAGTAGACCACGAGAGCTTAGTGCAAAACGCACGACCCAGTGTCTCTGTAGAAGCAACTCGGTGCTCCACGGGAGACGGCACCGGAATGAAAAGAGTCGGAAAGCGATCCATCGATCGATCAATCAGGCCCTAGGTCAATGAGTGTTGCAGCCGAACGCATAGCAGGAGCGTGATTAGTGGATCGCGCTGCATTCATGAGCTCTCCTGTTGACTGAACACTTGTTGTTGATCGCTCGGATCATCTCTGAGAACGGACGCAGTCAACGGATAATGAACGAAATCAATGTCGATGGCGACGAAGCGATTCTGGAAATCAAGCGAGTACGCTTGGCTTCCCTCACCGTTTGGTTTCCGAAGAGTTGTTTAGCTCTTTCGTGGATGCTCTTAAAACTGAAGCCTCGGTTTTCGTCTTCGACAATCTTCTCTTTCCTGATTTCGAAGAAATTGCAAACGGTTAGATGTCGAGAGATTCCGAAACGCCATTTTTCCAAAGATGTCAACATCCTATCTTTGAGAATCAGAAGTTTTGATTCTTTTCGACAAACTTTCCGATCTGAGCGAGCGAGGAGATCAGAACCAATAAACATCCGAGCAAGCTTAAGGTTCCGTGTCTGACGTGTCTGTCTGGAGATCCGAGAATGATTATCCGATGGGAACTGTTGAGCGAATTGTTTGTTCAACGTTGGCCGACTGTCCCGGTACGCTGCTCACCTCAACGATCTGATCGTAACGTTGCTCGCCAGAGAAATCTCGTTCGCGGCGTCGCAATCTAACTTCCCATCGAACCTTATCGAGCTGATATCTGATTGTTCCCGGTTTCCTTCGAAGAGATTCTCGAAATCTGAATAATTGATGAGAAAGGACAGAATTATGGTGGCTGCCTTCGCAATCAAGGAAAAGCCGAGGCCTGAAATTATCTCGAACACGCTGAATTCAAAACACAAGACCGGAATTCCGGATCAGAGACTCAGTCAGAAGAAGAATTTGACTGCTCGTTCTCGTTGAGCGAATCACCGGCATTCGCGACGAGAAACAAGAAGAAAACATACACGACTTGTCGCTCGACGAGAAACAGGACAAACGTGACAAACGACGATAATCAACACAAATACATCTGTACAAAATTTATTTAATGAAACCATGACGACAGAGACAAGTTACAGAAACAAACCGCCGACGGACGGACGGACTGACGTAGACGTGCGCTCAAAGGAACATTCCGTTGGAGGGAACATAAGTTCAGAGAGAATCATAGAAACAGAAGGAAACGAAGAAAGAGACCGCTCGAAGGAGAACAATGGATGAGAGAAGGGGAATGAGAGGCGACTTTTCCAATCGATCCCTCGCGAGACCCGAAGGAAGACGCTTGCGCCCGACGGGAACGAGCTCGAACTCGGAGATTCGAAACCACTTGGAGCTCATTCGAGGATAAATTAAGGAAACGATCACGGGACAGGTGGTCAACGATGGAGCTCCGCTCGCCAAGAAGCAATAGAGCCGGTAGACAGCGCAGAACAATAAACGAAGCGGGAATTAAACGACGACATTGATGATTTGATCGTTCACCGACGCAGACCGATCACGAGACAGATATCAAGTGATTGGTCGTTGTCGTTGTGGTCGAGCTCGCTGACGTCGCCGTCGTGGTCGTTGGGCTCGTGTTGGTCATACCGTTGTCGGGGCAACTGTTGAGGGACACTCCGGAGTCGTTAGGGATACTCTGTTTGCTGACGTGATTTTCGAAATGCACGTGATCCTCTCCTCTTCCCAATTCGTCTGCGAAGGAAAAAAAGAACAAAAGACTTTTGCAGATCGATCTCAGGACTCACTGATTCCGTGTTCCCGTCTAACCACAGATATGAGATTCGTGCGAGCCTTCGTTCATTTTGATGTGTCATCGAGTCCACAACAAAATATCCAAAATATATGCTCTATTCACGAAACCACTCTAGTCTGGACAATTTCCGTCGAGTTCACAAATGACTCATGACTCGCAGGTGTTTGGAACGATGCCCTCTCGTTCAGAAGGGTCTGATTTGAAATCTGGAGCGAGGAAGCGAAAGTTTTCGATCTAGTTTCACTCACCTCGCTCATCGTCCTCGTCGTCGTCCTCCTCTTCTTCGCCGATGGTGTTCTCCTGATGGATTTGTGTTTTCAACAGTCGGACTTTGGTCACGGCAATCGAGTCCCGTTTGAGTTTAAACTGGAAAATTTTCAAAGAATGAACAGATTACGGAAACCAACTCTCTTCATTTTTTTGACGGTCCCTTCCTCGACACACGTTTCGCTTGTTGTTGTAACTTGACTCCGTTGTGTGTGGTTTTTTTTTTGCGCCCGCCCGACCTTCGACATCCAGAACGGGAGAAGACTGACTGCGAGAGTGTCCAGAAAAAAAATATGACCGAAGGCCGACTGGGCGGCCAGCCATCAACAAACAGACGTTTGTCAGTCTCGACACACGCTCGTACTTTCTTCTACTGTTTACGACTCATCTCTCTGTTTGAGCTCGCGATTACGGATTACGGCCGACTGGATTCCCGTCGGCGGCGGTGGCGGCTTCGTTGGGTTAGCGGATGGCGTTAAGCGCTTTGCGATAATCTCATCTTTTTGTAGAGCAAACGAAAGGTCGAAGCTTCTGGTCAAACGGAAGCCATCCTCCAGAAGACGAGTGACACCCAACGCGAGCTTGTTTTTGCCGCCAACCCCTTCTGGAAACGTCTCTCAAACTGACAGCTGCTTTACTTGTTACGCTGATATCGTGACATCAGAACGCCCGCCGGCCTGACTAGCAGTCATAAGAGTTGGCGCTCGGTGTCCGAATGAAATACTTTCGCATCTGCCAACGTCGTTGGAAACGTTTAATCAGATGGCCGCTGCTGAGCGGCAGACGATATTGACTTTATCGTCATCGCTCATGAAATACGAAACTAGCCGCAAAAGAAACCGTCGGAAACAAAGGCGCCCAAATCAATCTTCAATAACAAATCCATGAATCACGCAGAGCGTCGAAGGAGCCGCGTGCCTCAGACTCCCGGATTCAGATCCAGAAGAGGATCGATCAGGAAACCAGAGCAAGGATATCTCGCGCACAGTTGATCCTCCGCCCCCCCCCGAACTTCCACTGCCAACTTTGAACTCGAGCTCAGCGCAGGTTTGACACCAACCTTGGGTATTTGGGCGGGATCCTCTTCATCGTTGGCCTCGTCGGCATCAAGATTAGCGGGCTTCGGCGGTTTTTCCGGTCTGGAAATCGAATCAAGGTTCTAGAGTTAGTCTGGAAATCAGTATTTTGATTTCCCGTGACAGAGATCGTCCGATCTCCCAAACCATCGATAGCGGAACTTCGGGAAAATGTTTGTCACAAAAAAACAGCGATGATGGGACTCACTTTGCTGTCGGTGGAGACTTTTCCGACTTTTTGTCGGAACCGCTCGATGACTTCTTGCTCGTGCAGGCTCCCATTGTGTATTCTGTCGAGTCGGAAATTTCTTCAACGGGAGTAACACCGGCTGTGACGGCGGTGGAAGCAGCAGCAGCAACAGACGTTTCTCTTGGCGTTCCGTAAGCTACGCACTGTCGTTCCGTGATCGCTGCCGACTCCTCTGCCGGACGAGTAGTGCTCACAGAATCCTCCTTGCCGTCGACGTGGTCTCCACACGTGAGCTCCTCGACAGCGGTTAGTGGACTCTCCCTTACGATGCTCAACGTGAGCTCCGTTGGAATGAGAACCGGGAAAGGTGATGTCCTACGGCTCGATTCTGAGTTCCGAACGACCCTGTTCGGTGGATATGGAGTAGAACAGAGTATTTTCGATCTCAAAACTGAAGATCCCACTGAGAATTTCGCTGCTCCTTTGAAGTTCGGTGTGAGGGGTGAATGGTTTCCCGACAAAGGAGGAGGAGGAGGAGGAGGAGGAGGAGTTGGGGGTAGCGTAGATGGGGGGACGGGGATCGTGCCGTCAACATCCCAAAGGCGACACTCGCGGCGTCGGATCGACTCCTTCGAGCGCGGTTTGCGAGTTGCGTGACTCGCGTTGGACATCTGGGTTGGAGAGACTCGAGTTAAACCGGGAGAATCCAAATTTTCGTGATTCGCTCCGTGAGCAGAGTTCGTTCGATGGAGTACAGGTCGTTCATTGATCGTTCCACCAAGTTTTCCGACATAAACCGCTGCCTCCGCCACAGCTGGCGTAGTATTCTGATTCCTGCCTCACAGTTGCTCGCGATAGAAACTTTCGAACTCATTGACCGGTCTCAAAAACGCAACTGATTTCTGTGTTCGAAGGGGTTTTCGCGTCTTCGCGGACTTCGAGAAGCTTCCAGCAGGGAGGTTTTAATATCAAGCAACGGAAACGGGATGCGATTGTCGTCGGCACGAGCCAGAGGGATTAAAACTCAGGAAACAACAGATATGAGGGAGATAATATCTCGGGTTGATGCTCACCTTAACCAAGCCTTGCCGCTAAATGAGCCAAGTGAAATTTTGGGCGGTGCTCTTTGTTTCAGTTTCCGGAAAGGGATCCCCGTCAAACTCTTTGGCGTAGATCAATCGAAGACACGCAACCATAAACACACACTTTCACTCACACCGACGCACTCGACATGTTTATGTTGTATAAACGGAACGTGCACCGTTCACGAGCCAGACATCAGACGATTTGTTTCGATTCTCGCAACCAAATCGTTTAGCTGTTTCACTTTTTCGAATCCTTCACAGATTGTTACGCTCTCGTGAATTATAGACTTCTGAAAGAAATCTCCTTCAAATTGGAGAGAGAGACAACTGTCAACTTCTGGAAACTCGCAGATGAGTCTTATTCCGGACGAGTTCCTAATGAGCATCTGGTTTGAGTACCCTATGACGATCGAAAAGCGATCTGCAACGGAAGCGGGGCCAACAACTGACGTATTTCCGCTCGGAGGACGACGTCCTTCGAAAACCTTGGAACTGCACATGTGGTTACGCCTCGACATCGAAATTGACGAATGCATCGATTTGAATCCAATCGAGTGGTGCTCGAGCGATTGTCTCATTCAATTATTCAGTTCAATCCGACGGTGAAAGTGTTCAGATTGCATTCGCCTTGAGCCTGCTGCCTCATCTGAGTTCGACTGTTTTCCCCAAATTTCCAGCTTTGCTCGACACTCGCAGATCATACATGCTTCCGAAAAGTCGCAACTCCGAAACCATTTCCAGTTTTCGAGAAGAATCGTCACGAGAGAGAACTGTTTGAATTCCTGAATAAATTCATATGCTCTTCCACTCTTCGCTCGGACTCAAAATACATCGATGGTTCGTTCGATTATTATCGTTTGTGAAATCTCGATTGATTGATTTCTCGTAAAATATCCAAACAAATGTAGAATCTTAACATGGACAAGTTTCTTATTATGGTGTTTCTGGGTCTCGAATCAAACGAGAAAACAAAAATTTCTCCGAAGAATGTTCGCGAGCTCGAGGAACCGAGTTGGTGTTGATGCTTAATTGACAGAGACGGTAACGGCTAATTAAGAATGTCGCGCGAAAAACAAGGCAGAATGACGGGGAAGGCCGTCACTGAACGTCTACTTTCCGTAACTCAACGACAAATTTCATGAAATGGAGAAAATGATGTCGATAGGCTGTTGAGAATGTCGCCAGGCAATCAATCAAACATATCCTTATGTGGTAACTCTTCTGATTGGCAACGCTGAATCAAACACAACCGATTCCAGGTGACGCGCAGTCCAAACCGAACTCCTCCTCTTCTGCCTCGGTTTGTGTATGCTCACAGTTCACAGCTCCCAGAACTCTTCATTGCATCATTTTCGTGTACACGATGGTAGGCTGTAAAACTACGGAGAGCTCTTCAAAGTCTCTTCACGGTCTCCTGATTGCTGTTCATCAGGATATTTGAGATTTGGGTTCCCCGATTCGAGATCACGGCCTCGTTTGTACAAAAGAGTGTAGATCGGAAGAAATTCTCTATCCTATAGATCCCGAAGATTCCTTTTGACTGGTGAGAGCTCTGTGGAAGTGAACAATGTCTCAACGTGACCGTTCAGGTTGTTAGCCAGCGTTTATCAGCTGAGATGAACCGACCTGACGGTAGAAAAATAGATCATTCATTTCTCCGAGTCTTGACACATCTCTCCCTCCTTATCCGATGAATGAAACGAGTACGCTATCAATCTTTCAACACTGTCACTCCCGTCGGTTCTCTCGGACAGTTTCGAAAGCAACAGACTCTCGTGTTGTCCGTCCAGAGCACCTTCTTCACGACTCCAGCAGGCGCGCCAGTCCGCCTGTTGGAACCATCGAAACTACGCACTTTCTTAGATCTCCAACGATCTCCCACTCACGCTGCGATTTTGGTTTTCTTCGAGAATTCGCGTTCAGAAACTTTTTCGAAAATCATTCATGCAAATGAAGTCGATAAACTGTTTTCTCAGAAGTGATGTATTCCGCGCAAAAACAAGAATGTCAAGAACGATATCGATCTCGAAGACGAGTTCCGTTGTACATCTTGAGTGGGCGCGGCTCACTTTCCTCAGCATTCTCGACGGTTCCTGGCGCTCAAGTCACCCGTAGACGACCTGGAAAAAATTTATTCCATGAAAGGCAAGATGTTCGCTGTCCTGGGGGACGGAAAAACTCTTGAAACATGTACCGTTAACGGAATACTCGCCCCTTCAGAACACCGCGTTGCTTCTGCTCTTCGAAGACAGAGCAGTAGTACTGCATGACTTTTGGAAGTTTCTCCCCCCTTTCCACTTTTGACGAGGTTCCCTCGTTGCTTCCTTTCTCGACAGACCTCGCTACAAGTGGAATCAGATCTTTGGGTTACATCATCGATGTCCGCATCCTTCAGATACATTGCGTGGCTGGAAGAGTTGAGATTCATCGGTCACCCATTTGCGTAGTCCAACGATGCATGCTGAAGGGTTTGATTTTTCCTCCAACTTCAATGACGGGCGGCATTAGAACTCTGTCTCTGGGGGCAACAGAACGTTGAGAAGAGGGAGGGGAAGGACGAGCAGTGCAGCTCATCAGAACGTTCCTGTGTCCGCAAGCCGAACATACGACGACTGTCGCGTCTCTGTCCTCACTTGAATCCGACAGCTCTTGAAGCGGTTCAATCGGCGAGTTTTCAGGATCTTCCCTCATTCCTGAATGCTCCTTTTGGGAAACAAAGGATAGTGGAACGAAATAACGATTAGAATCTACATCGTTCTTGATTCTTTTCTTCTTGAATTCATCTCGGGAAGTAAGTTCTCCACAAATCAACATCGAGCTAGAGCGCAAGTCATCCTGCAGGATAGCAAACCTGTCTCCATTGGTTGTCACGATCGCCCTGCTCTTTCAGTTCTTTTTCAATGATTCTCTTCGTGATGTCCATTGCGAAACACCGAGTTTCGTGATTAGGTTTCTCTTGTCCGAGGTCAGAAAATCGAAAACACCCCAATCTGGTGCACATGATCATGCAAATAGATACTCAGAGTACGTTTGTGTAATGCATTTCAATCATAACCGTTGTGCACTTGTTTGATTCCAACTCACTCGTTTGATCCTCGATCTTCACTTAAGAATTGATGGAGCTCCCGCCAAAGGATTGATGGCGAAGTTTAACAGGATGCTGCGTCGGAACGTTCGTACATTCAATCGACCAGAAACACGTTCAAGAAGAATGCGTGAACTTTCGCGACGTCGACAGACACAACATTCTTGTGGATTCGACTCTCAACTTCCCCCATCCCCGGCACTGAATGTTGAATTCTCTGCTGTGGTATCTCACAATCAGCTGGCATCTCTCCTGCATTGTTGACTTCGATTTCAGCTGAAGTCGTGAATCTAAAAAGTGACTTATCATCCTGAACGGTGAGCTTCTCTTCCTGAACGAATGAATTTGATTCGATTGATTTTTAAGAACTTGTGGCGAAATCTCTCGGTTGACGTTCAAGTTGTTGTTATTGTGGTAGTCCGTCAGGGAGCGCTTTCAGTGTTTTCGTAAAAGCGGGCTTTCACGCGATCTGGAAAACAAGGTGCTAGAAAAACTCAAGGGTTTTCACTTCGTTGGTGTTCTGTTACTAAATTCTGAGCCTGTTATATAAAGATATTTCTCCGAATCAGCGGAGCCTGACTCCTGAATAGATGGTTTCTGTCCAGAACTGCCAATGTCCCGCTCCAGAATGTTCTGTATCCTTGAACTTCGCATTTTGATCATAGGGGCGAAATCATTTCAAAAATAGTTCTGAATCGACCACCGCGGTCGTCGAAGGTCCTCAGAGAATTTGGGAAATCCTGAGGACTCCTGAAAAGGAGGGCACTTCACCCAACGGCAGGATTCATTGAAGAATTCAGGGATAGATACAGAGCAGGACGACCAATCCAAATCGCTCAGGATGACTGCATTCTAACGTGCGGAGTATCATTCGGCTACAATATCGACATTCATGCCTGAATAATTCGATTGATCTTCTTCACGAACGAAAAACTTATTAGTTCGTCTGGAGAGCCTTCATTATGAGCAGTTCGATCCAGCGGAACGAAAATCAGAAAACAGAAATTATTATCGCTCGAAGCAGGCCAACTTAAAGGTTAAACCCCGATGCCACCGAGCTCGTTTCGTTCTAGAATGAATCCACGAATCGAAGAGCCGCTTGGCTGAGCTCGACGGCGCGGCGGCGTTTCGTAATCACCAGAAAAGCCGTCGACACGACCCGAGCTCAAGCTTCGTGTTTTCTCCCCTTCCTCCCCGAAAGCCGCGAATTTATATATAAAGTGTTTATTGCTAGATAGAGATTATAACAGACCACTTTGGATTCGACTCCTGTCCAGAGCACAAACATGAGAGGCCAGACGCTTGTGATTCTTTTCGCTGTCAGCTTTGTCGTCCTCTGCATTGTTCCCGGAGAAACTAAGAAGCTGAAAAGCGCGTTCAAGAAAGGCATACCACTGGCTCTGCTGGCCGGTGGCGGCGGTTTGGCGCTGCATTCCTATCATCGACAATCCCACCAACCCAAGAGCGTTTATCACATTCAACATCATCACCATCATCATGACTTCAAAGGAGGATACGGCTACGGTGGATGGTAGATCTCGGCTGGATTGAGGAGTTATAGAAGGAAAGATCTCTTCGGTATTCAGAACAGAAACCCGATCGCGGGATTTCTCGTTGGCTATGTACAGGGTACCCAGTTGTCGTTCAATAAACGATGTCTGAATGCAAAATGTCTTGCTCTGGCTAGCCATGCGTACTTTCTAGTCTCTCGTTCCCCGAAATTCAGGGCCATGATACTGTACTTCCGTGAGACACTTGCGGGGCCTCGGAAAGTCTCTCGTCCTCTCACCATCTGACTTACTCTGAATTTCAGAGAATTTCATCCTCTTGAATCATGCGGCGGATGCAGAAGTTGACCGACGAGCTCCGAGAACAAAGGAAGCGGCAAGCAAATCCTCAGTTGGGCGAGCAGGAATCTCATTTTGCTCCTCCTCGTCAAAGAGAGAATTCGTGTCGAGCGGTGAGTCGCAAAAAACGGAAAACTTCTTTCCGGAATTTTCTCCGATTTCAATCGATGCGAAATGCGATCACAGAACAATAACTTCGCACACAGGCGGCTGATTGCAAAGCTTTGCCAAAAACACGCGACTCCTCGTGGAAATCCTTAATCCCGAAACGTTCCTCAAAGAAGAAAATCCAAACGATGATCGAGTTTTTCAACGGCCAGGCAAGTTCAGGGTGTCACCAATCAAGTCAAGTACTAACCGAACTCAGAAGTCCCAGACTCGATTGGCTCCGCGATGTCAAAGTTCATGGATGTTTGTTTCATTTCCAGAAGGAGGATTCCCCTGAAAGAGGCGGCAAATTTGTCACGTTGAGGGTATGAATCGTTCGGAATCTTGATTTCTCTGGTGCTGATTTGATCTTGAAATTTCGTAACGTTCGTCCCTGCTACATTCCAGAGGAGTCTTTCAAACTGGTCCGTTGGTCCTCCTCGTCAGACGTCGTCAACCAAAGAGAAGATCGGTACCTTGGGTGAAAGGTGAATGAGCGGGGAACTGAATGCATGTTCGCGATTTTCAATTACTCAAGCGGATTCTCTTATTCTTAATAGCATACCTCATGGAAAAGAAAAATAATAAGGGTGCCGTGCCAAACACGGTGCAATATGAACCAGTTGAGAAATCAATGCAGCTCCATCATCTGAATTCGTCTTCGCAGGACTGCTCGTCTCAGGAGGGTTTGCTTCAGTACCACAGACCTGTCCCGCGCCGAAGATGACGTCGTTCCGGTCACCGACGACAGCCAAGAATTTAGTTCCGATTACGAAGAGGTCAGCGACGAAGAGCATCCCGAACAGGTGGAAATCGCCAGCAGACTTCCAGACGTCAAGAGCCTCATCCACAAGTTCTCCGACGTAGGTATCCCACCCACTCCGTTTTCTTGGCGCAAAAAATTGCTCCATTGTCCGGACATGGGTGCCTCGGGGTTGAGATCTATATCAAGCTGGCTTGGAACTCTCCAGCAATTCATTATACAAACTAAATATTCTGATCTGATGATGACGATAATACTTCATCGGAATGATGAAAATGGCGAAATATTCTGATGAAGTTTCCTCGATTTCAGCTGTAACCCAAACACAAACACCGGATCACCCTGACATCAGGAAGAGATTCGGCGGAATGTTTGAGCGATGTTGAGATATTTGATGGAATGCGTTTCCATAAAGCTCGACTGCCCACCCCTGGTTTTCTCTTTTCTGGACAAGGAACCAACGGGACGAGAGTCTTTCGAGCTCTTTCACCTTTGAGGTCTCTCTGACTGGTCCTTTGGTGAATTGTTTCCCAAGAACTAGAATCTGGATCATACCAGATGAGGGATCCCATCATACCGACACGAAGATCAAACGCGGGAAGATATCCGCGAGGATTCTCAACAATTTCCCAACCTCAGTCAGCCGGGCCTGTTGCTGGTTTTAGATGACACCTTCGATTCTCTGACCTGAAGATGGAGAAGGCTTCAGGGAGGGAAGAATGTTCTCTTCTTCTGACAGAAACGCATTCATTTTGATCAAGGTCCAATCGATCTTCCTTGCCACCGGTTTTCCTCACTTTCTCCGAAAGAAAGCCGCACATTACCGTTTTTGTCGTGATAACAGGGTTTCATTACCAACCAGAAACAAGCTGAGTGGTACGATGTAGGATGAATGACAACCACGGTTTTGTGTTGAGTAACTGCGCCGGACGGAATGTCCCGTATTGAAACAAGCCGGCCGATGGGACTCGCAATATCTTACATTCACAGCATCCTTCGAGTGTTCTACAGGCAGTGATAGAGTGATCTTGCATCAAAGCAACCAGAAACCTTAGACCGACCGTAGGCCAGTCAGCCAGACAGACCGACGAACATATTCTGCATTCGGGAAACGGGGAGATGAGCACGACGTAAACGTCACCGAAAGCGACCTTGACTGATGAAGCTTCGTTTATCGGCTGATTGACTGGACGTTCGTTCATTCGTCGATGGACCCAACTGTTCGTCGTTAACTCGCAAGTCCTGCATCTGGGTCTCGCCAGAAATCTTTACTTCTCTCGGTGCGAATTAAACAAAGTTTGACATATCAGCACCGACTCCAAGTTCTGTTAAGACCTGTTGCTGTTTGTCTCAGAAGAACGACTCGGGCATCGCTGAACTCTGATTCCCTCGTGAATTCTGATTTCGGCTGTGATTGAAAGATATTTTTTCTCATTCACAGGACAACCCCTCATCTTGGACGGTTTCTTTTTGCCTCTCGCGTAGTGAGAAGTTTCTGGGTTCGTTTACCCTTTCTTGAATGCCCACGGTCGTTCCTCGTTGGAAAAAAAGTTTCAGAGGTTTCTTAGGAAAAGGGTGCGAAAGATGGCTCAAGGCGTCTTTACTTCGTTGGTGTCCAATGACTGAATTCAGAGCTCGTTATCGGAAGCCATTATTTTGGATCAGTGAAACTCGACCGCTTAAATTGGTAGCTCCTGCACCCAGAAGTGCCAGTATCTGACTTTGGGATGTATCCTACTCTCGAACCTCACATTCCGATCTTTCAAACGAGCTCATTGCAGGACGGATGGGCCACCGTCTCGGAGAAGAGAATTCGTCGAGTGGATGTTGGGTACTGGTGGAGTTCTTTCGAGAAATTTCAGGTCGATATACAGCTTGTCGAGAAAGAGTGAGAGCGCGACGAAAATCGGTCCACCAAGATACCGGCTTTCATAGTTGCATAGCTCGCTCGAGTTACCTCAGGTCTCCTAGGGGACGGCGTTCCATGGTTTCAGAGGAGAGAAACTTCCTCTTTTGGAGGGAGATAACTTTCACGTCTTATTGTGAATTTGAGGAAAAAAATCCCAGTGGGTAGTCTCTTCGAGTCTCTTCGAGACTACCGTCATGTTTTGCGGGAAAACGTCACCCTAGGAATCGGGATTCTGCGTAGTTGCTTCGAATTGGGCGCGTTCTCTGTGTAAATGACTGATCCCTCGTTCGCGATTGTTGACATATTCGACTGCGTAAGCGGAACAGGAGTACGGGTCGAGTATGATCTGCAAATCCACATTGGACTTGACGGATTGAACGAATTAACCATGATCTGTCATGTCTCTTTTGAATATTATGGTCGTTCGCTTCAAAATTGACCTATTTAAGCATCGATCGTAGGCACATTCGATCTTCGGAATCGTAATTTTCTACCGCTAATATTTGTCGCGTGGTTTTCGCTTTCCCCTTTGCTCGTCTCTACTGGATCGTCGCCCAATACGGTATATTGAAACGACGATAGTATTTCTTCCCTCTTTTCGTACTTGTGAATGTATGCTCATGAGTCCCGAGTGGACGAATCATAGCGAATAAATCTTTTTTAATCGGCCCAGTATTGAACAGAGTTGGGAATCGGCTTCAAGAAAGTTTTATTCGCGTCGATTCGTATCGGTCACTCCCACGAATTTCTGACATGCACATTGTACAGGAATACCCCGATTAGTATGGTAAGTCCGTTCCGGGCTCTACCAAACTATCTAAAACAGTGGTGATCGGGGTATCGGGTGTGCCGCAAGGCTAATGTTGACTCGACTTTCTGAGTCTGTTCCCGAATTTCCGAATTTTTAAGTTCGCGAATCAATTTTATCTTGAAATCCGTATCTTGAAATCGTTCCTCGCGTGGAACTCCAAAGTACATTGACGGAAATGACCATTCTTCAGCGAATTTGTCAAAAAAGGCTCTCGAACATTCGATTCTGCTCTGAGACTGTATCCAGGCAATGGTCTTCATGCTACATCATCTTTGTCTGCTGCATAGCATAAATGAGCTCAGACGCTGGCGCTCCTTCGGAATCCACAGGATCTATGACTTCGCCAAGGGGACTTGTGAGTTGGTCTCAAAGTTCAAGTTCCTAAATACCGACCAATAATAAACAGTGATATTGTAATACCGGTAGAGCGGCTGCTGGGTCCGAAATCGCAACCAAAACACTATGACTCTTCCATTGACGAAGTCGCTAATATATGATGATTTGTAGATTGATTATATTTATTTTTCTCAACTTTACTCGCAACATGCTGGGGACACGACGCCGTTCTTGGTCTTCCAATCGGTCTCCGTGACCGCCACCTTCTCTATATGAGTCTTTCTGTTTATAACCCTCCCATACACTCACCTCTGCTAGTTGATACCCAAGATCTTCGTTCAACGGTGACAGATTTTCACGATTTCCAAGATAAGATCAATCGGGACTCGACCGTGCCCAACTAGAAGTTTCGTTGTTTACCCAATGAACTGATGAAGAACTCTCACTTTCGCGACTCATTTTGTGCGGAACCCGAACCTTCCTCCATCCTCTATCTCAAACTCCCGGAATACCATTTTGTTATGAATCATCTGATCATCAGAAGCTTGATAGGAATTGACCGTACTGCGTCCGTCTCGCTCTCGGTTCGGATCTCCATATTTCATACCTTGGAAACCGGTCACTTTTTGCCGAATCGAAGTTTCGCGAAACGCCTTGAGCGAGGACTGAGGGGCGTTCCAGGATGAACATTTGACGAGTTTACGCTGGTCGCAAACTGAACTCGTTTGTGTCGTTTCATAACCGAAAAAAACGACTATTCATGCGGATTTCCCAGGATTTTAGGGGGTCTGACCGAGCTGGGTGATAAGTGATAACACACTTCTAGAGATCGATTCCTAACCGAATTCGAATGGCGGCTTGCCCCATTAATTTGCGACCTTCCACAAGAAACAGAAACGGAGTCGGTAAACCGCGAAAAAAGTTTGAGGACTCCATAGAGCCGCAAAATACTAAGATTAGATGACGAAGTACTATCGAAGTGCCCCAGCGGTCTAGAGAGAGACGCTTTCCCGTCAAAATTTATAGCTGTGCCATTTGATCTTGTGATTGTTCACCAAGAATCAGACACTGTCATCAAGCCGAAACGTTCGATGCAAAACAATGAGTCCCACGAATCGGATTTGATTTGTTTTATTCGATAATTTGACATCATCGGCCCCAGATTTCGGAGCCTCCACTTTGGTTGGACCGTCCGCATTGGACGAAAAGCTTGTCGCATCGCGGGCTAGTCAGAGCGTTCGATCTTGTCTCAGCAAAATTTCATGGAGGATCTGCGGACGAAGTCACCTGTACACGGAATTACGGAGTTCGTCTCAACTGGTCATCCTTTTCATGATGCCCTCAGCTCGATGCTTCCCCGATTTCTCAAACAACTCATTCCAGCTGGGAAACTCGTCAACAGAAAAGGGGACAGCAGGGCAGGAGGGAAAGAATTTGCGGTGGACACCGTAAGCAGGAGAATCAGGATCACACGGGAAGCCGCGACAAGGAGTCATTTGTCCTCTGCCTGCAAAGTCTTATGCTCTCATCTCGTTCAACCCCTTCGTTCCTTCCTTTCCCCAATTCTTTGTCGCTCGTTCGCCCAGAATTTGCGCTCGACTCGTTGCTGTTGCTTTGGCGGTTGTGTGTGGTGCAGCTGCGCCAGTCGGAATGTTTCGAATAGAAACAAGCCGGCTAATGGGGAGCTAACGACACGCACACTGCTGAACTTGAACACTGCATGTTCCCAACTTCAGCCTTCATTCAGGGTGAAAGAGCTAGCCAGCAAGCACCCGACCGATCTGACTGAGAGACAGACGGGCGGACGGACGGACGAACAGACGCACTATACGGGACCCGGAAAGACGAGCCCGATGTTGACGTCGCGTCGCCGACAGCGACCTTGACTGATGAAGCTACTTCATTCATCAGCTGATTGACTGGTTGTTCGTTCGTCCGTCCGTCCGTTCGTCTGACCCGCCCACCCGTCAGCCTTGCATTCAAGTCTTGCGGCAAGTTTACATCGGTGCACTCGGAAGTTTGCTCCGCTCGTAAAGCAAATGTAGTTTATGTTACTGCGTGCAGTTGAAAACTTGACCCGTACCGCTCGTCAGCCGGCAGCTGTACACGAAAGTTGATGAATCATAAAACCAGATGAGAACAGGTTGAGGGTTCGCGGTAGAGTAAAAGTGAAGCCTTTTGGGCACAACAAGGATATGGAGTTCCTCCGATTCCTTCTACCTGGGAGTCCCTAATATAACGATCGGATTCCGATGGCGGCGGAGAATTGCGATTGCAAAAGTTTGTCGAGGATGGGAAATTCGACATTTCTAATGACAGATGCGTACACGAACAACCGCCAAATATGTGCGCTGGAAATCGAGGCCTGAGCTCAGCATGTGACATTCAAGCCTAGAAGCTTACCTCATCGCTCGTCTTGAAAACGGGAAGAAACGCGAAATTCGGCAAACATGGATAACAGAATTTCTTCTGAGTTCAAACTCCATGTCTTCTGGATGCCGGCCCCGAGCGGAAGGGTACGACGAAGTGGAAAGAAATGTCAGGTGTTGCGCAGCAAACTGAGAAGGCAACAGGCGAGCGTATTAAACAAAGATCGAGGTGTTTTATTAGTAGTAAAATACCGACTTTATGGAGAGTTTGCCGCTTTACAAGCAATAACCTCAACTGTTTGCCACCTGAGCGGGACATTAAAGCTCACCCTGACAGTGAACACAAGCTTACTCTCGTCCTATCAGATTCCTTTAGTGCTTGCTCCCTAACGCTTTTCTCGTTCATTGCCGCTTCGGGTTCGCTTCCCTGTTTCTGTTCGATTATCCAGGAGCTGCTCAAGGAGTCGATCCAAGAAAATTTCTATTTCTGACGATCTGTGTATTCCCTCGTTGTCGTCAGATACGTTGCTCTTGACTCTGTTGCACGGAACTGATCCATTCATCTCTGAAAGAACAGCCGAGAACTACGGGAACTTCATCCAATCTTTGTCAGCTAATCGTGAGATATGTTGTAGCAGACTCCTCGTTGTGAGTCATCGGACGCTTACAACGAGGCAACGTGTTCCCTCCTTAGATCTAAGTTCGCCGTATCCAAGTGTGTCCGAGATGCCTCGTTTAGAAGTGAGTTACAACAAGCAACAATCTTTCATAGAACTCTCAATCACCTTCTTCACTCTGAATGATTCTCATCTGAGGGGCTCGTAATACGGAAGGCTCGTTATCTGAGGGACCAATTTTCCTTTGAGAGGTTCGTTATACGGGAGATTTCAGGGTACTTAAGTCACAGCCTCTCGTGGAATCTATGGACGCACGAACGAACATTTTTTTTTGGTTCCTAGCGGTTCCTGCTCGCTCCACTAGAGCATCTGCTGCAACAGACTCAGGAACAGAGAGCGGGGAGGTAGTAAAGGTTACCAGACTTGAACGGAGGCGGGAGCCGTTTGCTACTCTGGGTGGACGGCGGCTTCTTGCTCGATCTTGAGAAATTGCCAGATTCAAATAACTTCCTTCCGGCGAACGGCTCCGCGGCCGTAAGGAGAATGAAGCCTGCAATTTCTGCTATCTGCGTTCGGAGAAATGCGGGAGCTCAGTTAGTCAGAGTTTGTGAGGAAGCCAGCAGCGGTCGTTAAGCTCCCCCGACCTCTCCAAAAGTCGAAACGGTGCTGACCGATGAAGTTCCCGACATGATCCGCTGCATTTCATCTTCGAGACGTCGACGGCCTGAAAGTTAAATTTTCGATGCGTTATGCGAGCATTCTTCTTTCTTCGGTGAAGACTCCGATTCTCTCGTTTGCTGTCGATGATCCTCCCTATGCGTGGTACGATTCTTCCCATGAAAATGCATCTGTCCGCTCCAGATCGCAAACGTGATCTGATGATTGTTGACTTCCACGGAGATATCAAGGGTGGAGAATTACGGTCGAATTCCTTCCTCACATCCTTCCCAGTAGACCGTCCCGCCCGATGCTCTACTGTACTCCCTTTGAGACCGTTTCAAAAACTGCAAAGCGAGTCGCTAGCTTATTTCCTGAGGTGCAGGCCAAACGGCTGTCGACTGCGTCCGTGAACTCTAAACTCGCCCCAGGGCTATCCGAGTAATGTGTTGAGAAAACGCGCGTTTCAGCCTCCAAGGAGTCATAGAAACCGCTCAGGCGTCATTAATGAGCGGAGGAAACGCAACCGACACAAACACGTCACCTGTACCGTCCACGAAACTTTCCTCAAACGCAACGATCCCTGAGCACGAACTTGGAGTTCCCCTCGCGTGAGAACTGTCCAAATCCCGACGAAGGGAGGCCTCCAGGACTTTAGATAAGACGGGTTTTCATCGAGATGACAACAGTTGTTCGAGACGGAGGAGCGCGTTCTATCCCTCGACGCTGGTTCTCCGTTTTTTTTCGGCTTCGGACGGAGACCGAGGATACGGAAGACACAGGGACCGAGTGCTCAGTCGGCAGAAGGCGCTCACCGTCAGCGGTCGCGGGAATTCCGTCGTTCGTCTTAGACGTCCTCTCATTTTATGGTTTTAGATGGCGGCGTCTCGATACACACTTATGGTAGACGCTCAAAGCTGGATCCCTTTTCGAGGGAGACGCTCGTAAATTTTCAATCGCCACTGCTGAAAATAATAACATCTCCCTCTCCGTCTGAGTCGGCCCTCCTCTGAATAACTGTTAAATTCTCCTCAGGATCCTTGAAGAGTCCCTCGAGGATTTCCGTCCAGCGAGTTTGAGGCTGCTCCTTTTGATAAACCATAAGAGGAATATCCTAACCCTAAAAGCCGCCGTCGTCGTCGTCGTCGGTCTCCCTATCAATAGATCCGAAAGTGGAACTCACGGTGAATGCGCACCTTTTGTGCGACGACGAGGTCTGGCTTGCGCCTCAGAACTGGAAAACCTCTTTCTGTAATGCTCAAGGATGCTCAGGACGACGTTTTTCTCTCTTTCTCCTTGTCATCGTTCCAACGTCTTTCGGGGAAATGACGCGACGGCGACCCGAGAACCGACGCGGGGAAAGATTCTTCATTCTGTTTTTGCGAGGTGTTCGATATCTAGGGGTCGGAGTCTCATACTCCTTCATCATATGAAATCTCGGCGAAACTTTCGAGCTCCTCGGGTAGCGATCAGTCACTCAAGTGCTAATTTAGTGAGGCGCACTCGAGGTTCAAGGCCTTCCGGAACAAAGACGACAAGTCGATCGCAACTTCGGCAGCACTCGAGCCACCATGGAAGCTCATCGTGTACGCCTCGAGATCGCTGATTGCATTTTTTTTTTCAAAACTTCGCGTTAAATCAAGGCCTATCGAACATGAAACGCTCTTTCCAACCGAGTTCGTGTCTCGAGATAAGCAAGCGCTCCCACCTAAGCGTCGTCCAGAACAATCGCGCCCAGCTCGGCGGGCAAAGCTACGCTCCCTCATTTCCTCGAGGTTTTCAAGCATTTCCAAACAACGAGGGTGTCTTGCGGCGCCCTGTTTCCCGAATCGGATATGTTTGGACAGCTTTGAATCCCTCGCTTGGCTCGGAGAGTTTCGGAAGCTCAGGCTTCACAATGGCTCCGCCTTGCTGCGCCGGCAGAGGGGGGGGGGGGGAAAGCTGGGAATATCGAGGAAACAAATGAAAAACAGCGGCGTCGCGCACGGAAATCGGCGGAACCGACGAGCAAGGAGTTTGGTCTCCATCTCGTGCTTCGATGAAGACTTTTCCGGTTCCGGTGAGCAAGGCGCCGCCATTAAAATGTTCGTCCGATCAGACTCTCAGGCAGAACACGTTGATGACGACGGCACCGCGTCGCCGGCGACAAAGACCACGTCGACAAAATGTCGAGACGTCGCTTTTGCATTTTCTCCCTACGCTTGTTCCGATGTTCGCGATACGCGTGATTTGCATAGTGCTTCGAATTTGAATATTGGCACCCCATGGGACAGGAGTCGACCTTGGACAACTGTTTCGAGCCTCGGACAACCTTGGCTGCGGTCTGACAGCTTTCTGTTTGCTGTATTTCACTACGAATCGAGGAAACGAGCACACCACAGGCCTAAAGGTCACCTTTTTCAGAAACCTATTGAGAGATTTTCCGGATGTTCCCTCTCCAAGCTACGGATACTCTCGATGATGATGATGATGATGATGATGATGATGATACCTTCTAATAATGAATTCGAATATCACGATTGAAGACGCAGCCATCCGTGTTTATCGCGAAGCAGCACGTAACGGTCCGGGGAAAGTTCGGCTTGGGAGGGCATTCAACTTGAAGGGGACAAACAGAGATCTGAGCACTATCTGACCTTGCCGCTGGCTACGAGCAACCCTGAAAGGAAAATATTGGAAATCTTTATCGCGCTGAGACGAGAAGCAGAAACTTCAAACAACGAGGGTTTGAAGAAACCCCTGAAATCCGAGGAACATCGATCGCGACTGATGGAGCGGTTTTCTGGTCACACATTGCAAAACTTCTTCAAAAGTCTCCGAATCGGTTCTGTCCGGTTCTGCGTCGTGGTTTCCTAACATTTCGCGCGTCTGACCACGACGCATGACGCACTCGACATTCTGCAGATCTACACCGGATGGACTGCGCTATCTCGTTCATGGGATGCGGTGCGTGTCCGAGGAATGCGGAATCTCGAGCGATTTCCGGATGAGGAGTCGGGCAGTGTTCCGTCACTCTGATCGGCCGTCAATGAAGTTTCCCGCTAATCAAGGCACGAGCTCATGCGATTCTGACCAGCTGGCGCTCTTTACGCATTTCTTCGACGAAGCTCGCCGTGCGATGTTTCTTCTCTTGATACTGACTTCAGACAAAAAGTGAAGTGCATGCAACGAGAATGAGAGGATTCATGAAGCATCATTCGCGGAACGAGAGCTTAGGCAGCCTGAACGAGCTGTTCGGAGCCGCAATGAACACACGTCGTTGGAGCCGTCATCTGTTCGTTCTAGAATTCGGTTGTTTACGACTCACGCCGCGCATCGTTGAGAGGAATTTCGGTGCTGCTTTGAAACGGCCTTCGTTGCCGGAGCAACGACATCGTCGTAACGTCGAGGACAGCAATGGCAGCAACATCACGATTAAAGTTTTGCAGAAGACGCGCTGCAAAGTGCTGCTGCAGCTGGAGCGTAGCAGATGTTGAGCCAACCTCTTCTTCGAGAGGTCCCAGGAGGAGAACATTGTTCGAGGGAGAACTTTGAGAGAAGGGAAAAAGAAGCGTTGCCGAATGCTATCTAAATAGCGTTGCTTCTCTCGAATGTTCCCTCCGCGCGAAGGACGACAACTCCTCGAGATGAGAAACAAAATTTTGAGAAACAAAAAGCATACTTCCCAGCATGCAAAGACGAATTATTCAAATACATCGAACCAACTAGCAAAGAAGTCTCTGGCTGACGGAACCATTTCGTAGGTGGGACTTCAACGACAAAGCATGCACGGCCCATGTCGTACTCCTTCAGGACCGACGTTTTTTGAAACCAGTTCGTAACCTTCAACGGGAAAAATTTGACGATTAGTGCATCGTTAACGATGAGCCCGAGTCCGGTTTCACCGTCATCGAATTTCACTTCTGATCTAAAGAAATCGCGGAACAACGTAACATGAGGTCACGAAAAACACAAGTCCGGCAGTCGCTCGCGCAACGTTGGAGGGAGACTAGCACGCTGGCCCTGACTTCGACTCGGATTCGGTTTGGTTCTTGTGATGATGCAATCAAATTCAAATTTATTCCGTTTCATCTTCTCTGGAATTCGAATCAATCGGATCACTGTCGCGCACGCTCCAGAGTGCGATCGATAATTGAATCCGGAAGGGTCATCGATACACGAACTTCCAACCACCAGCAACCCTTCGATCTTTTCTTCTACATCGGCTAGAAACTTCGTGATCCGTGTTTGCAAACCTCAAAAGTCAGAACAGAGGATTCTCTATGAGACCCGCCTTTCGATTCCCGTGAAGTTTCCCGATTACCTCCGAGAGTAAATTCTATATTCGCGCAGATTTCGATGAACTGAGTTACAGATCGAATCAGGAGTCGACATTTTCCGTTATTTCCACCAAGGATGTGCAGCGACTGCGCGAAGTCGGAAGCAAACTCGAGGACAAAACCCGGCTCGGTGTTGTTCGGTCGTTTGCGCATCATGTGCTCCGGTTTTTTCCTTGCGTTGGCAGGCGTATGACAGCTCTGAAGAGCCTTGAAATTGGAATTGATCGCAGACATGCTCCAGCTAGGTGAGCCGTACGGGTCACCGGGGAATCGAATTTGAATTTCAGATTTTCTGTCACCATCGCTCCGTCTCTTCTCTACGAAGCGTCGTCTCTCGCCGAATTTTTCAGTGAGCGGAGCGTGTCCGATGCCTCGAGAATATATGAAGGCCATCGTCTGGAAGCGTCGTCCCACGTCCCATCGAGCATCCTCATCTGGGAAGGAACGTCCTGATAATAATTCTGCTGCCTGACCGGAAGTCCTCAACAGAGTCTTGCTGAAAAGACGCTGTTCCATCTCCGTTGGCTGCTGCTGCTGCTGCTGATATTAGCACCGGCCGGCACCTTCCATCGGAAAGCAACAGTGTGTCAATATGAGCGCTCGGTTAATAGACTCTGTCGCCCTCTCCACTCGCTATAGATACTGCGACAGCGTGAAATATTGCTTTTCATAAGCTTCGCGCCACGGAAACAGGAAGAAAGAACCACGGAAGGAAGGAAGCGAGTAGGGAACAGAGGAAGTCCTGCCTTCCTCTCACCCTGGCTACCTAATGGAAGAGGTAACAGATACAATATCACTTAGGTTGTCATTATTTTCGAGCCGACTCTTCTCTCGCCAATGGCCAATATCAGATTGGAACCCAACGCGGTCCTACCGTCTCCTCTATTCGTCGTCGACGGAGCCTTTCACGGTCGAACGCGAGATTGTCATGAGGAATCAAGAACACATCGACACAATAGCTTGTTGCGACGAAAAAAATACGGTCGTCTTTCGCAGCAAGATTTCCGGAGGAAGTTGACCTTGGCGTGACCGTCAAGATGTAATCAAGCAGCAGTTAGGGAAGGCTAACTCCAGGTGAAGTGAAGCCCTGTGATGAGAAGCGCACGGATGCGACAGCAACTCGGTTGATGATGACATTAAGTGACAAACAACGAACGAGACTGGCGAACCGGAGGCCGGCTGGAAACGAAGCCCTAGCAACAGCTGCCGAAGCTCTCTTCGCTGGTTCGTTCATTAGCAAAACACGGGTATTCGTCAGACTGCGGGGACAACGAAGTCTCGCGCCGACCTCGTCGGATCCGAAGGTCCCGGGGTCGTTCATGGCGGCCGAGAGGAAGGATCCACACGGGATGGACGGACAGAGGGACGGAAGGGGCAGCGCGCAGGCAGTATAAGAGCGAACGCGAGAGAAAGAGTCGATAGTTTTCTTAATACTCGGATCAGCTTCATTAAAAGTCCAACAACAGCAGCGCTGTTCGGCAGCTGCACGCTACGGCTTCGACGTCGCGCATTCTCGCAACAGCTCGGTCAGCGAGGCGGTTTTTCTCGCTAATCTCATCGGAACTGAGTGAACAGGAGAAACTAAACGCATGCCTTCTCGAAAATATCCGATATGAGCAACTCTATCTCAGAAAGTTAGGACTATCATCGAACATTGGCGATTATCGTAACTTATCGGCGGTATAGATCCGGTTAATTTTCTGCGGAAAACTGTTGATGGTCACGAGCAACTTGTCCTGAAATGTCAAAATCGAGAAGAGGACAATTCACCGCTCCTGAAATAATGAATCACGAGGAAATGACACTCGAACGCTCCGATACCCCATCGTAGGTTTCGGCGAAGCTCGGTGGATGTGATTTTCCATTTATTATCTGGTCAGAGGAAGTCTAATGAATTGATCGGAGTGCATCTGGCCCAGACTGGAGCAGACGCTGTTCTTCCGTAAGAAAAACAAAGCTCGGTCCGTCGGCCGTTTTTCCCGTCCTCGCTTGGCTCCGTTCGGTTTTATGACTGATGGGAAAACGAACGACTCCATTACATGCAGCTGGCCTCGCTGAGAATATGCTAATTTCGCGCGACACTTTACTGACGGAACTCGGGTTATTAAGCCACCCCGTCCGATGTTCGATTCGGTGGATTTTTCTTGCATAGAGTCGTCGATAATTCGAAACATGAGTACCTAAACCTGATAAATACCAAGCAAGAACAAGATGCCTTCTCAGAGAGCTAAACATCAAACGCTGTGAACAGTGCAATATATCGATTGTTCTCACGTTGGTTGTTTTCCGTGACAATATTCTCTTTTTCAGAATCCCGAAAATCAAGCGGCAGTGGGAACTGGTTCCCCGTAGGAATTCAGGACACTACGAGAAGGAACCTCGGCTCCTTGAATCTTCTAATTGCTGTAATCTTCGGTTCTCTAGCATTATCGGAGCGATCCAAACGAAGTCTCGATGGGATTGATAAGATTGCTGTCATTGACGGCAAAAGAGCCGCGCGAGGAATCTGAGTTGATGCTGATAACGAGCGAAAAAAACTCATCGCAGTTCCCCGATGAAAAAGAACCGTCTTGTTTTTACAAAGCACGAGAGAGGCAGAGAACGGAGGTTTTCGAAGGATTCGCCATAGATGACAGCGTACTCTGAGGAGAGCTCGTTGTTATAAAGAATCCCAAGAAACTGGGAGCGAGACATTTCGGCCGATAATTTCGGAAAAATCGAAATCAGAGAAATCACCTGCTAAATGGAGCTTTGAACGATGGAGATTCTAGAATGAAATTCTAGGATCTTCACATTTCATTTTGAAATTCACTTCCGAGTCAAGTTCGAAGATTCCGACATATTGGCCTGCGAGATCTCCAGCGTTTCCTGGCGCTTATCTCAGAAAAGCAAAGCAATGGGAAGCTGTTCATTGCGCGAAGATTCCACGGCTTGGAAATATTTCCTCTTCCGAGTCGCGACCACATCTGCGGATCCTCCGGAGCTTGAAGTGAGATTGTGAGCGCAATCTCACTTCGCAGGGCGCCCTTCCGCGAGTCAAAACGTTGTTACCGTGATTCCTGATTCTGGAAAAAGTTTCCATAAACAGAGTACTCTGATTGCGACTTCGCCCTGTGTGCCCTCAACCGCGCAGGCAAGTGAGCGCTGAGTATTCCTTCCGCAAGGCGAGACAATGGCGCAAAGCTGCATCGTAAAGAGCAATTGAAGCACAGAAGGAAAAGTCACTGTTGTCCCTATCCCGTCCGCTCGCATCCCGTAGATTAGCCAAGTTTATTGTCAGAGCGCGATATAAATTGCAACCAAAGCCGGCTGCCGAACGGTGCTTATGCTGCTGCTGCAGTTGCCGGATTGCAGATCCACTCCAGCGGTGAGACTCGGGGCATCCACGAAATATCGACGAAGATCTGCAAAGGTCCGCTTTCACGATTTCCGCAGTTCTTCTGCTGCCGGTGTTCCCCCGGACTCTCGTTGCCACCGCAGTAAAACTGTCCGTTTACAGCCTTTCCACGAGAAGAATCGAGAGGACTTCAGCGAAAGCAGTCACGGAACCGCTTCCTTCGAGGTCTTCCCAGCGAACGAGCAGTCGAAAAGGAAGGGGGAACGTTTGGAAATAATTCTCTCCTCTGTTTCATAGTTCAAACCGGGGCCAGGCTTATCTTCATGAAACGTTTCCCGCCTGTCTTCCTGAAAGGAGCCAGATGCGAGTGGCGGGAGTTTTTTTTTTTCGTTTGCTCTGGCTCCGCAATTGGATTAAAGTGCAACGATCACTAACGGAAACAACACAGCCGAAAAAAGTGAATTCGAACTTTGCATTCCGACGTTGGCTTCCCCGTTCGACTGAACTTGGGCCGTCTCGGTCCTGTGTGTGTCTCGGATCGCGAGTGATTCGGTTTGTTGGAGCCGGCTGGTCTCTTGAGTTCGTTTCTAGGTGTGCGCTGTCCGCATTGGAAAGATCTGCGCGCGTGTTGAATTACGGGGTCCGGCGGGAAGTTTGCACGCTACGCTCGTAGGTTTGTTGGTCGACTGCCTAGTGTACCGTGCAGGACAAATTCTTGTTGCCAGCGGCCGAGTTAAAAGCTTACCAGCACCATCTTTCTCGGAAGGATTCTACAATAGGCGACGTGAGCAGCATCTCTCGTATTGAAGAGACCGCGCTATCTCCCGAGAGACCTCGACCATGGAAGGGAGTAAGTCCAAGGAACACCCGCCTGGAGAATGGGAGTCTCAATGGGAGAGACTTGGAAACCCTTGAAAAAAAAGTCTCGCTTCTTCTCTCGGAACTATATACAACGTTCTTCGTCAGCGCTGAATAACAGTCCGCGTGAGGAACTGCCGAAAACTCACAAAAACTTGCCCGCCGCGTTATCATGCGACTCCATCGCCACGGTTCAAAGAGGTCCCGCCGAAGTGAACGGCTCACCGGGGAAGACGGGGGTACTTCCGAACATGGGTCTTATCCTCTGCATGACTGACAGAACTCGAGAGAGTTCATCTGTAACAGGTGGTCAACTATCTTTGATCTCTCGATCTGTGTCATCTTGAAATCGGACGCTCCGACATCAATCATTTTTCTCCCCCATTTGGATGATTCCCGAAATCTTCGTTTTTCGAGACTTCAGGCATCACTAATCAATCTGTGCTCCAATCCATCCCTCTGATATTTGAATTTCCAGTCATGAATCATAAGCGGCTCCGCATCTGTCCTCATTGATTGATGTCCTGAATTCTCGAATTCCAGCTGCCAAAGTTCTTCTAATCCATCCTCCAACCCAATCATGTCTCCATAGATTCATGGATTGTGATTGATGAAAAATGCACAAACTCTGAAGCTTCAATGATACCAAATGATTAGGAATGAGAATTTCCGGCATCAATCATCACCCAAGTTTGGAAGTTGAGGCATCATTTATTCGGCCATTTATCCATCAATATATATTGGTAGATGGACGGTCGAAAATGAGAAGTAACTGAACTTCGAACTGAATGACTGCGTTCTGATTGCCCTTCTCGCTTGTATTTTAGAGACAGTCGTTGAAGAAACTTGAATAATGTCGGCTACACTCGTAAAGAGCCTGCCACCCGCATATAATGGAATTCGCATTTCCGTTCCACGTGCATTCGGTGTGCCTCGACAAAGCAGTAATTCGGTGAGAGGATTACGGAATTCGAGGGATTTGGCCATCATTAGGTTGTCAAACGGCCGGGCGCCGGAGAGATCACGAGGAGGGGGAGATGAGCACAAGAGAGGAACGGGGACATGGTTCGGAATGACTTGCGGACGAACCGCGAGTTTCCGCTGCACGCGTCAAGATGAATGGAGTTCGCCAACCCGAGCTGCAACCGCGAGCAGTGACAGCGAGTCGATTCGCTTCCCTCGGTGACGCAGATGCTGTAGTCGTTGTTGTTGTTGTCGCAATCACCACCAGCAGCGGTACCAACCGCGGCGTCGGCAGCAACGACACTAACGTAGTTTTCTTCTTTTTCGCTCGTTTCTTCGCTGAGTCCACGCTCCATTAAGTGCCTGCCTGCTTGCTTGCTTGCTTGCTCGCCCGCGCCGACTCGCTGCCGATGCCCGTACTCTATGGTGGACGGACTGGCGAAGCCCGTGGTAGCGATGCCGACGCCGCCGCTGGTGGTCTTTGCTCCGCTAACAAAGCTAAATAATTATAAGCAGGGCGGCATGATGCCAGAGCATCATCGTCATTTGTTATACGTTGAATGGCTCGCAAAAGATGCCAGCGACATTTTCCCCTCCCCTCGAGCTCTCACGCGAGATCCTACGACTGGATTGAGATATTCTCGCTTTGTTCATGTTAAGCCTGGGCCAGGTGAATGTCGGTTCGACGAAGCACCAGGAGGGGTCAACAAGCGTTCTGCGAGCTGCGATTGGTGAAACGCCTCGACAGACGCTGCATGAATCGGATCCCTGCGTTTCTCATTTCGAAACGGATGTCCCAGAGGTGGAGTAGGTTGTACTGAAAAAAACGGAAGAAAAAATCCGGTGCTTAATAATTGTTGTGTTCAATAATTGGCGACGTTGCGTCAATAAAAAAACCTACTTCTGTCTCAACCTCCGCGGCTCTTTCGACCGTAATAGAATTAGTGCAGTGTTTGCCTCGTGTAGGTCATGAATATCGAACATTGACTCACTGCCTGGTGGGCATGCTCCATCGAAGCTCAACTCCGTTCAAAAAACAGCCAGACTGTGACGGCGTAACGCGCATAACGATCAGCGACTTCCAGCACACCGAAACCAACTTATGCCTCCGCAATCGGAACTCGTTGTTTTACCGATGGTTCTGGTTTTTCTGCGACGCTATAACATCGTCTTGATATCGAGGATAATTATTCTCGATTACATGGTGCACTCACGACAGTAGTTTCTCGATGAAGTATTGGTGACCTGTAACATGATTATCTTGCTCGGGATCAGTTCTGGGAGGAATAGATCCACTCATCAACATCCCACATGGAAAGTTCTCGGAGTTTCAAAATTCTCAGATTATTCAAAAGATATATGTATGTGTATGATTTATACACATAATTAAAATATATGTAAGTGTATGAATTAAATACATATTTAAAATATGTGTAAAAGTATGAATTATACACATATATTCAAAATACATATATGTAAGTGTATGAATTACAGTGCTACCTCGACTATATCAACCCCCATGTATTTCGCCCCGGATTATATTACCTCTTATGACCCAATATGACGCCCACCCAACCCACTGTGCGACCCACAGTGTAACCCACTGTGTTTCCTCTGTGTGGCCCACTCTACGGCTTAGTGTGATCCCACATGACCCACTTCGTGACTCTCTGTGATGCTCTCTCGATTATATCAACCTCGACATCAATTGGTTGATATAATCGAGGTAGCACTGTATACTCATATTTAAATATATTCAAGTGTATGAATCAAACACATATTTAGAATTCAAAATATATCTAAAAGTACGGATTATACACATATATCTATACCAATCTATAAAAATGAGATTATGTTTGTTTGTGTGTTTGGTTTCTATACAAATCGTCAGGAGAAGTCCGATCGCTGTGAAATCGTGTTGGATAGTTTCTTTGGATCTTCCGAAAGGTCGTAGGCCCTTTCGGTTCAGAATTGACATCCGTCCACGATATGCTATATGTGTTTACAGGGCAGTTATGGTGAGGTTATCATGCGGTTTCTTTCGATAATTTCGTTCCGGAGGTCATAACTCATCACCGTCGCATCCGATTCTCAAAAACAAAAATGCGAAAGAAAGCTGAAATCGAGACGCACATTTTGATGAAAGAAAAATGAAGATTGGACCTACTCTCAATTTTTTTCGCCCGCAGTACTCTCTAGCGCTATATATGCTCTCGAGTCTTGGCCGCTGACCGAACTCGAGCGCCCTCTAGCGTACTCCGATCCAGCTTCATTTCCTCTCTGGAGCCTGTGTCATGTGGCATCATTTTCCTCGATGCCCCTGGAGGTACCGGAAAAATCTTCTTGATAAATTTAATTTTGGCGGAAATCAGGTCCCAGGGTCACATCGCGGTAGCAATGACGTCCTCTGGCATCGCCGCTACACTTTTAGACGGAGGTCGTACCGCCCAAGCAGCTCTGAAGTTGCCTCTTAACATTGCCCGGCAGGAGTATCCTGTTTGTAATATCAGCAAACAAAGTGGACAGGCTCGAATTCTCAGATCATGCAAATTGATTGTGTGGGACGAATGTACTATGGCTCACAAGAAGTCCCTAGAGGCACTGCACAGAACTCTGCAAGACTTAAGAGAAAACCAATACCTGATGGGAGGCGTGCCAGTGCTTTTATGCGGCGATTTCCGTCAAACTCTGCCGGTCATTCCGAGGTCAACTCCGGCCGATGAAATCCATGCCTGCTTGAAATCTTCGATATTATGGCGCAACAATGTGGAAACTATTCATTTGCGGCAAAACATGCGCGTTATCGCCGGGGGACCAGGCGCAGAGCAATTCGCCAAAAATCTTCTAGCCATAGGGGAAGGGAAATCACGCACCAACGCTGACGGAAGAATCAAGTTGAGTTCCGAAGTTTGCGTCTTGGTGCACTCAATTCCGGACCTCATAGGAAAAATCTATCCGAATATCACTTCAAACTTTCTCAATCAAGAGTGGCTACGTGAAAGAACCATTCTGGCACCACGGAACGAGGATGTGGACGCAATCAACAGCCATCTCCTAAACGCAATCCCTGGAGCATTCGTTGACTACAAGTCAATCGACACCAATGTAGAAGCTGAGGATGCAGTTAACTTTCCCAACGAATTCCTCAACTCTCAGAATCCTCCCGGTCTGCCTTCGCACTTTCTTCGGCTCAAAGTCGGATGTCCGGTCATGTTGATGCGCAACATTCTTCCTCCAAAGCTTTGCAACGGGACTCGGCTTTGCATCAACGCACTGTTTGCTCATTCCCTGCGAGCAACCATTCTCACGGGTATTGGCCAAGGAGAAACAGTTTTAATTCCACGCATACCATTGATTGTGTCGGACCTCCCATTCCAGTTCAAGAGACTTCAATTGCCCGTTCGACCCGCTTGCGCCATAACCATAAACAAATCTCAAGGTCAGTCGATTCGATACTGCGGAGTTGATCTATCGGCTCAATGCTTCTCACATGGCCAGTTATATGTGGCATTCTCTCGAGTTGGCTCTCCGCAGAATCTATTTGTGTACGCGCCAGAAGGAGAAACACGGAACATTGTTTACTCGGAAGTTCTTCGATGATCTCATGATGAAAAAGAACGAGTGTTTCAATAAAAAATTCCTAGAACCCAAACATTTTCTTCTTTTTCTTCAGATAACAGACACAGCCAATCCGTGGCGAAGCACGGGTAGACGTGCTAGTTGAAAATATATATAAGTGTATGAATTATACACATATTTCAAACCTTGAACCGAATTTTATTTTTTTTTTATTTTTTGCGAAAAAAAACCATTATTATTATTATTATTATTATTATTATTTCAATATCTTTGGGTGAATGAATCACACAAATATTTCAAATATATGTAAGTGTATGAATTATAACACTTACCTACATATATTTTGAATTGTCTGACAATTTCGAAACGCTAGAAACTTTCCATCTGGGAGAACTTCGAAGGCGACTCAATCTATCGGAAACCTTATCAATGACAATTATAGATATTCAATCCCCCCCCCCTCTTCATAGAAAGATCTCTGCAACGAGCCTTCCGATTCTGTAACCCTCTAGATTGTTCGAACATCTTTTCGGGAATGTTTCAAGAATTGTTGATTGTTTTACATGAATGCTGGAAAAGCCAAGCAGCATCCAGTTCTTCGTAAACCATGATGTTGAGAAAAATGATTGTCAGGGGCCTCCGGATGATTTCGGCAACATTGGAATGTCTTCCTTCTTTCAGGAAGCCTTCCTGAAAACACGTATCCGGCGGATATTTCTCATGTACAAGTATATTCCATATACCTAGGATCAGAGAAAAGATGCCTACAGGAGGAACCGCTTATGGAATACCTTTCCGGAGAATTAGAGCAGTCTCTCCTGTCCGTTTTCCCTTATATCTAAGGAATGAGGATGCATGGTACCCGGAGAACTGTGTGGAGAGTAGTTGGGTATCTACAAGGTTTCTCTCCTCCTTTAAGTCTCCTTCGACTGTATTCCAAGATGTTCGACTCGACGACTCAGCCGACGCGAAAGACCATACCCACGAAGTAATCCACTCTCTACGCTTGCGATACGTTAACTTCAACTCCTGAGACGCGCTTTCGTTCGATTGAGGATCTCTTCAAGGAGAGCATTTTTCTCGGTTCCGCTGATTCAGCAACACGTTTCTTCATAGAGGCAACGAGAGCACGGAGAAGGAACACGAAGTTCGAGAATGATAATGCCACCCTTGGCTGCTGCTCTCGAGCGCCGTAATGTAGAAGTTGAGTGATCGTACTTGAATGGGAGAAGAAGAGTCTCTTAGCGGCTGTGAAGGCCGCAAATCTTGTTAGTAGAGTGTATGACCGAACACGATAATTGGTAATCCCCGTCATTCGCACTCGTCAAGTTCGATTCCGATCCGCGGATCCCTCCAGGTTCAGGCACGGACTACATACATTCGTTCACGCTCAAATCGGTGCTTCCGCACAAATGGCACGTCCTCTCAAATTGGTATGCACCATCTAGGTTCGGAATATTTCATTTCGAATCATTCCCGGGGCAACTATTCACCGTTCCACGATCTCACCGAGCACGAAAATGATGTTCTCAAATTGCCATCAACCAATGAAATCAATATCGGAGGCGAACTCGAGACTGTCCAAGTGGAGTCGCTGCTTACTCTGAAGCCGGTCGGAGTCGCTGCGGCGCAGCAGGTGCGCCGAAAAGTGAGCTTTTTCCGAATCGAAGATTTGCGTCGAAGAAAAACGTCAACTCCCGCAAAACAGAGTAAACGTGGTCGTTTCCCAGAACATAACCATCGATGAGAGGGGGACGGAAGTTTGCAGCATTTTTTCCCGCTCAACACGTCGCAGCAGCGTTCCGTCCGGTGAGAACAGCTTGACAAAGTGGCTCCTTTCAGAAACGGACGAGAATTGAATCAAATTTCAATTTGCCCGAAAGGAGCTTGTTCCCACCGTACGAACACGGCGTACAAACGCGGAAACACGCTCTCACAGCTGGGCTTCGTGCGTGAGGCTCGACATCGACAGAGCGGCGCGGCGTGGCGTTTCGACTCCAGCTTGAGCGGAACAAGGTATCTCGGAGAGGAAAAGAAGACGAGAGATCGAGGCAGGCAGACAAACGAACGACGAATCGCGAATCCGTTCCGAGCGGCTCGATGAGGAAGCGCCCGTATCGTGTTTTCCGAGGAACATCGTCGATCGGTACGTACTTCTTCCGTTTGTTCGGAACGCGTACAGGTGAAGCAGAGTCTCGCATCGAATAAATGCAACGGCAAGCGAGCATCGTGTGTTCGATATAAGAGCTCGCCGCTGCAACTGATTCTTCTGTTCGGTGCGCATTAATTCGACTTGCAAGCTTGCTTTCATGAATTATTTAATCGCAAGTTTCGATGCACTTGTACACAATACGACCGACGCCATCTCCGCCCGCGCTGTTTCTCGAGCTCCTTCTCGCGGCCGCGCCGTCGCGTTACCATTCGAGAGATGCTTAATCAAGACGAAACGAATCAGAAATGCAACAAATGGCAAACTTGTTGTTGTTGCCGTTCGGCGCCTCAGCCGCCTGTTGTTGTTGTTGTCGTCGTCGTCGTCGTGCTGGATGTTGCGTCGTCTGCCTCGTTAATCATAATTCCATGGTTGGCAGTCGTCTTTTGTTGGCCGAATTAGAAAGCACCGACGACTGGAGCTGAGCATAGGCAGTCCGCGTTCTCATTTCGAATTCAGGAAGTCACTCACCCCTTGTTTCGATATAACCACCGCTGCCGGATGCGAGTGGGCCAACAGCTGCGCGAGGAACATTCGCAACTTGTATTGAAGAAGAGATTCGCCTACCATGAGCAGTATATTTCCTGTTTGAGCGTTTCTGAGAAAGCGAGACTGGCGACTGTCTTTCTGTTCGAAAGGAAAATGCGTCGATTCCAACCGTGCGCACTCAATCCAGATCGAAAGCGATGCTTGAAAAATCTCCTTGATCGATCTCGAGTCAGCCGAATCAATAGAGCTGGAACTAGTTGAGACGAGAAACGGAATTCTCGAAAAGTTCTTCTGAAGTTGTGGAAACGTCTTCTGTGGGAAGAATATCACGGGAACCTCCCACCACAGTTCCTTAATTTTCCTGTGATTCGCCGTGTTTCAAAAGTACAAAATGGTAATGAAGTCTTCTTTGAATTGAAGTCTTCTATCGGGCATCCAGAACTAGTACTTTGCCTTTTCATCGATTTTCCGATAGAATCGAGTCTGTGAATCTCTGAATCGATCTTCATTTCATTCGGTTCCGCCCGAACGGATCGAATATTATCAGTTCTTATCGGAATGTCGTCCTATTTGTCGAGGGAAAGTAACCGCGGCGTACTGAGCAACAATTGCGAGGTTTTCCTGCGGAAGGACTACGACGCCCTCCTCACAAAAAGCACGAAAGAGAAGGACCCATGATTTTAATTCAGAATATTAGGCTGTCTCCAATATGGCGCGGTTGGAGGTCGTCGCGGGCGAACTCCTTTTTAAGGAGAACTCTCCCCATCCTGCGCTGATATTAAACTTATTACACAGAGCTCGGTAAGCCTCATAAAAGCAAAAATGAGTTTTTACTTCCTTCGGTAGCGCGTCTCGTTCCAGCGTCAATAAATATTTCTTCATTAGGCCGTAATGAATGCGCACTTTTTGCGGCACTCCGCGCAACTCATCTGTACGACATGGCCGATTCATAACCATCTGTTTATTCATAAACATCTGACTAGCGGTCCCGGCAAGACGGAGTTTCGGGGCTGATCGAACATGGTGTGAGCCAAAAAACATCTGCCTACCGTGGGGTTCCATCTTCCGGCGACGCATACTATGAATAAACATGATCCGAAACAGATTGAAAAAAAAAGTTTATCCTCTGTCCCGAGGTGAGTCTCCAGGTTCCCACTCACGCGATTGCTCTACTTTTTGTCTCGTCTTGTGCTTGCTTGCTCGCTCCTTCCCCCTCGATGTCCTCACAGTTGTCGCTTATTCGATGTTGGAGTTTGGCGCGAAGTTATTTGTGGATTGCGGAACTCAGTTCCCTCGCTACCGGCCCTGATATTCATTAAAGACCGTCCCGGATCTTCTTCAATGAACAACGATCCTTGTTTCTTGTGGCTCGAGCGCTCACCGGAGGACCCAACTATGCCCGGACGAAGGGAGCTAGTAGACAGAGAGACCCCAAAATTGATTGTCGGACACTATTGCAACATATTACAGCTGCCGGCGGCGGCGGGAAGACCGGGAGTGAAGGAAGAAAGAAAGCAAGCGAGCGAGGGGATTCTTGGGAAGACTGGACGAGGGGAGACGGGGTGAGGAACGATAAAAATGTTGCCGACTCCCTCGTCCCCGAGGGATAAATAAGACCCAACTGAACAAGATGCGTCACAGGGATAACTCGTCAGGTCTCGAACGGAACGGAGGGAACCAGACGCTCGTCGGAAGAAACTCAGGGAGTACTAACAGACAAAAACCTCGCCGCCACCTCTTCGCCATCAGACGCTGGAGGAAATCGGTCGTCGTCGTTGTTGTTCTTCTCTGTTCGGGTGGCGGAACCGGGCACGCGTTCCCTTGAGGTCGAAGAGAAAAAGGCTACGGAGTTCGCATCAAAGGCTTTGCGTACAATTCACCGACAACACTCCGCTGGCGATGCCGAGAAGGAAAAGCAAAAACGAAAAGCTACTTTTTTGACCCTCGTTCGACTAAAGTTCCTCGACGACACAGAGCGTCGATTCGCCAATAGACAATCCCGAGATTTCCCGCCTGTTTCCTCGTTGCAAAGACAGAACAGTTCAGTGGTCTCGATGAGGTTCGTGTTGAATACATGCTGGGTGATCCTACAAGTCCGGAAAAACGGAGGGAGTCCGTCGAATCAGTTCAGCTAAGTTCCGATCCGTTTCCGTCTTCCAGCATTCATCTCGATAGAGCTGAAGTTAAAACTTCGCTTTCCAGAGAAGAATTGGAAAAGAGAGAGAATCTAGAGAACTCTAGATCTGGAAAGGAACCTGATCGATTGAGACATTTGAGTGTTGGCACCATGCATTCCCGATATCGCATCGGTTCACAAGGAAAGTCCGGAGAAGTCGTGGAGCCGATGAGACAAAAGTTCAGAGGCGATGGGAGACTACTTGAGATATCGGACGCGAAGTCAGAGCAAAATGGGGGGAAGGGGTCGTGGGGGTAGAGCAGAAGGGTGGAATAAAGAGAAAAGGGGAACGACGGAGGGACAGCCGGAACTGACGGCGAAGCAAGGGAGCGATCTTCGGACGAATGTAGCGGCGACACGTCTCGTTATTAACCATCGCTCTCGTCCGGTGGACCATCGGATCGCGTGAGATTTCTCCCGTTCCCTCTCGGCAAACAGTCGAGCGCAAAGGGCTCAACTATGGTGAAGGAGTCAAAGTTCAAAACGGAGACGCAAGAGAGAAGAGGAACAGCGAGTTGGTTCGGAGAAACTTCGGCTGAACGAATCAACGAAGCGATGAATCGGCCGGAGTTCCTTCGGGGCACACCAAACGCTTTCCCGGCTTCTGTCACGTCTCAAACCACATGCGCAAAATCTTCTCCTTTCTGCGACACACCTAGAGGGAATCGTTTCGTCGCGGATTCTGAAAGTTCACAACGCGTCGTTAAAACGATCACCTTCTAGATGTGCCATTTTACTGCTCGTTCGTAGAGACCTTTGTATTGTTTGTTCTCTTTCGCGAGGAAAGAAAGGCGTGCGCTTCCGATTCTCTCGCTCGTTTGAACGCCGGAAAAATAAGTTCGCTACGTACGGCGTCGTCGTGGTTTGACGCGACTTGTGGTTCCGATCTTTGCGTCGTTGAATGCCTTTGGGGAGGAGATGGAAAGAAAGGTTGGCTTCGCAGAACGAAGCTCGCAGCAGACACAGAAAGCTCGTCTCACAAAAGACGACGCGGCAGCGGGGACGTCGCCCGATAAAGTGAAGGTCGTTCGTGTTTTGATTATTGGCATCGAACTCCTCCTTCCCATTCAGTCAGGATCCATCCAACCTCTATCCTTTCGTGGGTAGCGCGGTCGAGTGCCTCCAAAGACAAATGAACAGCGCGGAACCATATTAGGGTCGCACGACGTGAATCATTCCGCGTTCGACCTCGTTTGCCATGGAATCGGAACCGGGGCGAAACTCCCGATCCTCATGTTTTTCGAGTCGATATTGATTCCCGATCAAAAATAAACCACAACCATCATACAACGAGCATCGAGCTCGAAGATGGCATTACTTCGGGCTGTTATGGCCAGGTGCCCAATTTGCGAGCGGAGAGTGGCGATAGTAGCACCTGAAACTCTTCTTCTCGTTCGCTGTACCTCAGATTCTCAACCTGTTGTGAGTCTTTCAGCGCGGCAGACTGAAGTACCCTCGTCCCGACCGCGTCCCGCTAATTGTCTGAAAACAATGCACCGCTCCCATCGCTCATTTGGCGCCCACCATTAACATCGTAATTATTATGATCACTCCAAACATGGGTAGGTTATAAAAACGATCCACTGAGCCCTTTGATCCACCGTTCAGCCGCAGAGGTTTGCAACCGGTAATTACTCTTGCGGAGTTCGCCGAATGAGCGCGAATTCGGTATTTGCACAATGCGGTCTTCGTCAACAAAAAAGTTTCCTTGGGCTTTCTAAATATATTGGGTTTCCTCTTGAGACCTATTATGGTGTTCTTGATTCGATAATTTTTCATCATTTTTAACATTCCATCAAACCACAGTGAGTGAGTAGTCAGAGATTGCCCAGGCCCTTGGTTGCTCTAGAAAAATTTTGATGTGAATGCTTGAACTTTGAAGCACGCAACAGAGTCTTGAGAGGAGAACGGAGCACGCGGATACCTTTCGGATACCGGGCATGGTCGCACCCGCCGTACGACGTCGAGCGCTTTTCCATCGATTGTTGCCGCTGGTTTCATTGAAACAAAAGTTCATTACAGGAAAACGCTTAATTGCGCAGGGGGACGCGCCGCCAAACTCAGCGAACCTCAATCTAACTTTTCCGCTTCACTAATTCGGTGTGAGTTCGAGTCCTGAGAGCGAATTTGCGTCTTGTTTTGCTCGCTCCGGGGTCCGATCATCTTCATTTCTTTCGTTTTCTCTGCGCTCGCCCGAGTCTCCTGATTTCTTCTGAAATTCGAGCGTGCGATGCCGTTTCGAGAGAACGCGTTGACTGAAAATGTAACCAATTCGCCGGCTTTGGATTCAAGGGAGGCGAACATTGCCTGCAGTCAGCTGAGTGAGCGTCATGGGCCGTTTTTCATATCTCAGCCAACAGGCAGCAAGTAGTGAGTGTAAGGAGCTAGAAAGACAATATCTTGGAGAAGACTTCGTCGGCGCTCGACGAAGTGGAGTGAGGGGTTTAGACAACGACATATCAACAAACTTCAGAATTGGATTTCTGTTTTTCCTCATTCTTGGCATATCACTCACTCTAGGCCTCGAGGCAGAGCAGATGTGAGATTTTTCGGGAGATGATTCCCGTTTTCGTTCACGGATCACGTCGCGTCGTCCTCCTCTCCCGAATATCGATATAGGCGACTCCGTCGACGTTTCCATCTGCGAAAATCCAGCTCGGAAAATCGATGGTCTCTATATTTGAACTTTCGATGTGAACTAATGTGCTCTTGAAGTCATAACAAGGACTTTAGGACCGAAAACACGAATTAAATGTATTCGTGCATGCTCTTCATTCTTTTACGGCGAAACTTTGACCGAAACCGTTCGGCGTTATAGCCTGACTCCGATCACGAAGAGCGCTCCGAGAAGCAACCGAAACGGCTACGTGTCGAGATGCTACGAATAACTCCTGAAGGGTTATAAATTCCTAAGCTGCAGCCATAACATCTCTTCGGGAGATCGGATCGTTCAGGAATCAAACTTGGAACCCGCTTCAAGCGCCGCTCCCGCCGCCTTCCGAAGCGTGATTTCGAGCTCGAGATTCAGTCGAATACGATTTCAGAGATCGGGAGGCTCAATATCCAATTTTCTGTATTTCCATCGATGCTGGCGGCAGCAGCAGCGCGGCGTCTGGAAGCTCCGGAGGTCCAGAAGAGACGTGATCAGATAGATAGATTGACGGAAATCCCAGCTCAGATAGAACCTGGATTCTATAGAGAATGACGGTTCGTCCGATATCCAAAGTTCCGGCAGCTGTCACCTTTCGAGGACAGAAATGATTGGAATATTTATCATCATCACCCCAAGCACTATTGTCCACTATTGTCATGACCCGGCATCATTCATCAATTAGCATCAATCGATCCCAAATCCCATCGAAAAGTCTAGTTTCTAAGTCGGAATCGAAGGTATCGCCTTTTGCTCCACATTCCGCTCGAAGCGGCGCCGGCGCAGCGTCAAGGTGCCTGAAGCGTCCCACTGGTGCAGACCGCGTTGAGAATTTAACGAAATCATCGATTGATTTCGCGGAGATTCTCTCAGATCTTGTCGCACTTCACAACATGCGTGGAATTCAGACGATCGTGTTTGTTTGTTCGGTCGACCACACCAAGGTAGAGAAATCGGGCGGAATCGCGACTCCGCAGTCGATAAATTGCTCTGGATGACGTGACGAGGAACACAGAGCAGACTCGAAGGACAACAGCGGCGGAGACTGAAGCTCTGGGGAAGAGGAAAAAAGTAACAAACAGGACAATCTACCGGACGCGAGAGGAACGGGAAACGACAAACACGGAGTGAGCCACTCGTTGCTGCTCTTTCTCGCTTCCGAACTCTTTTCTTGAGTTCGCTAACGAAGACGTTGAGTCGCGTCCCCGCGACTTCGGAAACACAGCGGGAAATAAGAAGCCGAGAACCTTTGTACCAGGATGAAGGTTTCCGTGAGGATCACGGGAGCCTCCTCACGGAACGCGATTTCACAATCTCCAAGATCCACCCACTGGACACTGTTTCGCTGTGCTGGAGCTGATTCCGGTCGAGGAGGACACCACCTTGACGGAGTAGGTGGTGATGACAACCGTCGCGCCCGGGAGGAGGATGGCTGCGGGTCCGGTGGAAGCAGTTGTTCATTTGTTCGCTCTTGCTGTTCGAGTCCGTGCGTGCGCGGCATCAGAATCAACCGAAACAGACTGATGGTTGACGTCTCAGAGGATCCGGTGGTCCACAGACCAGAAACAGCTGAGAGAAACTTCGGCACAAATGTTCAGATTGGAACTGACGCGGCGCTCAACCTTTGATTTCTTGCTGCTTCTCCCCTGTTCCGGGAAAACTCCTCCGGCTCAATATTGGACTGAAAGTCATGCTCGCAGATGATCCTCACAATCGATTCGGGAGCCAGCCTTGAGCCGGAGTCGATGGGTCTTCGAAAAATATGAGAATGGGGATCCGATCTGGAGAAATGCGTCCACGAACCCCGTCTGACCTCCAGAGGAAGTTTCTGTCCTCGAAGGCGCGTAATGGCCGGAGCGTATGTGCCATTCAGAGCCGGAGCAAACTTTGTTGATTTTCTTTCATCGACTTTGAGATGACAATGGATCCAGACGAAGACTGTTCTGAAGCAACGAAAGCCGCGCTGCCTTCGTCGTCGATAGCAACAACGAATTTTTCCTCCTCCGCACAGCCTGTGACAATGGCTGCAACATCTGTAGCGGATCCAATAACCCCATCGGCAATTTCCTCGAGAGCATCATCAACAGTCAGGTTGGATACCCTCATCAGCGGCAGTATTGCTTTTAGTTTATGTAATAGGTCGGTGATCTCCTGACGCAAACTAGGACATCGTCGAGCTCCTGCTCAGTTTGTTTGTGAGGATCCGAGTCAGCCAAGCGAGCTCGGGGCTCCTTCTATGATCAACAGTGTGGCTTTACAAACTTCAGCTTGAGATCGTTGACAACGACACATCGCCGTCGTTCTGCAATCGTCGACCGATCGGTCATCTTGGAAGCCCGATTCCCCAGCGAGCATTCAATCCTGAGGAACGTTTTGGTCGTCGTTCATGAGGACTCTCAATTCGACCGGAACCCCCCCCCTCCCCCCCCATATCTACGGGTCCCGGGAAATCGTGGAAGAAGGTCTGGGGAATTCGTGTCTCCATGTGATCTAACTTTTCCCAAAATATCCGGAAGCTTGTCATCATTCCCTTCGAGATTTCTGGCACGTTTTCAGATCCTCAACGATCGGTCCGTGACTCGGCAGCCTTTAACGAGCGAGATGTTCTCGTTTCCGCGCATCCAAAACGATTCGATCCTAGTTTCGAGTCGTTCCGAATCCTCGAATCTCACTGATCGCGAAGTTTCTCAAATGAAAGGCCCGAAATCCTCGCGAGGTTTGCGAACAAAATCGTCGCTCGCCCGTCTTCGATTGGGTTGTGTGTCGTGGATGCAAAACACGCGGTCTCCGGTATCGGCTTTGATACGCGGAGCTTGGGGTTCGATCGAGAGAAAAAAAAAAACCAAAGAAACCGAGGCCAAGGGCGAGAGGAAAATAAATGAAGTCTAAGCCAGGACGAGACCGTGGAGAAAGCAGCTAGAGGAAAGAAAGTCCAATGACGAGGGTTCGAGGCGGCGCGCCACTTCAAAATTCGAGCGAAACTTATCTCGAGGCGGAGTAACTTTTTTTCGAGCGTTTCCTCCGTCTTTTCCGTGTCTGCTCGAATCGATCCATAGTTGTTGGGACGGCGCGCGGGAGGACCGGGAGTCCATCAAGAAACCGAGGAGCGTTTGATTGACTCCAAAAGAAGGAAAGTGGTCTCTCAGAAGAAATCGATGCTCGAAAAACTTATTTATCGCTCTCAGTGGGTGAACAACAACCGAGGGCCGACCGCGTGGGCGGAGGACGAGCAAGGTCACATCGTGAGGACTCGGAACAAACTTTGCCGTGGATTCCCTCTTCTGATGACTATTCACTCGACGACGGCGGCGGCGGCTCGGAGACGTAATCGAGTGGAAGAACACGGGAGCCCTGTGCTAGTCCTGGAAACGATTTCCTCAATGACAGCAATAGCAAGCAATTATTCTCGCCGGACTCACTAAGGAGTCTCCCAGGAGTTAGAGGCGGCAATGAGTTGACCAGGATCTTTAATACTCCAGTCTGGAGAGGAGGAGTTCGAGGCCGTCCGACAGTATAATTGAACAATATTCGACCTGTAGTCATCGCGCCGCTAGAGTAGTAGACCGAGGATCTCCAAGGAGTCCGCCAGGTCCTTTTCTCCTTTTTACTTCCCTTTTTCTCCTGTTTCCGACTGGAAAATCGAACGGACAGGGATTCAACGGAGCTTTCTCGACTCGGACTCCTTTCTGTCCGCGAGTCCGGCTGCTTTGAGAAGTGCAAAGCTTTTCCGCTCTCACCGGAATGGGGAAATCGGTGAAGAAAAAAACCGAAGGAAGATCTCTTTGGCAGCGATGCGACATTGTTCGGTTTCATTCAACACTAATGGCCTGATGCCAGCCACATCGGATGTGCTCGGAAGTTCGTTCAGCCGTGCGATTCAAACGAGGCGTTATCGATCCAGGATTTCGTCTACTCATTCAGGACAAGCATCACTCCGTTGGTTATTTTGAATGAGACGACCTAGTTTCTCGAATCGTTCCCCGGCCGCCCGGGTTATCCAACGACTATCCGCCCTCTCTCCTTGCTCCTTGGACCTTCTAAGGAGGCCTCCTCGAGCGATATTTTTTTTTCAGAGTCAAATAGATCGGAAGCGAATCTTGTCTCGAGGAAAACCAGACGACCGAAGCCCTTCACCCCTTCTTTTCGCTTCTTTCCTTGTTTTCATCTCTTCAGCCATGTTGATCAACTTGTCGTGCAGCTTGTTTCCGGGTTGCCATTGTTCCTTCCCATAGAGAATAGGACGTTGCCTTGACTCTTGCATATGCCGCAATTTTTTAATCAGTCAAAGAGATTTGTTACCATTGTCAAGCTGACGAAAAGCAATCTCTGAAAGAGCAGTCTCGTGGAATGAAGCTCGAAAAATGCAACAAACGAACAGCCGAGTGAAGAAAAACTCTCAACTACGCTAAGCATCCACGTTCCTCATCCGTGTTGGTTTATGACGCCGAGTCCTGAATGCCGTCGTGTCGGTCTTAGCAAGCATACTTCGTGTTTGTTAGAGTTTCGTCATGAGTTGTTCAAGTCGAACACATGAATTATTCACAAGTTCTCTCTTTGCTAACGGGAATTACACAAAAGCATCGCGTCACAAATTCCGCATTTGAACTAAAAACAAAGTTCCAAAAACAGCTGGGCGAAACTTGAAATAGAAAACTGTGAAAGTCGTTTCAGTCACTCTCACAGCGGCTCCAAGGAAAATTATGACTTTCTCCAGCTCCTTCCGGAAATAATTTCCGCAAATCTGGTTCTGGTTCTACTTCAAGTCGCGGTTGCCAAGCTCAATTTTTTCGTTCTTCCCTCTCGAATTCCAAGTTCGGAGTAACGACGTAAGGAGGCTCTCAATTTCAAATCGTTGACTTTCTCGAAAAGTTCGATTCTTTCTCGGCTTGTTGTCGGTGTTGCTTTCGCTGCTGTTGCTGTTTTCGGCCGAAAACTCCGCCGCTGCTGCTGCCGGTCTCGGCCGAATGGCATCAGCAGAGTCGATTTCCAAACCCTAGATCCCTCGAGGAAGGGGATCGAACGAGAAACGAAAACCGGCCGGCCGGCCAGCCAGCGGCGCAGCGGCAGCAGCAACAGAGAAGCAACGAAACGAAGAGCATTTCGATTCGAATGATAGATGTAAGTGTTGAAAAGACGCCCGCCGGGTGTGAGCGGCGGCGGCGCGGCGAGAGTAACAGCGAGCTTTTCCGAATCCTTTCAAGCCTCCTTTTTCTCCCACTAGTTCACCTGAGACTGAGAGGGAAATGGGCCGAGCGATCTTCGAGCGGGGTTCAAATGTTCGACGATTTCAACCGAACAAAAAGAAGATAATGGATTCATCTGATTCTCGATTTGATTCGTTCTATATCTACCGCCGCATTTGATCTCCCGGGCGCTCACTACCGGATCCGAAAGTAGCTACTCCTTGTTCCGTCTGTTTAAATCGAAAGCTGAGATGGAGGCTTCAAGAGAATCGCAGATACGGATGTGTCCAAAATGATAACACTCAGGGGGATCGCGAATGATCCGATCCTTTTGGAAGTTCGGCTTCCGATACAGAAACCTTCGAACCTCCAGCCTCTTTCGGGGATCTGTTCTCGACGTGTTTGTCTCTGAGAACTGAAGCATTTGATGATTGAAAAGTGGGACTCCATTTTCACGAAGAAGTGCTCACTCATTGAATGGAGCTGGCTGTATCAACAAAGTTTCCCTTGATCTTGAAGGCTTCCAGGCACTGGCAATTCGAGAGATTTTCCTTCTCGCCCGTGATCGAAAGGGAACAGAGAACTTCCACTCTCTGGAATCCTCCGGTAGACAGAGAAACTTTTCCACGCAACGGCAGCACCGGCCGAGCGAAACGGAATTACGAGTTTGGAAATCAATGACAATGAAACCATAAGAATCATTGGGACGTGTGTTGGCGGACACTCCATGCCGCCCCTCGCTCGCTACCTGATTGCAACAACGGGCCCACTCAGGCTCAGGAATCTCTGGAATTCCTCTTTCCCTTTCCAACAGACTTCTGCGGAATCGCCAAGTTAGTACCGCTTGAAAACTCGGGCGAAAATAGTCGATACCCCCATTTCGTCCGCCTGAACGAATCTTTGACTCAGTTTTCTGCGACTACTTGGACGTTGATATTGATACAGACATGGATACGGATATGGATAATAATATTGATATTGATATTAATAGGCGTAATAATATCATATACAGGAATACCTCGACTAGTGCGGGTGATCGGGACCGCACTAGTCAAATCCGCACTAGTCGAGTCGAAGTGCGGAAAATGTTGAAAATAGCGGATGAACGAGGAACGAGATGATCTGGCTTCAATTCAGATATCAATAAGTTTTTCTGAGGCATTCTCGAGCTAAAGGGTTGGGAACGAATTGATTTTTGAAAAGAAGAAAATTCCGTAGTAGATGAGTCGAAGTGCCTCAATAGTCGAGTCAGAGTAAGACGAATGCCAAAAATGGCGGATGAACGAGGAACAAGGTGTTCTAGGTTCAACTTGGGAACGAGATGGTTTCTTGTGAGGTCATTCCGAGCTAGAGGAATGGAGATAGATCGATTTTCGGGAAAACCGCACTATTGTGGATCCGCACTAGTTGGTGCCGCACTAGTCGAGGTATTCCTGTATGTATATTCGATATATTATTATGGATATAAACAATATTATATTAATATTGATATGAATATCTTTTTCACGGGCCGGTGCTGCCAGAAATGGGTATTTCGTCGAAGAGTCTCGGTGTTCAAACCAAAAATTCAGTCATGTTAACACGCTTTGTTCTCATCATCCATCCAATGGAATCTTCATTCAGGGAATCAGGGAATGATATTCTTGAACTCTTGACAATCCTGAACCACCGACACCATCGAAGCGTACTTCGTCGTCAGCAGAGCGTACCGCAAATCGAGAAGCAAACGCATCTCATCCCGTTCGAACTCGTTCTCTTGCTCTAGATTGAAAACGAGATCTCCGAGCATCTGGGCCATGTACATAACATTTGTCAGCGGTTTGTACTGTGACCAGTTGGAATGAAGCTGACCCAAAGCAAAACCGTATCCAAACCAGCACGCGCCGTCGGCGAAAACCGGATCCGTGAATCTACTCGTGAGATCCGAGTAATAAGTGCTGTCGCCAACACGCGCTCGAGCTTTTCCGAGGTTGCCTATGCGCGTGACGACGCCGCAAGAAAGCAACCATATGCTCCGATCCTTGAGACGGAACTCAACGTGCGTATCGTGCGTGGTGGACACCAAGATTGCGTCCATTTCGAGATGACGGTGCTCGAACTCAATAGCGGACTCGGCCACCGCTATTGTAAAAGCCACTTGAGCGATGACGCTGGAAACTTGTTTGATGTTTTGGAATCGGACGTTCATGAGCTGCTCGCCTCCAGACGCGTACTCGAAATACAAAAATTCGCACATCTCGTTGAAACGGTGTTTGTAGAAGAAGTGCTCCTTCAGATCCGAATGAACGAGGTACTCTCTTCGGCGAGCCAGAAGGATTTGTTTCGGGATGTGATCTCGAACGAACACGGCGAGCTTCCGCCGACAGAAGCCCGTGGTTCGGTGCGTCCCGGTCTTCTTTCTCAGCTCTTGGAGTGCTCTTGAAATGAAAATCTCGTTCACGGCTCCGTCCCGCCATGCCTCATCAGTCATGCGGATGATTTTTACCAGCGTCACTGAGTCGGTCTTGGCGTACGTCAAGCAAAGCGTACGTGATGTTTCCGCAATGAGCCTCGGTTCGTCGCACCCTTTCGGTAAGAGTTCGCCAAACACCAGAGGAGTTGCCTGCGTGAGATAACAAAGCCGTGAAATCAAAACTGGCTGCTCTCGTTATCAAGGAAAACATCTCCAGAATGTGGAAGTATGGAATTCGTTTCGCGGCAGATTCAAGAGATGATGTGTTCCAAGAGACGAGGACGAAAGTGGAATCCCGTGGGATTTTCGCGGCGAGAGAAGCATCGAGAACAAATCCTGATGACCTTGAGGTGATCGGGACGTTTCGAGTGAGGTTTACCTGGTCTTCGATTTCTAGTCTACGCAGTCTCGTCACGGCTGTTTGAAGTACCAGCTGATCGCGTTCCTGGATCGGGTCTTCCTTCGAGTCGATGGTTTCGTCGCCAGGCTCGATGTCTGTCACGAGAGGGGGCTTCACCAGTATCGACCCCAATGACAGGAAGTTCCATGCTATGTACGGTGGTACGCAGAGAGTGATGACGAGTGCGTTCAGCACGGCAACCGACACAATCGAAGGCTGCCAGAAACGAATATAGACGTACGATGTCAGAGCGCATAGTATACCAAGCGTAGAGTATTGAATCAGCTTTTCATTGACCATCGTTATTTTTACCTTCGAGTTTTAGGGATTCAATGAACTTCTCGCATTCCCTCGCTCTGACATCCAACTCTGTTTCCACGGATCGGTCCATTTGATCAGCCTTTCGGTTTTCCTTCGAGATCTCTCCCGATAAAGGGTGGCAGGGACTTAGCTTGAAGTTCTCACCTTGACTTTGTTGACAACAGATCCGATGGAAATGATCAATCTTCCCTTGAAGATAACGACTCGGACGCACACGATCAGAGCACTGAAACGAGAAATTCGCGGAATCCTTGAGAAGGAATAGAGACAAGATTTGCTATTCAAGCCAGAACTCACTCAATTTATTCCAATAAGCAGGAAAACCTGCCAAAGGTGCGACATGAAGGGAGAAACTGTAAAACACGTCATCGTCACGATGCCCATTTCACGGGAGACGATCTTCTCGAAAGACTCTGACTCCTGGAGGAGATATGGAACCATATCTCGGGAACTTTTCGGAAAGAATCCTAGAAACTGGGAGAAAGGAGTCCGCTTGATCTGCGAAATCGCCTGACATGAAAGGCTGAGAGGAGCTCAATGTAAATTTACAATAACTCCGATCTTCAGTCCAAAATGGAGACTCAAAGGCCTCGATTTCCAACTTCAAGTCCTGAATTGGCCATGAGGTTAGAACACTTACTTCGGGATGCTGAGCGTGCGGATCAGAGAATAGAGCATCGCATAACAGATCGATCATTCCTTCGTTGAGACCCTTTCAGAATTGGCTCTGAAGCGTGGTTGCGATCGAGCGTTACGTTGAATAAATGTCGCATCGACGCGGCGGCTGCGATGCGGAGGAAACTGTGCAGTTCATCATCTACATATCTGACCGGGAATCCATTCACGCGGTGAGACATCCCCTCTCGGCTGGTCTCCATCAATCTATCCCTGAGCAAAGCTCGCAGCATCCATCCGTTTCCCTTGTCACCGATCCGGTTCTTCTTTCGGAGAGCCGCGAGAAGAGGAAACCAAGAAACGTCGACCCACCTCGTTGCCCACGAATCCAGCGCTGCTTGAGTGGAGACTCAATTCGCTCGCTCACATCAACACCTCATATCCTTCGTCGTGCTTGGTCCGTCTACCTCTATATCTCGCTTGTTTCGTCCTCTATCCCGAAGTGTCGTTGTCCATCCAAGTGCTTCGTTCTCTCGAGCGTCCGTGAAGCGTTGTCCGTCTTCCTTGAAACGGTTTGCTATGAGCACGACAAGTGCGCTTGTTTCCTTCGATTCGTCGGTTACCTTTCGCCCTCCGTCATATCATCCTCGTGTAATGAACGATGAGTTCGCGCAGAGTTTCTTGTTGCTCCGTCTTCTCAGGAGGAACTTTTTATGATCTGCGCTGGGCAAACTCGTTGGCTCCCAGCGACGTTGAGTTTATAGCGAACGACTGTCTTCGTTGTCGGAACCGCTTTCTATCTTGCTCTTCGGCGACGCATTCTCCGTTTTCTTCGAACTCGAGCTCGATGCTGTTCGCAATGCTCCAACAGGGAATGGCAGATACCATAAAGAGGTACCATCAAAGTACCTCGATCGGAAACCAACACAGTAATCGGAGCCTCGACGTCGATTCGAGCTTTCCAAGTTTCCACCTCATTCGTAATATCCTTCGAGAATAATGCTGGTTTTCGTTCCCAATCCGGACAGAACCGATGCGGTATGAAGTCTCCAACGAGACGTCGGGCGTGAAGAATAGCTCACAGCGTGTACATTGTGTGCCAGCTTCCATTGAATTCCAAGATGGAAGATATAGCTCAATGTTTCCACCAGGAGGTTCTACCGTGTCTACTCGCCGTGAAGTATGAAAGAATCCGGGGGCAGAGGAGTTGCAAAATAGAGATTTTCGCCTACATTTTCCTGCGCGTCACTCGAAGACATAAAAATGTAGAGCAAACGTTGACGATCGAACGCGGAGTGGGTGACAGCGAAACCATTACAAATGAATTCGAATACAAAAATGTTCGGCAACGAAAAGACGCGTGAAAAGAAGAGCCCAATAGATCCTCCCGGTGCATGTGCGCGTGCTGTCGCAGTTATCGTGGAGACAGCCGTGAAAGCGCAAAAAAAAAAGAACCCAGACGGGTACCCTGCCATCGACCAGTGAGGCGAGCGACCAGGCTTGTTCGACTCGAATGCAAATCCATTTCCAGGATAAACACGACAAAGGACGATGAAGGAGAACGCGGAGCGGCGAAGGGACAGCTTCAGAAAAACGACTCTCAGGAGTCAGACATAGAAGAAGGCCAAATGGAAAAGAGCGCACAAACAACGCGGCTACGGGACTTCAGGATGCGGGACGATTTCTTTTAAACATCAATCTGTTACAGGAACTGAGAAAAAACGGAAGACGGCGACGTCAGCCGAACGACAACAATGCCAACGGCAACAGAAAACAACGAACTGAATGCGGCAGCGGACGAGGACAATGAAGCCGAAAGTTGTCCTCTTCAATTCCAGAACAAAGAAGAATCAACTCCGGTCTCCGAAAGCATTGAAACTGAGTTAGTTGCGGCGCATCGTAGATTGAGACAAGGCATGATCCCCTCGAAACTCTCGGAAAACTCATCGTCAGAGCGAAACCGAAGCGAGTAGTCCAGACTACTTGCCCGAGATTTCGAAAGGGACAAGAGGTAGGGGACATTTTGACACATCGAGTTTACTGAGTTTTCGTGACAATCCACGTTCGTTCTCAACCCACCTTGTCCTGTCCCTGACTTCAGGCGAATCATTGGTGCATCGTCCTGGAGCAGCCGTGGCAGCTTTTCTCAATATGGGCTCTATGGAGGAGTTCGTTCCATGCGACAAAATGTTGAGTCGATCAGTCAGCGAGTCTTGCCGGGTGACTAGCGTGCGCCAAATCGAGCTCACTCAATAGCAAAACGATGGCCAATATGAACAATTTAGGCGTTCATTTATCATTTTTCGGGAGCAGCGGCCGGCGTACATCGTTTCGTCCCGCCGAGATACTTGGCCGACCTAATCGCTCCGCTCGTTGCCGTCCCTTGCCCGCTCGTTACCCGTTATTGCAGTTCATACCGCTTCATGAAATAAGTCAACGGTATAGTTTCATCTCGAGATTGGCCCAACACGACAATGGAGCCATAACAAAGATTGATCATGCCGGGGTTAGGTGTCCATAGATCTTCCGCGCGATTCCGTGTCTATGTTCCTTGCTCGGAGTGAACGCCTTTCGGGGGTCAAGGGTTGTGAAACAAGGAGTTCTTCACAACCATCGAGCGATCATAAGGAAAATCGCATGAGCCGGTATCTATCTTTGACGGCGGCGGCGGCGGTTTTCCTCGACCATGAATTTGTGCATCGTTTCCAAAATGAACGCAAGCGCTGTTGACAGTGGATGAATTATTTATCCAAAGTGCAGCCGCGGCTCGAGAGCCGCCGCGGGCGGAGGACATGTTTGCAGTCTGCTCGTCTCAGTTATCAAGCAAGTCGTGCATGTCGTTCGCTACGGATTCGCTATAATCAAGGCCGTGTTGTCAAGGGACGCGACGGTTCAGTTTTAGCTACAGCGAGAGCTCATACTCCGAACAGTGAAATGACGCGACGCTCTCGTCGTCGTTGTTGTTGTTAGCGAGACCAACTGGCGGAACTTCACGGACCTTGTTGAACCATAACAAGCGTCCCGGTCCTCGCCTGCCACGCATCCGAAAAATTTAATATCACACGAGCACAGGACGACGCACGTAAGGGAATAAACCGATACGTATTGTACGTTGTTGGCTTCAAAAAAGGGGGAAAAAACACCGAGAAGGCGTTGAGTAGCTGATGGACCGTGTTTTTCCCGAGTGTATTCGGTGATCGATCGATTTTTCACGTCCTCCTTGTCGAGCAGTTCGTTAGTTTAGAAGTCTGCGGATGTGATCCCAGGCTCGTTGAGTCGGGTTTGAGTGAATTGGATCAAAACTCCGAGTATAGGGTAGTTGCGTTGGATGTAGAGCTATCAGTTGAGCTTCATTAACCGCGTTGAGCCAAGAGAACGGCTCTATGTCGCTCTGCCCGATCACTCAAAGTGAGCGATGTGGGCTGAGACCTACAAACGAACGAGACTAGCATATGTTCTACCTCGACCACTCTGCTTGCGAGCTCTCTCAAAACCGAGTATCCATGAACCTCTCTCCAATGAGCCGTAGGAGGACGAAAGTTGAGAGCGACTGAATTACAAGTTGCATAAACATCGCCGGATTTATAGGAACGTCCTTGATGAAGAACACCGTCGCACCAGACGAAGACGTCGTTTCTGATTTTCCCTCGTTGCGGTCGTCGGAATATCAGCGGAAATTCCTCTGTGACTGAGAGAGAGGGCGCCCAGACAGAAGGAATGTTCCGCCTCTCTAGCACCTCATCCTCCTCGGTTCGATTCCCACTTCTCCCGCCCAACGGCCGTTCTCTTCGTTCTTCCGAGGAATCGGTGCGTCAGTCTCTCAATCCATCCATCCATCCATCCATCCATCCGCGCAGCCGTTATTTCCTCCGTTCGTCCATCTGTCGCTCACCCGTTTGGTCGGCTGTATGTTTGACGTCTTGTTTTGCTGTTCGGAAAGAAATTCTATTCCTTCCTGTTTGACGTTTTCCGCTTCTCAGTCAACGCGTCAGGCGAGTGAGCAGCAACCGAGTAACAAACCAAGCGAACGATTCACAGACCGACAGGCCAACCAACCACGAGACCAACAAGCCAGCGGGAAAGAATTTCTCCAGTTCCTCTCTAATCTGGCTTGTCCACGCCTCGGCTCTATGTCCCCTAGTCCGTTGCTGTTGAACGATTTCCTCCGAAATTCGAAATTCCTTTCTATTTCCCATTCGAACTCTCGGTATTCTTCTCCCATTCCAGCCAACTTTTATATTATTTCTTCGCTCACTTATTAGATCGGCCCTTCTCTCTTCCCGATTCTCTATGTTTCTCTCGGACTCGCATCTTCTCTCCAGACTGTTTTTCTCTTCTGACATCTTTGTCGATTCATTCCCTTCCCAACCCGCTGTTCTCGTCCTGTTTCCCTCCTTGATTTCGAATGTCAGATTTCTTTCTTCCTTCCGGAATTCCCTCTGTCCGATCTGCTGATATTCTCAACTCGATACTATGGTTCCGGTCTCGTTAAATTTCGACCGATGGCTACTTCCGTAAGTCTCTCGTTTCGAAAACTTCTAAGAGTTGAGGAAAATTCCCACGGGTCACTCGATCACGTCCGTGTTTCACATTTTTTGGAGAAATTTTCTTGATCCCGCGTATTTTTCCTGTTCCCCGCTGCAGCGTCATTCTTTTCCAACTTCCTGCCGTTCCAGGCGTCCAGCTTCCGTTCTCTTCCGGGCTGGTGATCTCCCGCCGCGACTCCCACGAGTCCCACGGAGATTCAGTTGACGGAGTTTGAGGCCTCATTAAGTTCGGACGACAAATACGTCCTCGGCTTCAGAGCTGAAAGGCGGGATTCAATTGAAGACGAAATTATCGCGGAGTTCTCCTGGAAAACCGAGAGGGTGACGGACGAAGCGGCTCTGAGAAGTGGTTGGTACAACAAAAAGCAGCGAGGTCGAATAGAGGCGATCAACTTCGACAGCAGAGAACTCTCACTCAGATCAGAAGAGATTGGAAGACCTCGCGAACAAACATTGAATTGGTTCCTCGAGTTCCTGTGCAGGCCCTCATTCCCTCAAGGACTTCAAGCACCGATCCTTGAACTACAAGAATGATTTCACGTCATCGCCTTCGTTCGCGGTCGTTCCTTTCCAGATCTCGAAAAAGTCGAGTTTTCAAACAGGAAACTCGAACTCGAGGTTCTCCAATCGCCAAAACATGATTTCTGAGGTTTCCGCTCGGCTGATTACTCGAATCCCGGACTTCTTGTCCGGAGTTGAGGAGATACTGCTCATCGTTATCTAAAACCGAACAGAAGGCCAGCAGTTACGACAACGTGTCTGGAAAAGTGAGACTCCGCGAGCGGTCGTTTGAATTGATCGGAAATTTTGAGGCCGCCGCAGTTTGTAGTCCTGGCCTCTATGGGGGAAGTTATTCTCGAAAGTGCTTTTCATCACCGGTTCACGCGAAGGAGTCTGTTCTCCGCGAAGGAGCGAGGAAAAAAGGAGTAGAGTAACGAGAGCGGAAAGTCAGCAGGAACGGGTCTAAGGAAGCCATAATACTTCAAAGGGTACGGCTCCCATGAGAGTTCGCCAATTTCCGTATAATCAAACGAGATATTAATACCGGGGGCCTCATCAAAGAATACGTGCTCGACTCGAGAGGAGGGACTCTCAAGGGAGTTCTCACACCGACTCGAACAAGACTGCGATCTCACTTTCAAGTTCAAGTTTTCTTTCGAACCGAAGCTTTCAAAGTGCCAATCCTCCAACAGGACGTGAGAAAAAGGACAACGGTGTTCCGGAATGACGCGAAATTCGACTCTAGCTCCAGTTTGGAAGGGACTGCCGCTGTAATAAGAAGCCGGCTTGAAATGTCATCGAGTTTCACGTGGAGGCTCCACTTACATCGTTATTCTCTTTTCATGAGTCGTCTGCATAGAAAATGAGGGAAGCTGTGGCCATTGGTGAACATGGCGCGAGGAGTCGGAAAGTTTCTCGCAACAATTCGACAAAGATATCGACGAGGGATGAGCGCTCTGTAGGGGACGACGGCCACTCCTCCCTCTCAAACTCGGCCTGAAGTGCTTGGGAAGTCTTTGAAAGAAAGGAAAACCGCGCGATTCGTTTGCAAAAAACAAAAGCTCGTCCGACCGCTGACCACACCCCACAACAGCTTCGTGTCTTCGAATTCTCTCAGCAACCTGAGCGATCCTGAGAACATCACTCATTAGCATCCGACCGATCGACATTCAGGATTCATTTTGCTTGAGGTACAAATGGACGAACTGCTCGACTGTACAAAGTGCGAGGGAAGTAGTCCTCGAAGAGAAGTTGGAATTCGTCTCACAGGTGGAGGAGGTAATTGTTTTCTTATCTTTGTCCAGTGACCCCTTCGTTACCGTCGATGGTCGTTTCCGGGGAGTCTGCGGTGTCGACGGAAGATAGCGAGCGGTCGACAGCATCGGAGGAAGAAAATAATGTACTACGCTCGCTCGCGAGGAGTCGGAAAGACATAGGAGATAAGGAAAATGCTCCGTCGAGGTCTTAACTATTGACTTCCTCCTTCAAGTGCTCCACTTGCTCCGAATGGAAAGGGTTCTACCTCCTGTTATTTCGCGCTTTGATTCAGTCTTTCCACTCTTGGACGAGGAATTCGGACTTGGCTCCTCAGCTGAGGATTCGAGGAAACAATTTGAGATTTTTCAACTCTTTCCCCTTGATTCTCCTTCCTCAACGAGTTTCAAGATTTTCCCACGGGAAAGTGCAGAGGTAAGAAGTCTTGATTTCATTTTACTTTTTCTCGGAAGTTGAGGAGCGAAGTGAGAAACGATTTTGTGAACTCTAATACGACATCCAGGGACTTCATCGTGCGACAAAGTAATGCCGGAAAAAACTTCGAATATTCAGAGTTCTCCGCCATAACGACCCTTCCGTCATTTTTCCTCCATCGATTGAGTCGTTCTGCTTCGTCCTGGCGATCTGAAGGCGGTCTATTTTGTAAACGAAGAGGAGGCGCCCGCAAGAGAAATTGAAGCGCACTTGAGCCTCGACAGACTCAAGCGCAGTGGAGACGCAAATGTGAATGATGGAAACTCCTCTCCCTTTTTCCCCTTTGTTGACGAATTCCGAACAAAGTGCCGCCTACTCAAGGGTGCGGTACTCAACGGTTTCTATCTTCTATTTCCATAACTCTGCCAAGAGGAATCTCATTCTTCGTTGACAATGACTCGGAAACTTCCATTGATATGGGAACGATGACACGAAAATCACGATATCCACCACGACAGAAGAAACTTTCCCTAGAAGGACAGAAAGAGCTTCGTTCTGGTGACGTTTAAACGCATCCGACTACAAACTTGTCAGACACAACTTGCATTCCACGTTCTCGATTCCAGAATGTCACAGCTGTGACTTGCCGCAGGGCTTCCAGTCGACCTTTCGAGAGATTTTCCATGGAATCCATAGATCACCTCCAGCACAAGCTGTGAGTCGAGAATAGAGGAAATCTATTCTATCGATTCTCAACCACGATTCCTCGATTCTTCTTCTCTGAAAAAACGAGACACGGCGCTGACTTGGTTATGGACTCCTCGATGTTGCTTCAAGCGCTCATTTGTTGCCTCCTTCAACTTCTCATTAAGCATTCTCTTATCCTTATAGCTCTTTCACAAGTTCTTCACGTCATTCCAAACAAAGCATGTGCACTTCAGCCTCTACTCCAGACGGTGGCCACCGGTGAAGGCGGGAGAGGCTGACATCGAACGAGTAACCGCTAATCCTCGCGCTTTGTCTCGTCGTCGACAACAAAATTGCACTCTACCCAAAGTGTCGCTTGGGCCACTGCATGCGGGCCAGTGGCGTTCCTGTCTCTCGCCTCTGTTTTTCGGCTGAACGAAGCGGAACTGGGTATTTGAGCTACGGCTGTACGTGGACGAAGGAATGAGTGTGTGTGTTCGATACAACCGGCGGCGTAGAATCGGCGCTGGTGTTTGGTTGGTGAGAGCTAATAGCAGAGGCGACCAGGCGGTCGGGACCGAAGCAGTAAGGGCTCCCCGGGTCCAGGTTGACGGCTCTCAACAGCGGACGGCTCGGCACCATGCAATAACGTTCGAGGAAACCCGCGAGCAACCGGTCAGGCGTCTCCTTGAAGGACGCGGTTCTTGACAGCCCTCGATGCTTGCTGGGAAAACCACCGCCGTTGCCGCTACTGAACAATCCATCCATCCATTCATTCATATTCTTATCAGATTATGTGACGATGACAGTCATTTACCTACTAATACCTTCCTGGACAGATCACAGCAGACAACTTCAAGCGGGAAACATTCGTGTTCTGCTGTTAGGGTTTTTCGATTCACGTCGCGCAAATGAACACTCGGACCCACCCATGGTAGCACTCGAATCGAATCCTCGGTCTGAGCGAGTGCACCTCAAAGGCACAAAGACGAATCTCCGCTGATTCATTGTTGGATTGCTGTCATCCAATGGTTGGGAGTTTCTCAGACGGAGTCGTGGGACACCTCCCATGGGCTTCTTGGGACTTTCATTCATTAAAACTCAATCTATCTTTTTCGGCTACTTTCGTCTATCAAGGCCGACCGACGAACAGTCGAAGGGCTCTGCTGGGATGCGGCCCTGATTTTCTGCTTCCTCCGTAGAAACATCACCGAACATCGGTGGTCGCGCTCTGTCCGTGGCCGAATTCCGCTATTCTTCGATCTTTTCTGGAAAAAAGTATCGAGGATTCCGGGAAACTCGACTAGATGGGAAGTGGTGGAGAACGGCGGGTTGGATTCTATCCAGTTTTTCCGATGGCGGATCGTCGGATAAACCTCGGCAACTTCGGACGTTAGTCACTAATGGCATAGCGAGGCAGAGTTGCCGCCCATTGTCAGAAGTTCGCTAAAAATGCCCTAATGTTCGACTCAGTCAACGAACGGAATTCGCTGACATCGAGATTCCTTTGCGGGAACTTGAAGGCGGCTCCCACGAGAGACATCCACGAAGTGAATCGGGTTTGGCGAAGGTTTCTCGGACAAGACAGAAGGCCTTAACCAGAGGCGTACAGGAGACGGTACTAGCGGTTTACTCGTTTCCGCTTTTCTATTCCAAAGTTTGATGGTGGTCTCAGGGCGGTGGGGAGTGTTGCTTCTCTCGCGCCGCAACCGATTCCCAAAGTGTCCATTCTTGAAATCCTTTTGGGTTTTTCTTTTCTTCGCCGCCGCGTATGGGAAGAGCGCTGCGCATCGAAAACATTTTTCCTCGTTTTTCTCTTTCTGCGTCCGCGCCAATAACACGAGGCTCCAGAGTCTCGGGACACCGCCGTGGGTTCCGTTTGGAATTTATAGAGACGTACGGGCTTTGCCGATGTGGAATACCGCCGTTATGTTCGGCGGGAATACGACCCTTGGATTCATCAGTCACTGACCCACGAGAATATTTATTTTGCTTTGTGCGAGCTTTACGAGCGGATTTGTGGGCGCTTCGATGTTGATTCTCTTTATTTTGTCCCTCAAGCCAAAGTGCAGGAGCACCGAGAACTTCTGTCACCGAGAGAGCCCTCAATCTGATTCCGTTTTCCTTGTTTCGGCGACCGTTACGGAAAAACACGACGCGGCTACTTGGTACTATCGTGGGTGTGGCACTGCCTATGTACGTGGTTGGGTCAAACGGAGTCACGGACTGATACAAGGCGCTATCGGCGGTGAGCCCCGATGTTCCGAATGTCCGACGGGGGCGGTCGCATCGGTTTCGCTAGATAACGCACCCGGTTTCTGATGTTCACAGTGTCCCTATTAGCCATCGGTGAGGACTGATCAGGGGTGGATTGGAGGAATAGCGGATGCAGCTTAATTGAAGCAGGGCGCGAAAACGTGATTCCGTTCCTCGATGGATTTCAAATAATAATGAAGTCATACAGCATTTCTCTGTTCTATCAGTAACTTTTGGACTTGCTTGTAAGCCCTCAAGGGTCAAACCCTGTGTATCTTCGACTTCAAGCTTGGACCGGAGTTGTGGAGTTCTTTCGAAGGGGAGAGGAGGTCCAAAGGTCGGAAAGAAAGGCGCGAGATGAGAGATCACGGCACGCTTTATCAGATTTAGATGGGATTGCGATCCTGGTGAGCCCGGGACGTGGCTGAGGGGAGTTCAGAAAACAGCGGGCGGGCGGGCGGCGCGGCGTGTAGAGTAGAAGAAAGATGCAAGCATTGTTCGTTCTAATCGCTCCTTAGCCCAGTCACGTCATTCTCGCATTAAATATCAATTTTCTCCTCGCCGCTTGCAGAGAGGAACAGAGAGAGTCTCCGTCCTTGAACGTCGAGGATTTTTTTTCCCATCCGACGTTGCGTGGCCCGTTGTTCTTCCCAAAATTGTTCAAATTATCTCTGGCTGGAGGTCCACGAATACGCTAACTAACGAGATCGTCGGAAGAGACTCTCTGACGAGTCGACTGAAAACTTTCCTCAGAGTGCCTAATTGGCGGATCGAAGTCAAAACGCGATTGAAAATCAGTCTTTGAGCTCGGAGTTCCTGAGTTTGAACCGACGCAACGTTCGAATTGATTCGAGCTACATATTGAACAGACTATTCTAGCTAACGAACAAACTGAGGTGGAAACAAAGCGAGAGCGCTACGCTCCCGACCACAAAGGCCAACAGCTGCTTGATCTTGAAACGTAACAAAGGCGCAAACTCTAGAGCAACGACAACAACAGCCTCGCTCCCACAGAATGAAGCTGTCACTGTCGAGTTTCTTTGATTAGCCCTGGTTTACCGTCAGACAATAAAGCTGCGCTGCCTTGTCGCATGTTTTCTCATTCACTCGTTCGTTCGTTCGTCGGTCCCTGACAGTGCGCCTTACTGATTGAGTAGTTGACTGCGCTACTTTGACGAACCGGGGTTCCGGTACACGACAACAACTACTCAGACGAAACGACGCGTAGCCGTCAGTCCTGTACCTGTCGTAACGCATGGTATTCAGGTATTGTGCTTTTCAGTCCTCTGTCCCCTCACCGGTCCCGTCCTTGAGAAATTCCCTTCATATATCCTCATTTCGCCACTCCTCCGTGGTTTCTTCGATTTTCGTTTTCTATCAATTGCTCCTTCTGACTCCGTGTCCTGTGTCAGCCTTGGAGTCCCGGTGTCTTGTGTAGTGGTTCGGAGGCGAATGGAAGAACATGAGGTCTCCATCGGCACTGCCCCCAACGTAATATCCGTTGGACTCGGGGCGTTTGTGGCGTTTGCACTCTGAACGGAACGAATTTCCGTACGACCTTTCTATCAAAGCAAACTCTTGGTCGTCGTGGCTTTCTGACTATTTTCGGCGACGGACGGCCGAGCTATGTAGCTAGCGAATGAGAGAACGCGCGGCTGCGTGCTTGGCCGACTCGCTGAGTCTCCAGAGCGGAAACGGAAATGGACGAAGGCTGTACGTAATGAATGAAAGAACGAATGAATTATGCCACATGTTGACAGCCAGAATCCTCCAAATTGCCCTCTGACTGCCCGGCTTTTGCTTACTCGCCTGCCCCAGGAAAGCGAACGGAGGAGCCGGCGACGTTTCCGGAAAGTAAGTCTTGGAGTTTTCCACCACACCTAGCCGAACTGTCGGCAGTCGGAGATATCCAATTCGTTAGTTCGGCCGTTGAATTGATTGAACTCCGCCTCTCGAGTTCGTCCCCGCATCTTCTGCTTCAGTTCAAGAGTCGCCGAACTCGCTTTGTCTGGACATCGATGTCGAAGGAACTTCCCTTGAAAGCAAAGTCGCTCGGAATCTCAGTGAGGTTGACGAAGGTCTAGTTGAGGGGCGGTCTCTCTGGTTCCCGGTCTATTTATCACACTTTGTCGCCAAACAACCTCAATACAGGGGTCTTAAGACCTCAATGTCAATGTCCTTATTTATGGTCGAATAGACCCGAGGCAGGGGTTGTTGCAGCTGCGCCCGATGGCTCTCCGGTGGATTGGTATTCCTTTCGAACGAGGAGCAACAACGTAACCGAAGAAAAACTGAATTCCGCACCGTCATGAAGGCCATGACATTGTCAGAGCCTCTAACCGAAGACAAGGACGCAGATAATAGAGAAGAAAACAGCCACAATGGAATGAGAATGATTGTGTTGTCCTGAAACAGGTCCCAGCCGTCCTTGTAACCGATGACAGAGACATAAGAAAAGGATTCGCCTTCCCCGAGACTGTCCTGGACGACCTCACTCGTCATTGACGGCGGCCAGTAAGGTGGAATTAGGCCTGCTGGACCCGAGAATGAGAACCTATGAGGTAAGGAATGGGCCAGACTGGAAACGGCATATTGTTGATTGTTGCCACTAAGGCCACCTTTGTAATTCTAATGAGCGTATTCTGGTCGCGAATATTTATTACTCTGCCGCACGCATTCCGAGCACGGAACAGCTTCGCCGCCGTCCTTTGATGCGGATTGCTCGTTTTTTTGCTAAACGCCCTCCGGCATGTTCCGCTTATGAATACCGTAACCATCGAGGGAATATTTCTGGTACGGACTCCGTGCTATGCAAAGGCTAATGCAACTGTAATAGGTTTGCCTCGCTTCGGATGTTTTGTTCTGTCAGAAGGTCAAACCGAAAAGACTCTCCCCGAGTTCTCCCATGGAGCTCAACGGGGAATACGGGAAACCCGCGACCGAGACGTCGCGATTCCTCGTTTCCTGAGTTTCGGTATTTGTGGGAAAAATAAGTTTCCAGCATCGGTGCCAACTAAACAGAGTCCTGGACACCGAAACCTGGGTCAAGAACAGTCTTGACTTGTTCAAGAGGACCTGCATTCCAGATTTCCAAATCCGAAATCTAGGAAAGCGGTTTTCCTCCTTCGCAGTGGACTTTTCACGAGAAAGTTCCGGACACAAGAGATCTACACATATGGACGTTATTTTAGAGTCACATATCGAGGAATTCCATTGAGCTAATGTTCGATCAAAAGCTCAAACCGAGGACGGAAAACCCCAAAGTTTGAGGTTAAAAGTAGCAGCGCGTGCCATTCACGAAGAAGTTGAGGAATTCCGTTGGAGGTTCCAGGAGGTTAGCGGAGCCGTTCGGTGGAAATCAGTTTTTGGCTGGAACTAAACGAGCTATCCACCTGTGGACGTCCAACTGCAAAAACGTCGCTCTCTTGTACAACGACTTGCACAGCAGATGGGCTCAACACCGAGATGAGTGCCATGAGTCCATGGGTCCATCCATATTGGAAGAGCGAAGGGATAACTGGAAACAATGGAAGCTACTAATTCCGGTCAGCCATCTAAGGAAATCGTCTCTTCCATTCGAAGCTCATCAACGACATTTTGGGACGGTGAATGAGGAGGTGGAATGTACGCCTTGACCTGTGATGCTTCCGTGGAAAAGTCCTTTCCGGGTTTGGTTGTGAAGGGAAAAAACAACTTCTCCCACCGAGACGGACGAGCCAAAAGCACTTGATGAACGCATCTGACAACGACACTCGCCACCGCGTCGTCGCCGGAGTCGAGAGGCGTGTTTTGGCAACACTTGTTGGCATGCATGCATTAGCGGGCGCCTTGCACCGCTCGACTATTCAGAGTTGGTTTTCCTCAGTCAGAATGCTGCTCAGGCGTGAGTTCGAGCGCTGAAACGGATAGACATCTGATCTCGGTGCGATCTAGTTCCTCTTTCTGGAACAGAAGAAGAACGGAGTCCAAACGCGGAAGGATTTGCAAGCTCAGAGGAACTGATGAACTTTCAGAAAGTGGCAAACATCCTGAAACCATCGCTCGGCAAGTCAGGAATCGGGAGAGGAACTTTCATTCCTTGGCCAGGAGGCATAATTTGCGACGCAGATCTCAAGGAACTCGAAGCGTAGTCTCGACCCGCACTTCCGTTTCCGCGACTCTATCGCTCATGGAAAGTATCCCGGATCATGGACGAATATCTTCTTGAACTGAGACTCCGAGATATTGCGATTTGGGACAGTGCTTCGAATTTTTCGGGCTCAGAGGCTCAGGGAAGGGACTCTAATCGTCTTTACGCAAACCTCCTGTAGTTGGAGCGGGGAAACGATGTTTGTACAAATCCATCCAGAGAACTGAGGAACTCGACGAAAATCCTCCTGAACATCTTCTGGATCCTAGACAGAACGACTTTGTTTCGGAGATTTGAATCGTGCTCAGTGTTGGAGCAAGGTAGAGGACGGTCGTCGCTTTCCGGAGCGTATCTATTCCAGCACCGCGATTCCTGCGGGAAAGTCTACATACATACTTTCACTTCCAGCCAACTAATCATAGACGCCGATTCCATATCTCTCGGTTGTTTGTTGGCCTTGATCATCTTTCAGTCGGCAAACTCAGCCATCAACACGTTCAGATAACTGGCTGTTCCGTTAATTTTGGAGGGAGTCGACCGCCAATCCTTCCCTCCATTGGGTCTTCTCTGGGAGTCTACGAACGCGTCGGGCCGTCGCGAAGTGTTACATCGAATCAAGAACCAATTTTCAGTCCATTTGCCGCCAGTCAACTCTCCTCTCGTCTCTTTCGGAGTGCAAAGTTCTCGGTCCGCTGTGACACACGACGATGAGGACGACGCTTACGACGGACGGACGGACGAGACGGGAACGGGGATGACAAGCGGAGGGTTTGGGTAGCAAAGTAGACAAGGACGCAGGCGGCGAGTTAGGTAGAGTAGAGGAGTTGGAGTAGCCTGTTGAGCGGCGCGCCGTTGTCGTAGCTACCGTCTCCCGCTGACTCTTTCCTATTGAACATTTGCGGTGTAGGTGGGTGTCGCCAGCGCTTGGCAAACCAACCAGACCGCCTACCGAGCGGAACGTTGCCAAATATTCCGCCGTCAAGGCCATTGTCATCGTTGTTGAGGTTTCCCTGGGAGTTGCTTTCTCTTCTACGTCTTCCGAGATCAGAGAGAAGGTCGTCTGATCCATGAGCGGAGTTCTATTCGATTTTGCGCTTCATTTGCATTCGCCTCGATTACTTCCATTGACTGTGGTCCCACGGAGATGCGTCGATCGTTCCATCCGATGGAGTTGAGCCAATCCGGTCTCGATTTTTGACAGAACTTGACAAGTCCGAAAAGGAGACATTTTGAATTCCTCACCGACTGGTCTCAATGACCACATTCCGTTCTGCGACAGAATTTCGATAAGAGATCGAACAGGTTTTCTCTCGAGCAAGTACGATGTCAACAACGACGACCGACATGTTCCGAACTCCACCTCTCCATTCGGCGGCATTCTTGGTCGGTGCACGTCGTGGGGGCAATCTAATCTCTTCGAATTGTGTGATTATCCGTGAGCATGAGAGCGCATCCAAAAAATTAGACACAAACGGTGATGGCCATGAAGTACTAGGCGCTCGTTGGTCGCCGAACGGTCGTAGGGTCGCTGTTCGATGGGCGTGGCGTGCTCCGAACTCGTACTCCGCTTTGGGATAACTAGTTGTTCTCTGGGGACCCTTACGGAGCCCACGATGCGATCGGTTGCTATAACGAATTCAGAATTCTTCAGTATCGTTGAAGTATTTCCGGGCACATGCCGGCGCTCCTCAAGTCGGAAACTGTGCTCGCCCAAAGTACATGCGGAATGGCATCTAAGAAAACATCGGAAAAACAACGAGATATTTGAGAATGTGGAATTTGCTTCGTATTAAAACTTTAGAGATATCGCAAGCATTCTCGACCTTTACCTCAATCCGTGGAAGTGTTGCAGCGCTTATGGAGCTTCGTATAAAATTCTTGAGCGCATTAGGCTCTGTCAGCGGAAGATTTCGAACTCCAACAAACTCTTTTCCACTCACGGCACATCGAAATCAAGAATCGATCAAAACACGGCCGCTCGACCTTTTATTATTTGTCGATCTCGACGCGACACGACTTCCATCGAGAATTTTCTCTTCGTTGATTACAAAAACCTCTCTTTTTATGATCGCGCCTCGCCATCGGAGCTGTCATCAGAGCTTAGGGGATTAAGAGTCTCGCGGCATATCACGTTCGCCGGAGCTCTTTCGTGTCCAATGCGGAGAATCTTGAAACCTTCGAGACCCTTCAATGGGTCGTCCCTGGAATTCTATTCGAAACCCTGTCCCCGGGGAGAATGGGAATTGAGAGGAAAAAAGATTCGATTTGAGCCGATTCCTTCCCCTGTGTATATCTTATCTCGAAGATATGCCTTGATGAGCGGTATCGTCGCTTGTGGCTTGAATCATCTGGACTCGCTTCGCTCGCGAGTTCGCTGCGTGCTCGTAACCCATCGAAGCAATATTCGGGGGGAATCGCTAATTCTATGTGGCTTTCAGGACAGTTGATTAATCCACTGATGCACTCGCCGTCGCACGCCGGATCAAAACATGTTGTACCCCAACGGCGATATTGAATATAAAACCGCGCGACATCGACCATGTGATCGTTCATTCTCAAGCGACGAGACCTTTTGGTTGCCATAGAAACATTTCTCCTGAGATACCCTTTCGATTTGAATCCAGACACGTCTTCGATGAAGCATTGTGAGCGTACATACGATCGATCGATGGTTTCCATAAAAGGGTGATTCTCGAACTTCATCTCTCCGTCCGTGACTGTCACGAACTGTCCCTGCCCGATATGAGAAACATCTCAAAACATCATCGTGGCCGCGCTGCTAATACTATGCTGTCATGCGAAGCTCGATTTCTATATTCGAGAGGTAGGAGTGGAATGCAAATAGGTTTCTTGGAGCCTTCGCAGAACCTCGGGATTCGGGCGCGAAACGTCGCCTTTCTGTCTTTCCGCTGAACTTTTGCTTCCATGGAACGAAATTCCAAAATGGTTGACGCATTGACAGGCTATGAGGATCCTCCCATCTGTGATTCATCTGTCGAAGTTCTCTCTGGAATTCCGTTCCAGGTGTTTGTCGCCGTTGATGGGAACTCAGGACAGAAGCTTTTGAGAACGCTTTGGAAACTTGGGAAAGAAATAAGTTGTAAATCTGAGAAACATCAAATCTACCAGAAAAACGAAATGAGGGATCGAGAATTCGTGGTCAACGTTATATTTTGGCGCTCCTCTGATGTTTCCTCACAAGGACTATATCCGCGGTGTCCGTCTTCTGGGTGAAATATGTAAAACTATTGAATATTGAAATATATGATGGAAAAAACCGAAGAAAACGTGAGGAGGTGGAGGATAGCTTCGGGTCGGCGAGCATGGCAAAGGGAACTAGTTGCGTCGCTGTTCGTTTCGATGATTTCCTTCGGAACCCGACTGAATTCGAGACAAATATCGACCTCATGCGGGCTCCGAAGACGCCGCGGAGCCCCCGGGATTCGGTTCCTCCGTGTGTCGTCGAAGGTTCACCAGATGCGCGTATCGGAGATTCTGGAAATTCGACGCAAAGCCTCGAAGGATAATTGAGCACCGCGAGCAGAACTCAAATCTGCAGACTGTCGATGGCCTTCGTGATCGATGAACCGGTTCGGTAGATGACAATGTTTCCGAAACAACAATAACGATGTCAGCCTGCGCCTGCCTGCCGCTGAAGCCGAGGCTGAAGACAAGAAGAAAATAGCGGATGGATGCACGGAGAGTTGCCGGGGCATCAACGGACGAACGGAAAGCTTTGAGTCTCGTTCCGTCCCTCAATGCCGTCAGCAACGTCAACAACGTCGCCGACAACAACAGCAAGAACGAGCACGACGATAACAACAATGCCATGCAAAAGAAGGCGCTCAAAACAGGGGAATTCTTCCTTTTTCCATTCATTCAGCTGCTTTCAACGGTATCCGGTGTCTCTTCAATGGGTAGCACGAGAAACCGGGCTGACTCCCCACCGAAAACTTTATTCTCGTTGCGAGTCCTACAAAACCGTTCCTCTTTCATTCATCGTTCCTCGGTTTGTTGAACTCCGTTGTGGAGAACATTTAGCTTTTGCTCTTCCCGCTGGATCCTCTGTTTGAATTCGGGAAGTCTCCATGCTGTAAACGAAGAGCCTCCGGAATGGAATCTTTTCCGCGGATGAGTCCCGATGTGTCTCGAGAGAAGAAGGAAGGCAAGAGATCCCCAATCACGTTAGAAGTGCTTGAGGCAGGCAGATTTGAGCATTTCAAGTTGATGACCTTCGAGAAAATTAAGTTATTTTTTGTTCCGATCAAGTCCGAAGCCTCCGTGGCGGAATATTGGACCATGAAGCCTTTGCGGATGAACTCATGTTTCCAGACATGTTATGTTTCCTATCAACTCTGCTGAGCTCAAACACCATCTTGTTTCCGTGAAATCGATTCCAATTGATCGCAGCCTGCGAGTTGTCAATTTCTCTTCCTGAAGCTCGCGTTAGAAGCGTTTTTGACAAGATCGTCCGCGTACGTAACCAATTCGAAGACGTCAATCAACTTGATTCAATCCTCCGGAATGATGGATGGTTTCATCATCTGAAAAGAACGTTCCGAAGACGGCGCACAACAATCAGATTACCCGACAACAGTTCCGATCACAACAGATCCTCAAGACTCGACATAACGATGGTGCTTTGAGCGGAGACATTGTGAGCATTGTGGAGTTATTCGTTGGAACTTTTACTTCACAGTATAGAAGTTTCGTTTCTTGAAACACCTTCTGGGAAACTTGCTGCGCGACGTACAAAGGGACGCAACCGGAGGGCTCGCACGAAAAGACTCGGAAAAACAAACAACAACGCCGACGCTACAAAATCATCAAGCTAATGATTCGATGAATTCAACCGACTAAGTGACACAACGTCGGAGGATTCGTCCTGTCACGCTAAAAGCTTGGATTTAACTCTCAAAGTCAACATCGAGACGGCCTCGCCGAGCGAGCCTTGACTTTGGTCGAATGATGACGTAGCCGCGGCTAACCTCGGGTCGGGCTCAAGCAAAACGGTAATCGCGCGTCATTCTTTCCTCTTGTGACTGACTGACTGGATTCTGAATCTTCTGACTCGTGTCTATCAGTTAGAAAAGACGACGAAGACGTTCACACTGACTAGCCTTGCGGTCTTCGTCGTCGCCACCGCGGTCGTTGTCACACCAGCAGCGGCCATTAGTCCATTTTTCGAGCTTTACGTCGACAAAGGTCGGACGCAAACACGAGATACCAGTCACGGAGGGAGCCTAGTCAGATTCGCGACGTCGCCGTGAGAAAATGAAAGACCGAGGAGGAGACAAAAAGCCGATGATAAATCACCAGGGTAACGTTTCCCACGAACAAAGCGATCCCGTGCATATTCAAAGTTGAATTCACTTTTTGCGATTTGAGCTCCCTCTTAGCCCGCAGCTCTCAACTTGTCGAACAGATACCGTGCAATGCTTGGGGAACATCTGTGACCAGCCCCGCCGGAATTAGAAATGAGGACACCGTGTAAATGGGTTCAGGCAAAGCGCCAAGTAGACAACTTTGGGAGTTTCGAAGCCCGTCTGTACACGCGAACGAATCGCGTTTATTTTTGAACTGAGACCGAGGAGGCCGGCGCTTGAGTTCCCTTTCGTCGTCAACAAAGTTCACGTCGATGGCTCGGTCATTGTAGGTGAGCCGCTCCACACTATATTTCGGAAGATCTGCTTCACATTCCGGTGGAATATACGATAAAAACCTCGATTATATCAATTGATGATTGATTGCATCCGTCTTAACTCAATTGATTTAGATCATCGAATCTATCGTTTATTGTTTATTTAGGTATTTCGATTTACAACTGCACCAACCTCGATCATATTCCTTTTTCGATTAGGTACATCAGCTCACGATTATACTTTTCACATACAAATCATTGATGATATGATTCAAGTTCTACTGTACGGCTATAATTTAAGATCAAAAATTCTGCTAACGATGTTTCTTTCCCTTGGAATCTTCGATCAAAGTCTCAATGCAGAATTTTACATATTCCCACAGATGTCCCGGTCATACGGAGTCATTCGTGTACAACTCGGTTTCTTTTTCGGTTTTTTTTTCTCAAAAATTTGAGCCTCTTATCTGGGAGCCCAGCGTTGAGCAGTAGGAGAAAACAGGAATATTCAAGCATTTATGTGAGTTAAAACATCTCTAGGTTCGTGAATTCAAACGAACTTATCAGATAACGAACTTATCATATAACGAACTTGTCGTGTGACGGACTTATCGGAGGAGGAATCCATCATGTAACGTTTACGGCTACGCAATGGTCACGGAACTCATTCGCAACAGAATTCAGAGATGACATCATTGTTCACTTGTTCTCACCGCCGAGGCTTTACGGTGATCTCTCACAGCTTCAAAAAACTGTGATTCGACTCTCGAAATTCTGGAAGCAACTTGTCCAGCTGGTTCGATAGTAACAGATCTCGCACTTCATCCAATAATCATTGGAAGTTTTCGAGGAGTTTCTGATGTGATTCGTCTCCACAGAATTCATACTTTTAACCTTTAACCGGTTTTGACTTCATCTTGATATGTGATATTCTGGGCTTCTCACGAACAACAGGAATAACAGCTTCGATTTGAGTTTTCGTCGAGCCAGCCCTCTTCCTGGTTTTAAAACCCCTAGTGTAATCATTCCGTTATCTGATCATTTCGCAATCGCGATGATAGATGTACTTTAACTGCAATATGAACATGCTTTTCGTCACAAAAGAGCTCTAGAATCCGTGCCCACCGGGAGAATGAATGACCCGCCTGATCTAGATGTTCTCGAACTTGGATTTTTCAGGTTTGCAAACCTGAACCCAGTTTCGGGTCGAGAACTGCCCCACATCAGTGAACTTATAAGTGGGGGAAATTTCCATATTTCGACTGAGCTCAAGATTTCCACAACATTGAGATCTCGATTTTCCGACTGTTTTTGTATGAGGTGATCCAGAGCAACTATATATCTCGGAGCTCAGAAGTTCTCCGAGTGAATCTAGAGCTCGCGAAAAAGCATCTTATCTGAGAGGGAAATGTGAAAGTGGACACATTGATGAAAACATGCTGAAGGAACTGAGATTTTCAAAATCAATTTCATCACACAGAAACACCTAGAATTCGTCAGAGAGAGAGAGAGAGAAAGAGTCATCGCTCCTCCTGTTGATCAAACAAAAATCCGTGTATATACCTGATCGATGCGCGATTCCCTGTCCGCATCAGTGTGCGTCGGGTGATTGCAGGGTATGGACTGAATGAGCACCGCCTATAAAACGGAACAGCAGCAGACAACACAGTCGCAGAACTTACAAGTCTGTCAGAGTATGTGCCTATGTAATCATAACGTTTCTACATCAACCACTGTCCAGCCCAAGGTCGACCCGCGCTCCGATATGAATATGAGGTTCTGAACGTGGTAATCTTCTCGACGGAATTGGCTGACTTCGGTGCGACTGGGTTGTCCGCCGAAACATTTTCTAGATTCGCAACAACGACCGTGCGGTTTGATGACATTGTCTTGAACTGACGAGCTACGATCCTCCCAGACGGTCGCATTACGGATGTCTTACCTTCTTGAAGTATCAGAAAACTGGATCCATTAGGCGTGATGCTTCTGTCGTGGTGTGTTCTGAAGTCATTTCGCCACAAAAATGGAGAAGAACGAGGAGGAGAACACGCACGCGCCCGCACAGCACACGGAAGCCGGGGATTCCAGCTTCTGGATGACGAGGCAGGAGGAGAAGCACCCGCGTTGACCCGCGAAGTCAAGGACATGCTTGAAGAAAGTTTTTCACTCGTCGAGGCTTCGATTTCGTTGATAAGCTGAGTGGCCGCGTGATTTAGATGTAGATTTTTCTGGCACACTTTTTCGTCATTAAGGAAGGAAGAAAATGACATTAACGACAACGACGCTGAAAATGATATGCTGAATAACAACCAGGGGTCACCAACCTACGCACTCGCTGAACCTCGTCAAGAAAGTGTTGGCGAGAAGATTAGCAGAGGGAAAAAAATTCACAGTTTTTGATGCGGAACCGCATTTCTCGCTTTTAATGCGGATCCGATGGAAGATATCGACGGACAACATTTTCCACAATGCGTGACTCGCGATTCAAACGCTAGGAATCGAGAACAGCTGAGTCCCGATAAAGTTCTTGAATTCTCGGATAAAAATCTTCATTTTCCGGAGCGACAAAGTTGGAAACTCATTCCATAGAAGTTGAACATCGAATGTTCGTCCAAAGTCGTGGAATAGGTGCACTCGTGGCCGCTGGATGATCTTCTCTTTCCAGTGCTCAGAAATATCGGGAAAAAAGAGTTCCGTTCGAGGTGATCACGACTTTTGAGTCTTGGATCGCCGCTTCAGTTTCGTTCTTGAACTTTAGCGGAATTTGTGGGCCAGAACAATAGGACGTTGTCGATGTAAGATCCGGAAGCTCCATAAAACCCTTGTGGCGAAGAGTTCCTTCCCATACGGACTTCTCAGGGCTCGGAAGAGCTCGTTTCCGCTCAACGCTTTTTGTGATCGTTCTCGCGATCCATAACAAGAATGTGCTGCTCATGATTCAACCCGCCCTGATTCGTTTTCATGTCCATCTCAGTCAATCAATAGATTCGACGTGCAGCTCGGATTCTCTCGGATCGAGTACAGATTTCCAGTTTTTCAGAGAGGAAAAAGACTGGAAAACCCAATATCTAAGTTAGCTCAAGATACGAATACGGAAGTTTACGTTTTGGAGGATTCGAAAAAAGAGAGCGAAACGAGGCGTCATGTCAGATCAACAAAGGACTTCTCATCCAGAATTCCGGTTTTCGGCTTCAATGACATTTTTCAGTTTACGTTCTGGGATCAGCGAGGGTTTTTTCATTTAAACATCAGAGGAAAGCGGGCACAATCGTTCCCATTCGAAACTTGCCTGGATGAATGAGAACGTCAAAAATAACAAGCTCTGACGGTTTGCTGCACTGTTCCCATTTCTAGTCGGCAAATCACAAACTGAGAAACGAGGGGAATCATCAAACGTGATCCTCCAGCTGGAACACCCGAGACAGAACTTCAGTTTGAACAAAACACTCGTCTTCTGCTTTGGAATCCTCCACTCTCATAGTCGGACAGTTTCCTTGCAAGTCTTGGTCAAGCGTGAATCTTAACTCGATCGAACGAACGAAGCCACCTTGTTCGTTATCTGGAATCGAGACGATCGGGGATCGACCTTCGGCGGAAGAAGTTGCTTTTACTTCCAGCTGAGCCAGTTCGTAAAACTCTAATCCTCCTCGTGGCTTGAGCTTGAGTTTCGCTCTTCCTGGCCCGGCGTCGACCTCGTAGTGATCTTGTACTTCATGACTTTGGCGATGCTGCGCCTCTTGTCAGGAATTTCCTCTGAAAATTCGACTTTCAGTTGGAGATTCATACGAGAGCTGACTTTGACTCGGTTGTCTCTCGATTGGCTGGATGCGGGGAATGCGATCAACCACCGGACGGACGGATGCGAAGCCCCTCTGAAAACGCAGCTCCCTCGAGGCATGTAGACAAGCGGCAGGAAGGCAGAGGCCGACAAAAGACTTTCGAGAGGACCATTGTCTCCGATATTGGCTCTTGCGTCCTATTGGAAAAAGACTGAACTCAACTCAACCTCTGACAGACAGACAGACAGACAGACAGACAGACCGCGGTCGGCTGTGATTGGCGACCAACCCAAACAGAAATTTCAGAGTGCTAACGAAGTAGGCTGGCGTTTCACAATTCGCGACGTGGCCCCTTCCGGATCACTGTGTTCCGAATCCTCGATGGAATTGAATTAACAAGAAAACTCAGTTGGCGAGGAGTCCGTCGAACAACTTGGCTTCGTGAGCTTTCACTAATCCGAATTTACGAGTACCATGAACTCTTTCAAGTCTTTCACGAGACTTCTGGAAAATGATGAATTATAAGATTCCGAATCGAGCCAATGAATCTATCGATCGGGCACTCACTCAGCGACGCGGCTTTCGACGAACAAGAGCTCGAATGTTTGTAGTCGACCAGTTGGCGTCGATGATCCTTCTACTGCGACATAGATCTGTGCATCGCTCCAACCGTATCTTCGATTTGTGGACTTGGGTTCGCTCGATCTCGTGAGATTAGAACCTCCTCTGGGTAAATCGAGCGACGACCACTCAACAAATATTTGTCCTGCAGGAGATCTGCTCGCTAGGCGCTGCCGTGAATCCGCAAATCATCGACTTGTGCCAGAATGGAGAGTGGAAACTTTTTTGGATCTTCGCGCTCACAATCACGTCTTCAGAAAGGACTACACCAGGAGCATTCAGGAGGAACAGTAGCCGCCGTCAAAGATTTTTTCTGTGATGTCATAATATCCCATCATGGATGAACCACAATGTCAATTTCCATAGGGAACGGTGTCTGAGTTTTATGCACGGTGGAATTATCTTCCAGCGTGTATCCTCCTCCACTAAACGCTATTTCTCTCCCTTTTCATCATCTCTCTCTCTCTCACTTTTTGCTTTTCCGCCTTTCGAGCACCCTCCATGAAACGTCTCGCGAGAATTCACGGAGTTCTGATGTCGACTCGGTGCGATACCGATCTCTACCAGCGCGCAACCATCTCGGCCTAATCATGCATTCTGTTATCAAATCTGTCTGTTTTTGTTTTGGGCTCTGCGTGGATCAGAATCTCCCGAGAGACATTTCTTTTTTTTCCAAGCCTAAACAGCAGCGGCACCCTCTCCGCTGTCAAAATCCGCGAGAACCTCTTGGCGGAGAATTTGGCCACTACAACGGGAATTCGGCGCTCGGCGATACACACGCGAGAAAGCCCTTCCTCAGAACGAGAGGTCTCGAAATGTTCGATCAATAGGCTGAAAGAAAACGAGAGAGCTCTTCGCTGACTGTGTTCTGTCAACTCGAACAAAATCATCGATCATTAAAATCGAAGTCAAAGTCATGAGTCCGATGAATACGTTATTCATGGTTTCCACTCGCTCCGGACGAAGCGCCGAAAACCGCCTGTCCTCTTGGCATGGGATTGTAACCGTGCTTCGGCGGGGCTGAGTTTCTGGCGTCATGGAGCACCAATGACAATTCGGTTCGTTCCCTCTTGTGTCGGGTTGTGTCCGTTAGGACGTTCCCTTCACCTAGGCACCGTTGGTTGGAGTTGATTCAACCCGTGTGTCCGAAAAAGGGATCGAACGGCCGATGTGCGGCATGCATGTGGCTTTGTAATTATCAATGAAACACGATCAAATCATAGAATCAACAACCGTTCTCCCTCTCCCAAACAAGTGACTTTTTATGCGGAACCAGCAGAATGTTCCTTAGTTCTTCATTTCAGAAACAGCGTTCCAAGCTCATCGGTTGAGAAGTCTCTCCACGGGAGTCAGCGGTTGTGTTTGTTGCTCTCATTTTCGCCGAAGTCTCGGGGTTTCGTCGGTTTCCCTCCACAAACTTCCTGAATTCTCAACGGAGAAAAATCGGACTCCAATTTTTATGTGGATGATGACGACGACGGGTTGGCCTCATTGTTCCTCATTTAAGAACGACGACCTCGTTAAGCTAGTTTAACAACGCTCTTCAAATTCTTAGATCCTTTCAAGATCCGGTATCCTTCCTCAACTGAAGGAGACTGCTTACAAGCAAGGCTTCCCACTTGCAGAGGACTTCACTGAACGAACTTTGAGCTACCGCGAACCAGTCATTGCATTATGACTTAGGCAAACAGATTGCAACTCCCCGCTCCCAAGCAGCTCTTTACAGCGCAAGGAAGCAAAAAGTTTTATTGTGACGTAACGATAGAAGAGAACGGTCTGTGAACCCCCACAATAACTCCGGTGCAAAGAAGGCAAGCGGCACCAACGATCCGCCGCGCCGACTTAAACTTGACTGGCGAGGGTTCCGTTCAACTAAAGCGCTCAGCTTATCGGGTGGGGCAGCGGGGAACGATTCCGACAAAACGATCCCGTTTACTGAACAAAAAAGTTCGAACAAGAAGTCCGACGAGCGCTTCCACTGCTCGTGTCGGTGAATCGTCTTTTGTTTGGTTGTCTTCACCTTCGAGATTTCTTCACCAGCGCTGTCAGCCAAACAGGCGGACCGACCGACAGATGGAGACATACACAACTATTTCGGATGGCTGCGTTGTTCCTGGGCGGAACGTGATATCATCGTTGCGAAGGAATTTCTCACATGACTAACTGAAACGGTCCGGGGTGAAAATCTCCGGGATCCAGCGTGAGCCGATGTCGGCAGCGAGAATTCTTTTTCAGCGTTCCCGCCCAACTTTCTGGTCTCGATCAGGGCTTCAACATCTGAGTTTTGATTTCGGAGATTTTCTGAACATTGTTGATTTCAAGGAGCGGCCGAATATCTCAGCGATCGAATCTTCGAACTTGAACTCTCCGTCCGTCTCGGAGATGTGAAAGTACTCTCTCACCAGGCAGAGCGTGAGAAACTTTAAGGAAACAATACATCCTCGAATCCGATGAAAATGAATCGATTTATGCGGGTTTGCGACCGCATGAGAAGGAATTTCCATAATTTCCCCAAACAGAGAGACAATAGGCGACTGAAGCTAAGGGGTTCAGGCATCGCCCATTGAAGACGATCCATCAATCCGCATCTATTCCTCTTCTTATGTTAACAGATTGAGAACGGATTATAATTAATGTCCGAAATTCATTTATTGAGGGAATCAATTGATATCGCACACCACTTGGAGAATCGATGAGGAGAGATGAGATGATTTGGAGAATCGATTTTCTTAAGATTTTCGGGGCAGCAGGCGGCACCCCGGGGCGCCGCATGTTCTCTTCTTCGACATTTGATTCGGTCGAGAAATCGAATCACGTTTGTTGTATCCAGGTCCGCCCACCAATGCTTGAATTGATTTGAAACGTAAAGTTGAGTCCTCTCATCAGCTGCTTTCGAACATTTCAGACTTCATGGATCTCCGAAAATCGATCGTGTTTCATTCCTTTGAACTGAAAACTTCGCGAAACCGTGACAGGCTAGATCGACCGTGTCGTCGAGTCTTTAGCCAATTTGCGTAAATTCAAATTCTGCCGCCAAAATTCTCAAGTATTTCCTCGAGTGCGATGACAACATGATATCTGTGTCCTCACGAGGCCCTTTCAGAGCTTCTGGAAATGAGGAAACATTTGCCCTGGAAACGATTTGGAGTTTGACGTGGGGTCGAACTTCGCGGGTGGAAAAGCTCCGGAGCCGAACTCGTCGACGACCTCAGAGTGTTTTCCCAATCAGCGAAGAATCCTCTTTGTTGTTGAAACGACAATCGCTCCGAGCTTCTTTTCTGGAGGGAAGAAACTACAATATATTTCCAGACATGAAATCACCGCACCATGCGATAATTATGAAATCTCGGGCGGAACGAAGTCGGAGAAAATCATAGGGTGGTATCATAGGAAGAAAATCATACTGGCCGCTTCCAGGCTCCTCGCAAGCGAAAGCTATAAAACGAACGACACGAAACACATTTAAAGTATAATAGAAATATAGAATGACATTCGCTTTCTTTGAAGCCGCGCCCCGTTGCTTGCTTGCTTGCTTGCTTGCTAGCTAGCATTCAGTGCAATCTAATAGAATGCCAGATCTGTTCTTGACTTGAACGAAGTCCCGAGTGTCCTCGTCAAGTATGGGTTGAGATTGACGACGCAATTGTTCCTCTTATCAAAACAACCGTTGTATTTGAGTCACTCCTCATTGCAGCGCTTGAGTAACGGCAACCGTAACCGGCAATCTCTTTTCAGTGTCCGAATGTTTGAAGATCACGAGCCACTCTGTGATTAACCCGCATTCTGTCATCCGCGAGTTTCGCCTACATCTTGATGTCCAGTCGGGCGGTATTCCCTCATACAAACCGACCGCTTCGGCTTCAACCCATCTCGTCCGCCTTCGCGTGAATGTCAAGTTCGGTAACACTTTTAGCTTAGACAGGCTGCTTGTCTTCGATTTGATTCGACTCAAATGAATTTGGTCTTCGCGGGTAAATCGAATCACGACCACGGTTTGTGGAAAACAGGCTGAAAACGTGATTCTCGTCATGGAGAACTTTTGGAAAGTTTCCGACCACGCCTGATACGTGGCCAACCGTTGAGGTTTCCCAATCGGATTCAGAATCAGAAGCAAAGCGTCAGTTCTGAGGAAGAAATGGAATGTCTTCGCTTAGTTTGAAAGTCTAACGAATCTTCCGAAGAGGAAAGTGAAAACTTTCGGCCCTCGTGCCGTGAAACTTTTCCTCAAATCTCATCTGCTGTCGTTCGAATCTATTTGCTCTTAGCTAACCCGCGAAGAACAAAAAGAAGCGTTCAATATTTGTTGTGATTTATCTTCAATGTCGTTTCGAGATTTGTATTTCTTTTAACGTCGTTTTTCCAGCTGATAAATCAGGAGATTTCAAGGATATCGATGAAACCATGAGTGTGGATTCTTAAATTGCCTAGTGTTTATGATATTTCATGAATTGTCGAAATTTCAGCAATTCTGTGATTTAGAAAGGCATTAAATTAGCCGAAGTTCCCCCAAGAGCTCCCTACTCAGACGAGGGGGCGTTTTTGTCGGTCGTTTAGCTTTTTGTTTCGATTTCTGACGAAGGGTGTTACGTCAATGGACAATGAAAGTTTTCAGTTTTTGAACGATAAATTCCCGCGTTCACTCGTTATTCGTGGTTTCAACAACCTCATATCGGTTCAACATCAAAAAATTAAGTGTTATTCAGATTCGATTATTTACCGCATATCAAAAATTGAATCAACGAAGCTGAGGTTCAAAACTGCGGTTCAAAGTTTCGTGACGAAAATCCTTCATCCCGCCGTCGTTCATCATTCCGTAAACGACTCGAGATATTCTCCTGTGCCCGCCTCCTCGAAAAGATGAAGTTTATAGGATACGGAACACGAGCTGGAAACATCTTGATTCCCCAGAATACGAAGCGACGGTGGAGAAACTCTTCGATGAAGCCTGGTGTTCATTAGCGAAGTCTCTCGGGGCGCTCAGATTTCATTGATTCCATCGCTGAAACAAGGGAAAATCACTCGACACTTCCAGAATTTTCTTGAAGCCTCGTGGACGGAGGCTCTCTTCAGATGGAAAGCTTCATTTGTGACGGAAAATCTCTTCCTCGGTTGCTCAAAAGCACGATCTCGAAGCGGAAATACCTCCAGATCATATCCAGTTTCGTTCCCTGGTATAAAGATGCTCAGGGATATGGCTAAATTGGGGTTTAACATTGAAAATTGTTCTAGGGGACTCTGAAAGGTGTTCTAACATGGCGACTGCGGGCTCCGAATTTCGAGTCAGCTCCATCAATTCTGGTAGAAAGTGTACAGATGAAGAAGTATCAGATTTGAATCGATTTCGTACTTTCCGAAAATAGAAGACTACCGTTCGCTGTGGTTATTACTCGATGAATTTTATTGTGATCTTTTCAGTTTCAAGAATATCGCTTTTGCTTCACACTCCGAGAATCAAAACATTTGGCGAGCAAGTTACGAAGTCGGCGAACTCAACGCATCTGGGTTCCGCATTTTTAAGGGGAGACTCCAATACTCGCATTCCGATAGAAAACCACGTAAGCTCGGGACTCGCCATTGCGCGCTCAGAGTTCGCCGTCATGGATTCTTTCAGCTACAATATCACATATCATGCGCACGTTTTCTTCGGCATCTCGCCGACCCCGTTTGTACACGTGCTTGGAGCGCGAATTCGGATTCATATCAACCTCGAATCAAGATATCGAAACTCAAACCAGATTTGGAAACGAAGCCGAACTTCAGTTGCGAGACGTGACCCTCGAAATGAGCGGATACAATACTTGTTCGAATTAGGTTTCCGACTTGTTAGAATCGACTGCTCACAGATGACGTTACGGGGAAGATCTTGATTTTAAGAAAAGAGCGAGTTGTTCTTCGCTTCGTTGAGTTTGACTCAGGAATGGAAACCAGAACTTCCAGTGAATCGTCTCGCCAAGCTCCGGGTGTTGTCATCGATCGGCGAAGTGGAACATCACTACACTTCGTTTCGAGTTTCGAAACCCTCAGGGCTCTCTCAAAGAATCGCGGAATGTCCTCGGAAACACATGAATACTGTTGAACAGGATGAGCTTTAGTTGAAAACATCTGATTTTCGAAATCGCGGAAATTACAACATTGTTCCGAAGAATTCAAGAAGAGCGTCATGTATGCTGCCTAGTCCTGCTCCACAGTGTATTCACTTAAAATATCTAAACTATGTACACGTTCAACACCTGCGGTAAACAGATCTGGTTTAGGAAACACTTTTGGGTACTCGGGGTTTCGAAACCGTTCGTCATTTTAATACTTCGCGTCCCAAATTCCAAGCAACAATCGATTTATTTGTCTGTTTGTTTTATTCTGACAGTGGGTATCGTCTCTTCAAAATCAGCTATAGGAAAATATTCTTATTTACACCAAGCCAACTTGAAAGCACTGTTGATTCAAATATATAATCACCATAAAAACTCTTTTTCTCTCTCTTTCTCCTTGTGAAGGGACACACTCGCTGCCCCAGATCGAAGCGCGCAAGTGGTCCCGTGCTAACTATCCCACTGTTCCGGTCGTCGTTGTTGTTGTTGTTGTTGTTGTTGTACATACAAACAAACAAACAACGGATTTGATCTTACATCTGCGTTCGTTATAAATTAATTTGTTTTCTTCTCTTCTTACTCTCACTCGTAGCAGCGTGCCGCTGAACAACACATCCGGTATAACGATCGTAACTCGCACGATAGTTTCCAAAAAAAACTTATTTACAGCGATGCACTCCTCACCGAGGGCGGTACGACGCGCATGATGACTAGCATGACCGCTCCGCATAATAATTATCGTGTGCTTGGCGACTTCTCCGGATTTCTCAAACCTCATACCGAGAACTTGATCGAATTCCTTTACAAGTTCTGCAAATCCGTCTGGAAAGACTTGAACATCTCATGTGAACGAGGCTTCTCTCGGGTTAGTCCTTGTCCGATGCAGAGTTTCTCGATCCGGATTCTTAGCTGATGAAACCGAGCGTCTCCAAAGTTTCCGTGACACGATTTATCAGAGTGTCTTTGTATTTCCAGATGGTCGTATCTCTGACGGTGATATTTTTGAACTGAGAACAGCTCTTCTTCAGAGGGCCGACGCAGTCTTTTCGGTAGTGCTGCAGTTGCGCCATCTCTGGCGGTACGCTGTACGTCGTGCAAGACCCGAAGCAGTTTAGCGGGAAGTGATTGTGTAGCGTGACGACCCGCTCGGTGTTGTGGAAGCATTTGACGAATGCCCCGGGTTGCGTGAAGTTCTTCGCGCGGTATACATGCTGCAGCATGTGCATGTAATGTGGGATTCCGTCCTCGTGCACCTCGTGCTGCATTTCTTCCCCTGTCAACATGTCGTCCATGAAGTAGACGTTGCGGAAGTTGTAGCTGGCTCTCGTGTAGTTTCGCTCCTTCAACGCCAGGGGTAGGACGTCCTTCATGAGGTCCGCCCATCCCTGATGGTTGATGGGCATGATCACCTCGTCGATATCGAGCAGGGCGAGGTAATCGTAGGTGTACAGGTTTCGGTACAGGCAATCATTGTACGGCACGAGTTCGTTCTGTCGTTTATGATTCATCTTCTGCTGGAGGAACTGATGCCTGAGGGCGGGGAGGTTGGGCATGTCACCCGGGAGGGTCAGCGGGGTGACGTCAACGATCCCTTTGTCCGAGTAGTAATCCAGAACTTTCGAGATGTTTGGATGCACTTCGAGCTCATAGAAGAAGATCTTTTTAGCTCCGAGAATGTTGAGCAGCTCGATCCACTCGACGAGCCGAACGCTAAGGTCGTCCTTGAGGAAATCGAGACCCTTCACGCAAACTGCAAAGTCTTCTTTCTTCTCGGGTAGAATGTAGTTGACTCGGAGGTTGTTGGTCGGCACCGTGCACTGTTTCTCGACTAGAGACACGGACGACGGGTACATGGTCCGACCTTTCTGAACAGGCGCCGGGCAGCTAACGACGAACGGCTGAAGGAAACCATCTTTGTAGTTGCCCCACTTGGGGTACCACGCGTAAGTGTACGAAGCCATTGAAACGGCCGGCAGGGTCGCGTTGTCGTACCACAACAAACAGTAGACCGTGGGAGGTTGTATTCTGTCTATCATGGACAACACGCGGATCAGAGGAGTTTTCCCCACGCGTTCTCGGATGTCCAGATACGCCCCGTAGATGAAGAACGAACCGTTTCTCGTGTTAAGCTTCTGCCAGTAGACATTGTTGAACTGGAGATCGTAGAGCAGTGGATATTTTACGCACGATTTCGAACTTATTGGAGGTTTCGGAAGCTTCGTGTCCCAGTAGGACAGGGGCATGTTGGAAACATCTCGAAAGTGGGAGAGGATCTCGTCGAGACCTCTCATGCTTCGATCCAGTTGCACTCGTCGCCTTCGACCTTTTTTTGTTCCATTCTGGGGAGGGGGAGTGGAGGGGCTCACGGGGCTCGGGGAAGGCTCTCCGGGCACGTCCAGCACGAGCTTCGCGAGGAGTGCTCTGTGCCCACTGACTTCGACAAAGGGTCCCTGCAAGGAAAAATGTGGCGAAATTAATTTCCGCTGAAATCTTTCGCGGTATTTCAATATCAGAACTCTCGAGCGTACCTGAGATAGATCACTCTGCGTGACGCGGAAACCGATGAAGCATATGGACATCCATATCAATCCAAAGTAGGATAACTTCCTGAGCGTCCGCCAGGAGCCGGAAAATTGTCGATTGTGACTCATTTTTGTTAATTTGTTCCTGAAAATATAGAAACTCGACGTTCATACGAAGTAGCAGAGATGTGAACCGAGATCGTCTCAGCCAGTCGAGCTTGGGGAAGACTGTTCCCCTTGCTTCCTCGAACAAAATGTGATTCTCAGCGTGCCGGTTGGTCAAATGTCACGACGTCGGAGACTTAAAGCAAAAGTATCGGAAAATATTGAAACGAAACTCTTCTGTAGCTGAATTTCGACGAGGAAATTTCAGTAAAGAAGTGCTCGAGGAAGGAATGAAGGGAAAACTGTCGCCGACGGTGCACGAATGACGTACATATCAAAGTTTACCGTACACGACTTTCGAATAAGCCTTGTTAAACGAGCTCTATCTGGCTAGGAGCTAACAAGCTACCCTTCGAAGTTGATCTCCTGTTCCTCGCTGAGTTTGATGGAAAATCAAAAGTTTCAGCGGGGCACTCGTCTCCGGCATAGCGTAACACTGGCGCTCGCGACTCACCTGGCTGGAAAAGCTCGTCGGCCGGGGCAGCTGCCTTCCTTTTGCCTGGAACAAAAAACAAGAGCGTTTTAACTACCGCCGTCTCTCGATCAACCGAATCCAATTATTTATCTCGCTCATGAAGCGGCTAGCATGTCATTCGAGTCTCCCAGTTCCGTCGAAGTACAAAGTATTCGCAGCCGAAATCGAGCGAGAGACGAAAGTTTCTCGGTTCTCTCGCTTTCTAGATGATCGGCTCGATCTCTTTTGTGGATTTCCTTTCGCGCGTGATCTTCATTGAATTATGCAAAGTGGCACAGCTCCCTTCTTAGTGAGGGAAGGAGACCAGCGAAGGAGAGAAAACTCAGGAGAAGGAGCTTTACTAGAAGGAACATGACGAGGATATGGGGTCGGCCCGCTGCTGGCTGGAACGTATCGCTCGGAATTATTCATAAGGATTCCGTCCTTCCACCTTGGAGAAGGGTTCCGTCTTGAGCTCTCACATCTTGCTACCATTTGCATCGTTGAGATCTACGAGTTCTAGGGACTCGGCCACGAGAGCGATCTGTTGAGTGGGATAACGGTTTCTACCCGAAAGCTGGAACTCAGTGGATCAAGTTGGATAGAGAGAGGGAGAGAGAGTATGAACAAGTGAGAGTGCAAAACTTTCCAGGATCTTATTGCTATTTTGTGTTGTATACTCATTATTATCGCTTTTCCCCTCGAAGGCAGCACTTAATGCCAGCCCAGCTGATTCGGTCAGCGATCGAGCGGCAATTCGGTTCCGCCGAGGAAAGCAGATTTATAATAACGAGAACAAAAAGACCAAGGTGCGAGGAGGGCAATGTCCGCACCCGCAACGTCCAAGGCTCACCAACCAAGCGTTCCATCGTAAAACTTTGGCGCCAAGTGAGAAACTCGTGAGCGGTTGGCCGTAAAGCGTTGTTGCATGCCACGAGCGAAGCGAGAAAAAACGAACGGAATAGCGGGCGTTCGATTCCCCGGACTTGCCCCGCCGGAAAGCCACCCAAGGAATCAACGGCCAGTTCATGCTATGCCGATTCCAAATGAACTTCTCTAAAGCGAGCATGCCACGGTCGCCAGCGGAAGTGAGGAACGAAGATCTCCGCATTTTTCAATCAGCTTTTTCTTCCCCTCTCCTTTCCCGCCCGGAATCTTCAAATGATCCGTGTTCAGCTTTTGAAAACGAATATTCAAGCAGAGTTTTCCTTCCGAGAGAAGGTATACATCTACCTAGGCTGCTTCGCGGTCGAGTCCTTTTCGTACTCCCACCTCCTGACAGTCGCCTATCCGGACGCAACTGCGGCAGTTTCTCATTCGCCGGCAGCGCTTTTCGTCCTCGGGATGCGGGTCCCGTCGCTTGGAAAAGATCTCAGGAAACGGAAATGAAGGTGGAAGGCTTTTCTCTAATGAATAAAATATGAATACTGCCGCCGCGACCAGCATCGTAATGAATCATCGGGAAACGAGCAAAGATGTGACGTGTGTCCCCGTAACGGCTACGATGCCCGCTCTTACAACGACGACTCATTACGAAAGTCCTCGGGAATCAACATCAATGCTCGATATTCCGTAGAATTCTTCCGAAATCGAAGACGAGATGTTCGGTCTCAGTCACGAATCAGCGAATTCACAACTCGGGAAGTCGAACATTGATAAGCTGCCTCATGAGAACATTCGCGATATCAATTTCGACGCAAAAACTCATCGGAGTGTTTCCAGAAATCTGCGCGGGTTTTCGCAAACGAGCGGGTCTGCGTATAAGAAAGTCAACAACAATCGCTTCTGTCAAAAACCAAGTGGCCTTGTTCTCCAGATGCGAGGATCGGGCGACGCTTTCCGTTTTTCCATCCGATGAATATTCCAGAAATTCAATTTCCAAATTCTGATTCTTCAACCAACGACCAGCCCCGGCTTGGACAGCAAAAAAAAACTCATCGCGAGATGCTGCCGAGAAGGAGATCGTTGATTTCAGAGACAGCTCTTTCATTCATTCGTTCCCCGCGGCGGCTTTCCCTCCGAGAGAACTCGCGACCGATTCCGATCCCAGAACTCGTCGCTTGGTTCAGTTCCGAGATCAACTTCGTGGAATCCTGGTTTTCCGCGTCGTCCGCTGCTGAGGAGAATTTGTCGGTGAGTCGTCCCGTGCGGAGCCGTCTCATTCAAGTGTAAATTTCGTTTCCCTTTTTGATTGCTCGCCGACAGAGGAAAAAGGGCCATTTCTGCCAAATCGTCTTTTCCAACAACATCCAAGAAGCCGTTTTACGTGATGCTCGCTTCGCCCTTCCGGCATTCGCATCCTCGCGCTGCCGCAAACCGTTCAGATTAAGCCAAAGCGTCTTCTGGTTCGCCGCGCGCTCAGACAGTTTGCTGATCCACAAAACGTCGACAATGACGACCGACGCCGACGGGAAGCTGCTTCTCATTTGGAGCCTCCTCTGGCTTCCCGAAAGGACAAACGAGCGATTGATGAATGGAAACCGTTTTTTCATCTTGATACTCTACAAATCTGGTCGCGATACTGCGCGCTCAGCGAAACGATTCGGGTGAAAGCCTTGTTCTGATGGAAGAAAAAGGGTTGTTCGTGTCGAACCAGCGCATCAAATATTGAGTTCTTTTCCAAAAGACCCGTTGAATTATTCAACGGCGTGCCTAGAAAATTAACTCAGAAAATGCAGCAAACTAGACAAACTAACCAGAAAGAAAGCGACACACCAAAAACACGAGATTCACCAGCGGAATGCGGTCCTCGCAGTTGACCCATTGAGCAAAACGGCAACAGGTTCGGTGTTTAAACTCACTTTCCTCACGGCGGCGATAGCGTTCCGCGCAGCGGATACGGTCGCACACGAGGCTTAGAGTCCGTACAGAGGATTGCGGCAATCGCTTTAGATTCTTGGACTGCGGCCTTGTGCAAACATCACGCGATCTTTGAATTCAGAAACCGTTGCCTCACGCCCAACACGGTCTCCGTAAATTATCCTCCGGTCGAACATTCCGTCGTGTTTTTCGTTGATTCTATGGAATACAAGAGATTTTGATCGATTCTGTCCCGCGCGGCTTCTCTGGGAAGAGGAAGCTGGGTTCTCATGACTCACCGCCGTTTCCCGTCTGGCTCAGATTATTATCGAACAACTCAGTCGCTCAAGTGAAGCAAGGGGTGACCGGGGAGAACCGCCAGAACAGCTGATCGAGATGAGCCCGCTTGGTGAATAGTTCTGACGGAGAATTCATGAGCTCGCACTCGTGTTTCGGATTGCTTCATTCTATTTGATCGCGAATCAACACTCCCACCATCAACTACCTTGACAGATCGTTGCGTTCATCGAAGCGAGACTTTTTTGATGATCACAGCGGTGGTTGCTGTAGACGTCGAGGTAGTCGTAGCGAAGCATCAGAACAAGAAGAACGCGTAGCAACCAATCAAACAGTCAGCGGAGAAAGTGTTCTACAGCAGAATATGGAAACTCAGAATTCACGCTGCCGCCGCCGCCGCCGCCGCCGCCGCCGCCGCCGCTCGCCGACGAAGCAGAAGGCGATGATTAAGCGAACAAAACAGGAAACAGACGAAGAACTCACTCTCGTTGAAAGGGGTCAGAGGTGAAGCGCACGCTGCCCTTGTGCCTGACAAAACGGAAGAAGCGGCACTAAACGAATTAAATAAATGGGACGCCACCTTCAATGACGACATGCGGCGATCGAGTCATTTTTCAGTCGTCAGAATCGATTATCATGCTTGAACTTCGGTCCTGAACTCTGTCGACGAGATTCAACAAATCGGAGTGAAGAACAGGGCTCAAGCCAGTCATCGACGTTACGTGCACTCCAGTCTCGGTTCTGATTCGATTATTATCGATGAATAGTCGCAGCTCATGATCATGGATGAATCACCGGACAGTCATCGATCGGGCGCTGATCACCGAAAGCACGGAAAGTCGATTCTTACTTCTTCAATACATTGTTTGAGGTTTGAATCGCGAAAATGTTCGTTCTAAATCGAACTCGTTGAGTGGCACGTGGTTAGCAGTCACAGCAACTGGATAATGATGACGAGATGGCGGGGGACATTTGTCCGATGGAGCGAGGCCATTGTTGTCGAACGACCCCGCCACTTCTTGCAGAATCACGGCCATGAATTTCAGTGCAATTCATGTCTCAATACTTGATTCCATTAGCGAGCGATACCCATTCAATGAGATGAGCTCTTAACACCTACGGTGCGAGCACCAATGCTGTCAACAAGCGACGACATTCGATACGACGACCGTCATGTAACAATGCTTTTCTGAACTCGCAAGGATGGATTCGATGACCGTAACTGGGTCACAATAATTCGATCAACCATTCGTCGATTAGCCGTCGGCAAACAGACGGGTGCTCAGGCGAGCGAGGGGGTCGAACTCCTCATCTGATGCGACCATCGAAGTCGCTTTGCAGAGGTTTGATGGGGAATCAGACCTAAAGACACAATCAAAGCTGAAACAAGCGAGCCATTCACATTGAAGGCTTGGAGGGAAACCTGGGCCTCTGACTCTCAGTTTCGTAGTTTTCCCCGCACGGTTCTCGGTCATGGGAAATGATTTTCTCCTCTCCTCATCACGGTCAGCTTGTGATCTGATCGATTTGACAACGTTGGCATCGAATTTCGGTCGAGCGAGAGAAGACGATCGGCCCTTGAGATCGTTGTCAGTCAGAAACTATATATGTGTCATTTTATGACAACTCGACTGGATCGGATTCTTGCCGGAGTTTGATGACCCAAGTGATGTGGCTCTTTTCTTGGTCACTCTCGATGTCGCACCAACTCCATTTCAGAGCTCAAAAAATTTCTACGAAGTTATTGAGACCCTCGATGGATAGAATGGCAACATAGGAATCCAATTCCGAATTCCTCGCTCATTTTCGAGTCCGAGGCATCGAGATCCTCTTAGGAGAAAAAAAAGAAAACTTTCTCGTAGAGCACATCGAGCCAATCACAGAACTCACGTCAAGAGTCCGGAGGAAACTTCTGGACGATTCGAACTTTTTCGTGCGGGAAAGAGGCGGGAATCTGTTCGTGTAGGTATTACCTCCGTCGATCAAGAGAGCAGATTCGATCGGGTCATCGCAATCAAACCATTTGGAAGGCGATGCCCGGGATTTTGTTGTACCATCGTGCTGTAACGGAACCGTCGAGCGATGCTAGCGGCGAACAAGTGAGTGTGTATATAATAAAATCCAACGAACACGTGACCCATAGAAAAACAGACCTCTTCGTTTATCTGCATAAAGTTCTATCAAAGAAGCAGCAGAAGCGAGGAAGCCTTTCAGACTTCTCCCATGTCAACGAGAAGGGGGAAGAAAACGGTGGCAGAAGCAATACAGCTTGACACCGTTGAGCATTCTGCGAGCCATCAATAGATCGATTCAGATGTTTCGTAGAATGTCTCGAGAAACGGGATTCCAGGTTGCTTTCATTCAAGTCGAGACGAAAAGCGATATTTTCGGCATTCGGAGGAATTTTCTTCGGACGTATCAATAGCTTTTCTATGAAGTCGATTTTTTTCCGGCATCGTCATCCGAAGTGGCGGCGTGAGTGAAGTTTGCGCACGGCAAAAATGAATTCTCCAAAAACCGAGCGCCGCCGCCGTAGTTGAGTTTTGTCTTTTTTGTAATTCTGATTCATAGACCCCGATTGAATACGATGAGACCTCCACTGATCTTTTCAGCAACGTTCTCGAAATCCGAAATCAGAGCTCAGGGTCCGGGTCGCAGTGTCGCACGCGACCCCCACATCAAGGTCGACGAATAACAGTGAACTTCTGCCGAGCACTTGAGTAGTGGAAGAAATCGAACACTGCGATACAAGGCTCGGCTCAAATGACCATCAAGCGTTTTCTTTTTTTCTGAAGTCAAATCGATCAGTGGAGAAGAGAAAAATTGAAAGATGGAACGTGAAACCGTTATGTCGATCGCTCTTCGACATTTGGAAGCGCTCGTGTTTCCATTCCCTCTCCAACGTCAACGACACGAGCGCAACAGTTCCAGCCACAGAAACCTGCGAAGAAATGAGATCAACCGATAACCGAACGGCCGAACGGAATACATACACAGATATGAATGTCAATGATAATGATGATGATCGTGATTACGTCGATGATGCGAAGTTCGGCGGATCGCGAGGCAACGTCCAGTTCGACGGCTGCTCGAACGGACAGCCGAACGTCAGACCGAGATGGATGAACTGTGGACGGACGGACGGATGGATGGATGGAACAGGTCGATGAATGGATGCGGGTCGATTCACCGTCCGCTCGAAACAGAGAGGAAGAGGGAAGGGAAATGAGAGGAACAATCGCAAGAGGAAACTCTTTTTCAGAAGTTCGCTCGTTCAGTTGACCAGGGTTGACCCGATCGCGGTGACTATTTCGGCGCCGTCGTTCCGAACCCTTCGATGAATTCAGAATTTGGAAAACACCTCTTCCCTACTTGGTCGGATATGGAGATCACTCGGATTATGAGCATCGTGGTTCAGTCTCGACACTCGGTATTTGTAGTCCTATACAGAGAATTACGGACGGACTTGAATCCCTTTCAATCCGATTTCAAAGCGGTCACGTAAATCAATCATCACGTCTTTGACGGCCGTCGTTAATCTCCGGACGATGAAACCAAGCGACGACAGCACAGACCTCAATCTCCACTTGATGGGATGCAGAACAATGTCAAGTGACTGATCAATCGCCGATTTGCGTCAAATCGAATTTGAGGAGCTTCACCGAAACAGCGCCGTGATCGGACTTCCGAGTCCCGTTCGCGATTTCCCTAAATAACACGGAACGAAGTCGCCAGCGACACTTTCTCTGCTTTTCCTCTGAAATCTCTCTTTTCTCGAGGTCGTCGGCATCGGCGTTCGATCATTCGTACGAGGGAATCTCTTCGACAGACACAATGGAAGAAATGAGACCGACTGGACGAGATTGTCCCGTTGTTTGTCATTTTTGTTCGTAGTCCGGTGGAAGTCCACGGGAAGCGAGAAACAATGCGACGAGACTCTTGTCTCGGTTGCACAACGAGACGATGACAACTTCCATAACATCGTATAACGTATGGAGGCAGACAGACAGACTGACAGACGTACGAGCGACATGACCAACCACTTCGGCGGCCTCGTAGGGCTTTCATCGTGAATGAGTTTTGCTTCGAGCAGCTGTTTCTCTTATTTTTTTTTACGTTTTTTCTTCCCTTCATTCCTCGTTTCGGCGGGAGTTGAGATTCCTCAAACAAAAAAACGAGATCCTTGAGCAAGGGCCCGCATTCCCGGAATTTCTTCCGCCTCACCTCACATCAGTGATCGCTAGGCCTTCTACGCTTGCTGAACCTCAGTGACCACTGAGCGACTATTGCTCCGGAATAATAGAATCACCGATAACGAAATAGCGATCTCGTCGTTAAATTATTTATGAACTAACGGGTCGCGACGCACGAGGAACGTGCACGTACTCGAGTTCCTCTTCGTTCTGTCTCGCTGCCGTTTGTATTCATTGCTGGTTCCTCGTTGGCTGTCTGAGGAAAGAAGGAAGGAACCAACCGAGGAAGGAAGGTTTCGACAGACGAGACCGCTCAAAGAGGAAACTCCTCCGCAAGCTTGACCCAAAACCCAATTACGGCGAACCTGGACGAATCCTGGACGAACTATGTCGCAGACCAGCGGAGCATCCAGTAAGCCGAGTTCGCAGGCGATCAGCAGAGCATACTCGTTGCTTCAGTGCTTCCGCTGCTGCCACCACCGGCCAGTCTACCAGAACCTCATCAAGGACGCACGGGGAAGCGGGCAGAAGACTTAGCAGCCTTGGAATTGATGAGCAGTCGATCAGGACTTAGTTTCTGATCGAGAAAATACTGCCGTGCTCGGCCGCTTCCTCCGCACAACTGCTCCTTGTATCATAACGTCGGTAATTACGAATCCCTTACACACACTCGCTCCGACTCGATTCTCCGGTCGTCCTTCCCTACATAGTCCTAGGTCCTTTCTGCGTATTCTCGGAGCAAACTCGACTTAAGCCTATCCGAAAATACTCGACCTCCACCTACGAGACGAAAACGGCATGTAGGTGTGAGGCGATTTCGGATCAGGAACATCGGACTCATCGAAAGAACAATCGTTGATCAGAGGGAACGGGCGCTGAGTCGAGATTGAACGGCGGGGAATTTCCGAGGGAGAGGAGGGACAACTCCCTCTCCGACCGCGACCAGAGGACGGGTCAAGCGAATCGAAAAAATAACGAAGCAAAGGCTTGGGCTCCGAGTATTCGTAGTCGGAATAATGAGAGCCTGTTAGTGGGTCATTTATATGCTTTCATCAACAGTGCTCGATCCTGCTGACAAAATGCATGCTCCTCTTCTCCTTCTCCGTCTTTTTCTGATCCCTCTCGACATCAGAGGCCTAGACGAGGTCATTGCGAGAGATATTACATACCACAATGATACATTCCAGCGATTTTTCCTAAAGATTATCATCTGTCCCAGACTCGGACAGATGACGTAGGCGGAACGATCCGATTGGCCACCGAAGCCTATGTTTGTTTGTGTGACTGAAGTGCAGTGGCAAATCCATCTCGGAAATATCGAAACTTCACAAATCCATTCTCAGGAAGGGGTTGCGTTCGTTGTCTTAGTCCGATACGCAACTGGCTTCGAAGGAGGAACTCGAGTTCTATCTGAGTTCGCGTGACCAGATGTCGTTAACGGCGCCGAGTACGGAACACGAACAACTGCCGCAGGTTGTCATCGGACGCACTGGAACTCCGCATATTTAAAAAGCGAATTCCCCGGAACACCGCACTGAGGACTCGTTCGGTAAACATACGCTTGACGTGAATCCGGAGATCCACCTTTGTTTCGGAAAAGCAGAACTCCGGAGAGTTTCCAGCGGATGCTCCACGTTTCCCGCGTCTTCCGTTCGGGAAGGCCGAATGTTTTGATGGGCTAATTAGGGAGTCAAAATTTTGCCACGGTTATCGAGTCTGTCTTCTTTTGAAAAAGAAAACTACAGATTGATCGAGTGTCCTCTTTTCTGTATCTAGATGGGGTAGAAGCCAATGAGGCGATCAAACGTCCACGAGCAATGACGCGCTTCTTCGGGGTATGCGGTCGTCCAAAAGAGAACATTGTTGAGCTATCGCTTTCTGTATTCCCCCATTCTACTTCCAGTTTTCCGCTCCTAACGGTAGTTGGGAGCTATCCGAAACGGTGTCTGAAAACCATTCTCTCCATTCTTTTTCCTTTTTTCGTGGGAAAAGTTTTCAGCCTCAAAGGTCTGGAATGTTCGATACACTTCCAATGTTCCTCGATTCGTCCAATTTGCCCCGTTTCTCCGCGACTGACAGCGGCCGAGGCAGCACACGAGGAAGGAACTTCACAACAAGAACAACTTGGACGGAGTGAAGTTCTGCCGCTGAGCATCTGGGTCGCTCTAATCCTAGAGCTCCCAGAATACTCATCAACAAAACCCGTCAGTCGTGGGCGAACAGATTTCCAGGAGCAAGATTATGAGCAATTTCTCTCTCACTGTCGCTGTCGCTGTCATTTCCGTCGAACTACTTTCTGTTTCTCCGTCGACCGAAGCGAAGAAGATTCTTTCCGGTTTGTTTCGAATCAACACCGCTGCTCGACCTACTGTTCGCTGTTCTCCGATGTTGTTCCCGAGAGTGGGTGATCCTTTGTGCATATTTGATGGAAGTGATAGATAGATAGATAGATAGATAGACAGGCAGTCAGTCCACGTTCCGTTTGCTCCGGTGTCAAAACTTCAAACGTTCCCGTATGACGCTCGTGCCGATACCTTGTGAAACAGTCGCAAGGTTGGCAGCAACATCTACAGATGACAAGAGGAGCGATTGTTGTTCGATTTTGAGACGCCTCTGAACTACCGCCACCAAACTTTAGACAAATCCTCGAGCAGACTTGACCTCATGGAAGGTTGGATGACGTCTAACATAAGAACACCTCGCCAGTCTAAGAGCTGTGCTGATGACGATAATAAAATCGAGCTGAAACAATGCCGCAGCAAACAACGCTAAGAATCGAAACCCTATTCAGATGAAATTCCAGCTTTCGTCATTGCTAATCCAAGTGCCCGAATTGCCGAATCGTTCGAAGAACTCAATCTTGAAAACAGCTAAACGACGATTTGAACTTCAATTCTTCAAATCGCACCTCAACTTCCCCAATCTACTTTCCAGGATTCAAGCGAACTTGAGCACAGGAGGCAGCAGCAGTGAAAGAGCACTTTTCTTGTGGCTCGCTTGCATGGAGAATAAGAGCGAAAAGCGGAAAATAACCTCATCCACTTTTTGTGTACAAGCTGCAGCCGCTATCGATTCGGAGCCGTCATCATCGGGCTGGCTCCTCCGAAGCACAATACGGTGGTTTAGTCTTCTTTCTAAACGACCACTTTCAACTCCTTATTCGGTTTTTCTGCAACTCCCACACGTTGTCCCCTCCATTTCAGTCTCGGAAGTTTTGCCTGTTTCCTTCTCGGTAATCTTCTTTGTTCTTGTCCTGGCCACCCGCGCTCAATAGTCGCTCGATGCTAGCCGCTCCGAAAACTCGTGAAGTGCAAAGTTGCTCGAATCGAATGGGCAATCGTCGGATGTTTGAAACCTCGGGGTTCCTCTTCCCTCGTTCCCTTTTTCTCCCGGTTGAGCGCGGGAAAAAAACCACCGACAGGGAGGAAGTACTTCGCAGAGGCCGAGCGGAGGGGCACAAGGGTGTCGGAGGAGCAGAGTCCTCAAGAAGAAATCGAGCGGCGGAACTTTGAGCACAGCGCCGCGCTGTTAAACTTTGTGTTCGACAAAGTTGCGAGAAAGTAACTTTCTAGACGACGCGGAGCTGGGTTATACGAGAGGAGGGAAAACACGGAACGATGTCGCGCGTTTTGTCAAATTCAGAGTTCAGTTTTTTCTTCTCGGCAGAAATCTCCGATCGAAACATTCAACAGTGCTCCTTGGGAACAAAAGAAAGGGTGCTGTGGGACAGTTGTGGATTTTTTCCTCAACCGGCTCCCTTTTGATCGCTGCTGTCCGCATGGGTTTTCTCAATTTCAGAATTTTGATGGATTTGCAGCGTCGTTGTTCGCACAGAGACGACGAACCCGAGTTCGGGCACACGGACAGATTGATGGATAGATGACAAACCGAAGCTCGCTCGTTCGCTAAGTCTGCCAAACGATGGGACATGCCTACAAAGGACTGAACCAAAAACTTTGATGCTTTGTCAAACTTCGCCAAAGGTTTCCCCTCCATTTCCAGAGGAAGCCGACTCGGTTTTCCCTTCGTTCGCAGCTAGCCGATCCAAAATCGAGGACAAACCCCATAAAACCGCAAAAATTCCAAGGCCTGACAAGCTTTTTGAAAGTGGGGAGAAAGAAATTTCCCGCCTCATTCGAATCGAACATCGTGCTTTCCCTGACAAGGAAGAGCTTTCTCTCTTTTTTCGAGTATCCCGATCTGAGAGACTTCCTTTCGGATCGGTGGTCTATCAGATCTTGGCTTCTCTGTGTGGGAACGAGCTTTTTCTTTTTGTCATATATTCCGATGTCCTTTCGGTGTCAGCTGCAGCTCTCCGCGTTGAGACAGGCGGAGGTCGTAGTCTCACAGAAAAGGCAAGAAGCTCGGCGTCCGATAAGAAATAGTCACACAATCTCCCTCAGCATCTCTGGCAGATGCTCTCTTCGGCGCCGGGAAGGTATTACTTCCATTTGGGGGGATTGAAACAAGTCCCAAACTGAATATTCAGTTGCAGAAAGGCTTCGGCTGGAAATCTCTGAGTCCAGCGGCTAGCGGTTCACCTCGAAAACGCATTTCGGAGGCGATCGAGGCACGAAGATCGAATAAAACATTTGACGAGGGATCATCTCTCGTTTCCTATAAGGGTGTGAGGAAAATGACGATCTCCTGGTCAATCATCTGATTTAAAATTCAAGTCAGGATCCGCACACAGCGTTCAGGAGGGACGAGGACTACAGCGGTCGAGAACCAACAAAACGGAACTCCTTCGGCCTCCTCGGGCTTGAACGGTACACGCCCGGTCGCAACTGCTGAGCCTTTGGTGTCGTTTCCATGGGATTTACGAGATAATGTCCTGGAGCAAATTGTCCTTTTTTCGGTTGCCGTTGTTCGCGGACAGAGGGACAAACCAGCGCAGTACAGAAAGAAAGAAACACCACCAGCGACAGCACAAGCACGATGACCTTGGCGTCGGTCGGCGCTGTTAGAGGTCATATTTTATCAGTCAGATACAGCAACAGAAGAGTAAATAGTGAACGTCGAACAGCCGATCAGACAAGCGAACTTCTTGAATGGCCGACCATCGATCTGTTTCAGTTTTTTACCCTCGGTTCATCATTTCAGAATCAGGACTCGATTTCTCGGAAACTTTCCGATGAGGCTATCGAGCCTTCGTGAAGTTGCAAACTGCGCAACGATTGCATCACGCGCTTCGCCGAGACAGAACAAAGCGATCGCGAAACTTCGTTAGAATCCATTGACTCATTATAGGTTCGAAGCGCCGAAACTCTGTCGTTCGCCGACCAAGAGCTGATTGTCTTTGCCATCGGAATCCGTGGGGTTTCGAACAGAACAACGAGAAGAGCATTGTCTCAACTCGTGAAGGTGTGCTTCAAGTGACCGACAGCGAAGCCGGGAGCTCACGTGATTCCGGTGAGAGCCAAGCGAGACAATAATCGGAACGATGCCTCGTTTCAAGATCGGTTCATTATCGTGCCCCTAAGGAGCGGATGAGTCAATGGTCGATGAAGTGAGAGAGTGAATTTCTACACAATTGACGAATTCGGGACCGCTGTCTTGGAATCCGCCCTCTTCCCGGCAGAAAACCCTGAGAACCTTGGCTTACGAACATATGACTCCAATGAAGCGAGAACAGGGAACGAGGCAGAAGAGTCGGATCGTCTTTCAATTGAATTCTTTAGATCCACAAAGGCCAGTACGAATTCGACCTTCCGAAGCGTCAAAGTCTCCACCCTTCACAAAACGACGATGCTGCCGAAAACGTCACCGACCGATGAGTCAGCAAGACAGCGACACGGCTTGACAGTTCCTTGGGGGACGAAAATCTACATCAGTTGCATCGTAGCTAATATTTCCAACAATGATCCCCTGCTCGAGCCGAAGTTCTCGATTGTTTCATGGAATCTGTACTAGTAGGGAATCGTTGCCGCGGAGTTTCGGATTCATTCTTTCCTTGGATCTACTCGCGTCCCTATCGTACAAGGTGGGTTTATGGGAATCCTCGAAAGGAGCTCGGCCGGTTTATGGCGGGGTTACTTTGCGCCAAGCAAACTTGTTGGCTGACTTGCATGCCATGAGGTCGTCGTCGTCCTTTTGCTTATTTACCGGGGTCCTGAAAAGTTTCCGAAGCAGACGCCTTAACGACCGCGACTCGCATCGAGAAAAAACCGAAAACAACTCCGGGCGAAACAGCATTTCCACATGTCCTCGGTCGCATCTACTGTACTACTATCCGCATCAAGTATTTCACGCCCCCTGTCGGAGTTCCGGAACAGAAATTCATCTCAAGACGTCGTTCGAGATGTTGACAATTCCAAAGAGCTCAGGAAGATCGAGCGCAAGGATATCGCAGAGTTGCCGACGGCAGTAGTCGAGCGACAACATTAGATGCAGAGCTTTTATATTTAGCATCCGACCGAAGTCTTTGTTGTGCCTCCCGGTGTGCAGGGGCATCACCTGCAGCAGTTGGCGGACTCTATCTCAGATTGCGCAGTCGCTCATCTCCAGAGAAAGAAATACACCGACCGACCGAGAGAAGCTCGCGAAGATTCGATGAGGGAACAGCTGACCAAGGCTCACTGCAAAGTGGAATTGCGTTCGCGCGGAAATCGAACCAAAATAACATCTTGAAAAAGCAGGAATGGCGGCGGTGCCGGTAATTTAGTTTTGCTTTGTCCGAAGAGAAAAATTACAACTGCGCTCGGTCAATTTCCAGGCCGCTGGTGGCAACCTGAGCCAATCAACAACGACCGTCCGCGTCCCTCGACGGTTCGATTGATTCCGAGATAGTTTTGACGGTTGCGGCCAGCTTCGATCAACTCTGGCCTCCGTCGAATCTCTCTTGGTTTCGTCTTTTGGATCGGATCAAATCCGTCCGCATCCAATAGTGCTGCAACAAGACCACGGATACGGACGCTGTACCGCGTTCGGCATGGACGACGTCGTCGCGGCTGCTGCTGCTGCGGCGGCGACGTCGCCATCAGTGAAGGGTGAACGACCCTTGATTGTCGGGAAAACGAGATTCTCAGTTAGGCGGCTTCAAAGCGATGTATTCCGGACGTCGAAAGTGAACCAGAACTCGAGGCTAGTGAGACTTCCATAGGGAAATGTTTCGAACGAGCTCACCAATGAGGTGGTGGAACGCCGCGTTGTGACGCGACAACGGACTTGAACTGTTGAATAATTTATTCGTTCGGCGAGGCCAGAATCAGTCGAAGATGCAAACTCCAGCTCAGCTTCAGTTCTGGTCCCTTGTCATAAATGTATTGCACTGCTGAAAGGCTTCTGTGCGGCTCTTTCTCTTCTTGACGGCTATTTGTTCTCTTCTCCGTGCGGTTCATTGTTCGTCGCCGTCGTCGTTCTCGAAATATTTCCAGTCTGTCTTCGATCTGTTGCAGCTGCCGTGGAAGGTGTTGCCACGCTGAGCTGCAGCTCCACGGTCCGGAAAGCGATTGATACGTCCCCCCCCTTTGCCCCCCCCATTCCAGGGAGTGTCGTTAATAACCATGGGAAGGAACTCCACCGCAGCTTAAACGATCCTAATCGCTTCTGCCGACTCCGTCGCTTAGTCGAACTCCAGCAGAAGGAAAGGAGAGGCGCGTCTGATTGAAATTAATGTTTGCCGCACAACAACGTCGACTGCCAGCTATTTGAAGAGGCGGCAGAGGAGCTCGCGGGCGGGCGGTCGGACAAAACATCGGTCGGGCCGATCCGCTTGAGGAACTCGTTTTCCTCACGAAACTCAAGTTTTAGTGCTTTGCCCATTGTGGCACGAAGCGTTCTACAGAACTGACTGAGTTTTCTGTGGACGCCGAGCTTCTGACCGCTCTGCCCAAAACTCATGACGGAAACTCACGGAATCCGAGCCAGAGCTCACAGCTTGCAAGAGGGAGTTCGGTTCCAAAACGCCAGATTCAGATCGGTAAACTTCTGGATCGGGATCCGTAGCTTGAGCTCCGGAACTGGGGTTGGGAAGTTGGGGAACTTCAGAACGAGTTTTTCCCGAGTATCAAGTCAAACTTGGCATTCGAAATCTCTCTGCAGATCAGCAACGGATTCATCGAATCATGTCGAGAGTTTTCCATGAAGATCTCAACCGCCTGACAGAGCGAAAAATTAGATGAACAACTTTGTTACGACGAGTCATTCGCTAACAAGCAGTTCACGTGATCGGAACGTTTCTTTTCCAACTTTGCAATCACGCTGGCACCGATGTCAGTTCAGGCGCGGCCAGAAGAGCGTTGAGTTGCGAGACCTCAGGTTCCGAGATGATTTCTTCAATGTTAAAACCGAGGTGTTGAAACGAACAAAGTTACAAACGAACATAGGTGTTACAGGAGCTTGAAACTTGAAGAGTTGTTCTCACGATGGGACCTTTTTCTGGTAAAAAGGGGCTCAGCGCCACTCGACAAGACGAGGCGTTTATGATCCGATTAGTACGTCTGAGACATCCTCGACGTAAGACGACGTTGTTCCCCTAGATTTGCGAGGCGCCGCAAATTGCCGGCAAACTAAAGCGCGCGCTGAGACTTATGTCTCACGTCTGACTGAATCTCCGTTCCAACGATAAGAACGCACGAAACTGCACGTAAAAGACTTCCACAAGTTTCATCGCGGGGACGGAAGGAGGGTGTTGGCAAGTCGCAAGATTTCCGAAAGTTTTCCTCTTCGTCCCTCGGGAGATCACAACTTCTAGAGACTTATCTTTCGAGTTCCAGAGATAAGGAGAGTCTGCAGGACGAAAGTAGGAAAACCGAGAATGACGTCAAAGTATAGTAGTGCATCGAGTGGCGGTAGAAATTGATCTGTTCGAATGGCATAAAACCTTCATGCATCGTTGCTTCATCAAGTGGATTCGTAGTTTACCCTGACACATTGAGCGTGGTTGTCGTCGTCGTCGACTCAGGGCCCGACCTTTCGTTGCTGGACGCGGCTGCTTCTGTTCGAGCTGAACTGAATTCGTCGACTTTCCAGCTCGGAATCGAAGGATCTTCTCGGCGACACCTCGCCGAACGAGCGGTCAGTGTGTTAGTTGGCGGACACTTAGAACAAAGTCCATCACCGGTTGTTGGAAGCGCCTAATGCGGGCTATGCGAGAATGCATTAGGGCATCTCAAGAAAGAGCAAAAGCATTGTTCCCTAAATGAACGGGCGAGCCTTGTTGCCTCTTTAGGCGGGCATTACCGTTGTCGATCCGGTGCCCCGTGAGTAGTGGTCGCTGTTGATTTTGTTGCTCAGGAGTGACGACTGTCATTCAGATACCGCATCACTTGACGTGACGTGATGCCTGTGCGTCCTTCGTAAAGAAACTTCGTCGTCGTCGTTATCTACATAGAAGCACATTATGAATCCGCTCGCTTCGCCGCCGCCGCCGCCGCCGAGGCAACAAATAACCCGGTTAGAAGTCGTGCGTGAAATATCTTACACCTGCGTATTGACCCGCGGAGCGACAAAAAAAGAAGAACAATCCAACGAAATTACACTACTTCCAAATCGGCCATATCGCGTTCCGATCTAAAATCTATCCGATACAGCCCTCGGGTTCTGAACTCTCAAGTGATTTGCAATCGACCGTTTTTGTTGGCATAAGGCTCAGTCAGTTTTTGACGGACGGATCTCGATACAAAGACAGGTGGTATTTTCGGCAACGGCTGAATGAACGAAAAACCCAAACAATTAGAAGTCCAGAAAACTCAAGATTCCAAACCGCCCCCCGTTCGCCACAAACTAACGCCTGTCATAAATTACGCAGCGCAGGTATGTCTACTGCCCAACAGATACACACTGAACACTGTTCCGCCCAGTGTGTAACGGAAGTCAGGGCCGCGAAACGTTTCAGCTGCCCGTCCCACCGCCGCCGCGCCGCCTCAAGTTTGAAGATTTCATTCCGCCGAATGGGGAGAACTTCGTCGCGTTTGACGAAACACTGCAATTGAAAGGAAAGCCGTCACGAGGTTCACCAGAAACCTTCGTTCCACTTCGTATTCTGCTTCTCGATCGAGAAATTCAAAGGAAATCAGCGAAATCCCGATATCTGAGCTTTGTCTCCGAGGTATGGAAAAAGATTCGCGACGATTCCCGCCAGCACTTCCGTCAGGAAACTTGTAATCACAAATAATTTCCTCCGCTGAGGTCAAGTGTCATGGGAGAAGTTTGAAGCTCACGCTTGGAAATCATCAAACGGTTCGCGGTTCCCAAAGTTGCCGTCTGCGTCCGACTGAGTTCATTCTGCTACCACAACCGCGTACATACATCTGGTCTGGCCGTCGCTCAATCAAAAGAAAAAAAAATACACCCATGTCCGATTCGCCAAAGGCCGACCGATTTCGGTTTCGCAAGAAGCAACGCGGACGGTGCGTTGCTTTCGATCGTCGCAAAAACGCTCAACAGTAGCTCTGTCGTTAACAACGTAGGTGACATTTCACGAATACGGGAAGACTCGAAGTCCCCGCCCCCGATACGACCTTCGCCCCACCCCAGGAGGATCCGAACGCTCCATGGCCTCGGGCGGCTTCTCTGGACGGAGCAGGAGAATGAAAGGAGATCCGTTCTCCTGTCGTGTCGTCTGCTCGTCAAAAATCGTCGCCGATTCTCGTTGTTCAACGATCGGGCAACGAGAAGAGAGGCTCGCAACCTCCCAGAAAAAAGTTTGACGCTTCCGGCTTCGTGAAATTTCGAAATCCGGAACGCTCCCACGATTCCGAGGTTTCGATCAGGTTGGATTAAATCTTCGGAATTCTCGGATCTTCTGAACGTTTTGCAAGCAACTGGTTTTCTCATCGGAAAACAGCACGGACGACTGCCTCGAAAAATATTCACGTTCACCGGATGCTTCCGACTGAACGTGCAATTTTCGGTGTTATCGTATCGACGAAAGGATGTTTTCGTTTCCCAAAGTCAAAAGAAACTCAGAAAGAACGCCCTCGCGAGTTCCAGTTTTGGATGAAAACTCAGCTGATAAGAAGATTCTCATCTTCCGCGACATTTAGTGATAACAGCGAGTGAGGAAGTTCGTACAATACGATATTCTTTCTTTACAGTATTGCTCCAGGAAACCAGCCGGCAGCAGTGTTTCACGATGCGCGAGCAGAACAAGAAGATTGTCGATTAGATGAAAAACACTCGTGACCCTGACACTGTGAATCTGAAGTAGAGACAACAAAGCATGTGCTCCGAGAATAGTTTCAGCTGATTCGTTTTCAATGAACGGCGCTTCTCGTCGTCAGTCACAACACTGTATCCTTCCCCGCCCTCAAGAAAGGCGTCGGAACTTCATCATCCGCATTGTTTTCGCAATTCAGTTTCGTTCGTATGACACAAACAACGGCACCAAATACAGACAAGGCTTCCTCATCCCGCGCGGGGAGGCGACCCTCCAGTGTCACCCTTCCGGCAGAAGCGGAACATGTCGCACTTGTCCGGAGTTTCCATTCCAATCGATGAATCTCAAGACTTCCGCAACTGAGTCAGATCTTCTCTGAAGACTCTCGGGTGCGGAGTCGCTCAAAACGAGCGAGTGAGGTGATCGGCGGAAAATCGCTTTGAACCTCGACTTCACGATCCGAGAACTCGGTGTTCTTCGGTTCTGCGGTCTCAAACTCGGAGACGAACCGCGGCGACTCTCGGAATTCTCGCTCGCTGGAGCGCCCTGTTGAGAGATCTCTCGATTGTGCGAGTGTTTTCGAAACTGGACGGACCAAAAAAAAACTTCTCCAACCCCAGCGAAGCGCTGAATTCACGAAGACTTTGATCTCCCTTAATTCGAAGCCATAGAGAAGTTAATGGAGATCAGTTTTCGAAGTGACTTGACCGAACGGATTTACTCAGCTGCATTCGCAACCGCGACCAATCGCGTTTCTCACGCTGGCAACGGAGGGTCGGAATGTCTCACGGCTTAGCCAAACTGACTGCGGACGTGTTCGATTGAAATCCGACGGTGAGTCGCATTCTTTTGCTCAAATCTTCAAGTCGAACGGTGAGATGTCATTTGGAAAACGACTCTTTTGCCTTCCTTCCTCTAATTTCCTATTATATCTCTTCTCTTTCTTCTCAGCGTCTGCTTTCAGCTGCCGTAAGCGAGCGGCGATGACGTAACACCAAGAAGGCTGAACCGGAAGACGGCAGGAGGTCGAACACTGCATCCGAACAGACATTGATGGACGCGCGCGCACACGATTCAAACCGCTACAAGTGGCGGCGCGCGGAATCCCATGGTCCACGTAGAAATCGAAGGAATGTCAACCCGCGTCCTGATATATGTTCGACGATATATGCGATGATCTGTTCGGAAAGTCTGATCTTTTCGTGATATCGGTCGAATCGTGAAGATTCATTTCTCATTCTTCCCTCGCAACTGATTCATTTCGTGACGAAAAAGGTTCATATTTTCATGTGTGGCCGCTTCGCTAAATCTCCTCAGATTCAAACATCGTAGAACTAGACCTGTAAGGAGTCTATCGTTGTTCAGCAGAATGTTTCCGGTGGAGCCCTACACGGCGTAGCACATGATTCTTGTAGTTGCGCAGCAAGCGAGCGTCACTCGTGACATTTGGACTATGAGCAGCCATCGCCTAGAATCTAGGCCCTAGATTGTGTGAATCACCAAGACCCGCAACCCAAGGGTGAATAGCTAGTGTTGAACGCTCTCAGGACGACAGCGACTCTGACGTCCTTTGATCGTGCAGCTATTTCTCCGAATCGTGATATTTAGGCTGACGCTTTTCTGAACGAGGAAATAATCGCTCGCTGCGGCATACGACGACGACGGAGCGCAAGTAGAAGAGGACGAAAACGAAACTGCGTGAGGTAACCCCGACCTTCGTCAAAATTAATTCTTTATCGTTCGGTACGCTGGCGGTTCACGTCACCGTTTATTCGCACATGGCCAGAATCGATGACGGCGGCGCTTCTTAAGATTTTTCTTCTAAATACCAATGAGTCACCTTCTCGGTGCGGACTGACAGAAGTTCGCACACAACACGTCATCACAGTCTCCTCAGAAAATATCAGACAAATTGGATGCGTGCGTTGAGTTTGCATTTCTTGAGAAGTCGACGAGCGGAGCTGTCAAAGGACTAGCCTTGTCTTGTTCGCGTTTTTCTTCTTCTCGATTCGAGAGAGTTTCGGAAATTTTCTGAATCCGCTTAAACTTTTCTGCCTCTCAAAAACCACAACCGCGGAAGCCGGAACCATTCCGCGAGTTAAGGATGAGAAGGGTCAACTGACAGCTCGATTTTTCCCCCCCGCAATTGGGATCCGCGGAATCTTCGACTTTTTGCGAGACGTTTTTCAAAAAACTGCGGGGATTGCGAAAACTTCTGAGTCGGAAATCGCCTCTTCGAAAGGCGTCAAAAGCCCGCGACAGATGCGGCGCGGCGCATGAGTCCATCCGCATGACCTGGAACAACTGAAATTAGGTGGAACTTAAATGTTGTCAACTCGGATATCGAAACACAAAAGAATAGCCGCCGTCGACCCAGTTCACCGAAGCCCAGAAGCCGTTCCCATTATCTGGTGCCGGTGACAATTTTCGTTGGTTGGTTTGTTGGTGCGTGCCGCCCGCCCGCCCGCTCAGCTCATCGCGACGGATGCCTCGGACGCTTTTTGATATTTCGCGTCATTTGCATTTTGCCATCATCATCATCATTGTGACAAACTCGCGATTTAATGTGACGGTCGTAAAAATATCGGTTCCGTCGCGAACAGAAACGACCCGGAGGAAGAAACTCGCGCAACAATGACATCAACTCTGAACGAGGCAGAAGTCGCAAACAAATTCTGAACTTTCCGTTTCCGGACCAGATACTCACTCGACGGCATCCGAAGTCGAACTCTGTATTCGGGCTGTTGACGATTCGGGAATTTTCGAGAGTCGGGAGTTCGTCTCGATTGGGTGAAAGGTTTGCATTTTGACGCGGGAAACAATGATTCAGATGTACCACGGGTAAGTGCTCGGATGAATCGGTGTTCTAAAAACGTCGATTCAGGTTTCGGATTCCTAGATCTCTCAGAATCAAAGCATCTCGGACGACCGGGTTTCAAATATCAGCGCCATGACATCAGATCGAAATCGTAAACCGAACCACTTGAGGGAGTCTCTTCTTTCTGAGTGTCTGTCCGCATGTCTCTCTCATTCTGTTCAGGTTGGTGTCAGGTTGTTTTCGCTCCGCATTCGCCGGACTCGAATTCTCGACAAATCTCTCGGATTGCTTCTTCGGGATCATCTGTCTCAGATTCTGAGCTGAGCTCCTCAAGTTGCCAAAAAGATGAAATTGACACAGTCGCTTCACATTTTTCCGTCAGCGGAGTGTGTTTTCAAGATGATGCTACACTCGCACCCAGAGGACATCGTTCCCCTTCCGGACAGAAACCGCGGGAAAACGAGCCCCGCAAAGTTATCGTCGTCGTTGTCGCGACCGCCACTGTCATTGTTGTTGTTGTTGTGGGCCATTCAAAAGGGCAACTGAGTAGTTTTCGCATTTGGGATCCGGCGTCGCCAACCAGAAGCCGAAGTGCGTTGACATCATATCTGGACCAGCTGCTGGACAAGCACCGGCCGGCTTGCCAGCGGCTGGTTGGTCGGCCGCTGCCAAACAAGCATTCAGCCTGTTCTGTGATGACCAACAACCGGTGCACAGCGGGCCGTGAGGTGTCCGAAGGCACCGTGAGGCCCCTCCGCTACGGCTTCGATTTTGCGCTTACAAACTTGGAGGGCCGGACTGAAGAAATAACGAACGAGAAGCACCGCCGCCGCCAAACTGCGTAGGAAACTTCATAGAGCCGACGGCTTCGGCGGGTAAGCGAGTCGTAAAAAGATTTGCTGATCAACTAACAACGAACGGTATTTAGCCGCTTCGACTTCGAGACCCTTGAAGGGTCGCGTCGGACGAATCGATGAACGGAGCCTTTTTCGGAACAAGAACGTTCAGTTCAACGATCATGGACCAGTTGCGATAGCCGAACTACCATCGTTGTTCGTCACCGAAAACACGCTCGAAGAATGTGCATGTCATTAATTTGTCATCAACGCTCGCTCATCCCGAAATATTCATCGTCTCTGATCTATTCGCGATTCTCGTTCTCTTTTTCCACATGGTTTCATGCAACACATGACAACATTATGAAAACCGCTTAGAATAGAGAACCCGCTCGCTCGCGTCGACATTGTCCACGATCTGGATTCAGAATTTACCTCTGCAGCTGATGTCGGAAATATCGAAAAAATGTCAAAACCGGAACTCACAGCAGCCAGTGACGATGTGTTAGGCACGAATAACTATCGCGAAATTCCCGTCCTCAGACGATTCGAGTGGGAAATATCACATCCGTACTCGCGTGCTCAATTTATGGCATTATTTAACAATGTCTCTTATCTGCTCGTAACTTCTCGAGTTCCGTAGTTTGATTTTATCGACCACGCTTCTCGGTTCGAGTTGCGACATTCTTTCCTCTCTTCGAGAAAACTCTCTCGAGTGGACAAGAGCAGATTCATTGACTCAGACTCAAATCCAAAACGATTCCTGAATTCGATCGAACTGCGTAAATCACAAATCGAAGTCCATCCTGTGTTTCAGCGGCATCGGCTCACGGTTTGGGTGCTTCGTGATTATTGTTGGGGCGGAGTTAGGAAACGTCTCTTTACGAACGAACGAGCGAGCCGAGACCACATCAGCTGTCCGGGTCGAAGATGAAATCAAACTCAAATCATCATCGAATGGAAGATCTCTCCTCTTGTGGTTTGTGTGTTCGCCGCTGGTCAAAATGAACGGATCGAGCTTCTCCCCGGTCGGTCAGTCAGTCAGTCAGTCAGTCAGTTCGCCAAACAGGCAGCCAGCGAGCCTTCCTTGAAGCCAATGAAGAAATTTCCGGCCGGCGATAGCCACTAGTCGACGTTCTTTCCTCAGTTTTGCTTGACTCCAGCGCAGCGGCAGCGGTTGTCGGCAGGCGGCTGAGCGGAGCGCCACGAAGGCCAAAATCCGCCGCTAATATTATCGGCAGCGTGTCGATTAATGTCAGCAGCTGGTGGTAAATTGTTGTCGGCTATATCTGACAAAGGCTGAGCGCTAATTGATTGAAGCTGACAAATAAAGAAGTCATCGATGAACGGAAAAGGGGAAAAAAACGCCGTCAGTCAGACGCCTCCGAAGCGACACCGAGGCGGAGTTTTTTTTCCCAAGAAGACACACAAACAGGAAAGTCTGAATTCTCAGGCATGGCCTTCTGGACTTCAAAGAAGATTGGATTCGAGCGATGTCTTCAGAATCCGTCGGAGTCAATGTTTGCTGTTGTTTGGACGAGAGTGATTCATAAATTACGCTTCTTATCCGGCAGGGTAGAGGGGCTGGTGCGATCATTTTGTTTTCTTCCACGATGTTTCAATTTCCACTTCTAGTTAAACCATTTGCGAGTTTACGTTGCAAACCCAAACGTCGTTTCATCAGAATGTCGAAATGTGAGAGTGAAACATAAACATTTCTAGGACGGTGGTTTTCGTTCTGGGAGAAACATACCTCAACCTAAACCGAGCGAATTGAGTATTCTCTCGTTCTGGTTTGACAACATTCACGGAACAGAGATGAAGATCAACCGAGCGATTCGATTCCGAAACATTTTCCCGCGAGAACCACAACGATCTCGGGGTGGAAATTTCGTTTCCTCCAGTGCTCGGCCGGTTCGTCTTCTACTTGAGCGATATCTGGATGGTAGACACCGACTCCGAAAGTAATTCCAATGCTCGGTCGGTCGGTCGGTTTGTTGTTGCGGTAGATCTTAAATCGCTCGTGTTTTCTTCAGTTCGCCCGTCTGCCCCATCCGCAGCCGCGAACGCTTCCGAAGCGAGAAATTTGCCTCTATTTCAACAAAAATTACGGAAAATTTTCCACTTGGCGTGAAATGCACCCGAATAGACGAAAGTCAACACAGATTCGTGAGGTTTCTCGATATGATTTCTCAGTTCTGTTTGGACTGATCGAGACAGTGAGTGGCATTTGTCAGCACAGAGACGCCTCAGAGAGCATGGTGTGCACATTGATCAGTCCCGCAAGGACTCGAAGAGATGAACGAAACCCAGTCATCGAATCCATCTTGGGCGACCACCAGACCGAACAATGAACATCACAGAAATCCAATGGCAATGATTTTTGTCGAGGCGGGCAAGAACCCGACTCGATCGAAGCGAATTCTCTTTGATCAACCTGTCGGGAACAATAAGTGTCAAAAATGTCGATTTTGACTTCATTCGGCTTCTTGGTTCGTGAGTTTTGTCAAAACAGAACATCGTAACCAACCATGTTTACAAAAGTGGCTAGTCGCTCGAATCGCTTCGGTTTTTGTCCGACATTCCAAGCGTCAGAGACTCGCCGATATGATGATATAATAATAATATTTCGTGCATCGTGACACCGGAGAGAGATGACAACCTATTCGATCGGGATTCCGGAGCACGCACAACAACCTACATATATAACTTACCGGGTTTAGTGTTTCCATAGAAGTAACATGATGTCGATCAAGTGTGCTCCTCGAAAAGTAATCCTCGCTAATCGCACTCACTATAGTGATCCGAAACACGGATTTGAACACTGGCCGAAACCTTCCGGTGTATCGGCTGCTCTAGAACTTCCAGCTGCCGCACGAAAAGAAGAAACAACGATAACAACAGGTGTTTAAGACGATGTCGGGGCCGCGTTCAGACGTGAACGACGTTCCTTGCCGAGAGTTTCATTGCATCTGCCGGTGTCGCTGTTGGACCCCAAATGAAGTCCCTCGCTCTCAACGGGTGCCGCCCTCTCCACGTCCCGAGCCCTCACCACGCCGCCATGTGGAAGCCACGTGCACGCTTGAGAAGGTCGAAACGAATCGAGTTCGATTGCTACAATCGAATCGATGTTCACGCCGGGCTATCACAATGTCGCCGCCAATCAAAGTCGCGATGTCATGGCTGCACGAGCGAAGTCTCTTCCAAAACTCACGACCGAAACCGAAATCATGTGATTACACAGATGGTGCTAATTGACGGGGAGTTCGATTCGAAAAGCATGAGTCTCGACTTCTGTGGAGACAGATGATCCACATCGCGACAGACAATGGTTCCGATTTGCGAAGTTCAGAATATTCTGAACTTCAGATCGCAGAGCGAAACAATGTCTTGAAACGACATCAGCACGTGAACGAAGGATTGCCGCCGACGTGAACATCGGAACCGGTTTGGCAGAGAACCATTTTGCGAAGATTTTCGAAACGCAATGGCTAATCGTGTTTGACGGGAACTTGTCGTCAGAACAGTTGAAGTCGAGGAATTAAGTTGATTCGTCGACTTCGCGAATGTCCGAGAGAACATTTCATTCCACGAAGATTCTCTTTCGTCATTCGAATCAGCCGAAGTTCCTCGAAGCGAAACAGGACTCAACCGAAACCGAAGCTCAATCAGTGTTATGTCAACCGATTAAGAATTCAAAACATTTCGGAACGAGAGACCGTGTGCTGTTTTGAAAAGAGACGACAAGTTTCCTTCAAAGAATTAATCAAAACATTCAACCGAATACAAAAATTATCAGGAATTCAAACTTGACAAAGGAGAAACATCGTTTGAGTTCGCTCGAGAATACCGAAAACTAACGCTGGAGGAGCCGCGGACAGCTTTGTGGAAACGATTCCCTCTGTCCGTGCTCGGACAGCAATCACGACTGATCTCTGAACCGTTCCTAGGGGCCCGATAGAGTCCCCAGTGACCTGGTCCGACGATAGTTCATTGAAGAGATTTTTGTTTCATCTGATGATCACGTGGACATGAGCGACGACAACGACCGATGCGATCTGTTGAGTTTGCGATGAGAACACCAATCATTGTGAACCGGATCCTATTGCCGTCCTCGATCCCTCGTCGGAAAACAGAATTGGCTTTGACGATGTCGAGCCGAAATCTATCCCGGACGCCATGAGCAAAGCGAAGGCTCATATCATGGACTCGACGTGGCTCCCACGCAGATTGGTAGACGAAGTACCGCAATCGAAAAACCAGCGAAAGTTCTAATCAAGAAGTTCTCTTGAGATCTTCTTGAGTTTCGCGATAGCGTCATAACGTGTGGGAACCCGCAGTTTGTTTTATCAAAGAAATTTTTCTCAGCACGGCTCATTTACACCGAAAACGCGGTTGATGTGACGGAGAAGCGTCTGGCGGAAGTTGCGCCGCGAAATTACTGAACTAACGCTTCAAGATGAACTTATTTTTACGAATGAGAATTCGCTCAATTCCTCTGTAATGTAGGGGGATTGGAATCCGACAAGCATTTTGACAACTTCATCAAGACCGCTGGCCGCCGTGGTTCTTTGACTTCTCCTCTTCCTCCTGTAACAAAGATTCACTCACCTCCAGATGTTACCCCAAAGCGTGAATCTCATCGAATACGCCACGAAAAAGTTCAGGTCACTCTATTCTGGGCGGTGTTGTTGCAACAAATCGATCGACCACAGTGGCAAGCGGCCAGGTACGCGCTCAATCGATAAAAGGATTAGTCAAGTTAGATCTCAAACCTTTGTGCCTGCGATGCTTCAGTATTGGGTTTGTCTCGTACCGGGATTTGCGAAACAAACCTATCACCTTTACGGGCACGAGGCCGCTTGACCACAAAGTCAATGGCCATTTCTCATTGTCAACAGATTTCCCAAAGTTCTCGATCGGCGACAAATGCCGCTCGATGAAATTTCTGTTGGAAATCGGACTCGGGAAGGTTTTTCCCACAAATCAGGGCGGGACCACGAACCAGACAGTTTCCATCAGTCTTTACAGACACCTGCTCGCGAAAAATCAAGATGTTCTCGACTATTTCAGAACTAGTATAACGGCGACGCAGACCATGGAAAAGATGACGCCTGAACTCAGCTTCTGATCGGTTTTCCATCCGGTAGTATCGCAGTTCTTGAAATTGCCGAGATGCGATGTAACCTGCTGTATCGAATCACCTCCCGGACGTTTACGAAACCGTGGAGTTTCATAAGGGTTGGTGGTGTGGACCATTCCAACGGCGAGACCAGTTCGCGTTCAGAGTCTCTAGGATCCGTGCTAGCGGAAAAAAAACTAGCGGAAAAATAATAAGAATGAAACTATAAAGAATTCACTGAGGTCGTCGGGAATATTTTCTCAAGGTCTATTCTAGAGTTCTCCAGTGAGTATCCTCCTCACTTGCAGTTCGGGCCGATCTCCTTTGACCGATGTGCAGCATAAAGTATCGACACACAATTTTTCGGAAGCTCAATGGATGGTATCACTGAGGTCGTGGATCTTCGAATCGAGTTGGGAAATCACAGAGAAAGTTTGTCGCTCACTTGCTGTGCGATCATACTGTAGGATCAGCTCAAAGGTGAAAGCGAAATGCAATCACTTTCCGAAGCGAGTCACCTCATTTTGTCACATCAGTCGGTTCACAATTTTGGAAGATTCACGTTGTTTTGGACTCAAACGAAATCTTGGAAGAAGGACTTTTGTCGGATAGAGAATTCTGCACATCACTCGCAGCTGAATATTGTCTTTTTTCTAAAATAGATTCTCTGAAGTAACTTCAAGAGAAGCTTTTCTTACGCCGAGGCAATGGTTAACCGATCAAACCCTCACGACACTATGTAGAGTTCGCATATCACGATCGTTGAGCACTTCGGTGAGATCGGGGATGTCGGGAAAAATTTGCTCCAGGACATCCAACACGCCGTTTGAAGTAGTTTTGGACTCTAATTAATTAGAGCAGCCTAGATGTTTGGCGAGGTAGTGCCGCCAGACAGAGATATCCTAACCGGGTCTAGAAATAATTATGACTTTGTAGGAACGAGCATGAACACTGATTCCTTATGATGAAACAACGGAACAAAGTATTGACCATGTGCCGCCACAGCAGCAGAGACCGAAGCAATTTGCGTGAGAAAATCAAGATCCGCCGCCATCTGAATGGGCAAAAGCAGCAGAAACACTCAATTCGTGAGTTTACACTTGGGACCAGGATTTTTCGTCCAAGCCGCAAACAATAACGCAGATCTCGAGTTCCAAGCTTTCTAGTTGCGACGAGGTCAGACCGTACTTAGTTGTCAAGTCGGCGAAGCAAAATTAGTCGACGCCCTCCTTCGAGATTACTCTGCCATACCCGGCAACACAACCGTTATTGAAGAATCCACAAAGCTCTGTGAAAACGAGTAATGCGATTCAGTTAGGACGGCAGAGTGACTGATTGAAATGCCGTTCTGGACGTCAAAGGGTCGAGAATATAGCGGCGGGCATTGTGGGCGCGAGAAAATGAAAGGTCAGATCTTTTCATCCGAAGAGAAGAGTCGGCCGTTCAAATCATTTACGGGAACATTTCAGGAAGCCGACCGAACCAAAGCTATTGATTGTGTGCAAGCTCTCGCATTCCGCCCAAGTCCGTCCGATCGACCGCCCAGCGAACAAACTGACGGACACCGAGAATTGTTTTCGGAATGACAAGCTTACGATTGTGGCTAGCAGCAGGAATTCCGTGGGGCAAACAACTTCCACCGAAATCTACACACGCAACATGAATCTGTGGCAGCCCGCAGATTCGGAAAGGCGGCCGTGGCTTCGAGACTGTGTTGACGTCGTTGTTTGCGATCACAATCAATTCAATCGCTCGCGCTGGCGTCTTCGTTGAGGTCCTTCGCCATTGGAAATCAACGGTTCGGCGTAGGACAACAACGTCTGACTGGGGCGCGATAAAAAGTGCAGAAGGAATAAGAGAGAATGACATCATATCCGGCTGACAAACCAACTGTTTCACACTTGGCCGGTCGATCATTGTTGCACAACCACTTGTAATACTTCTCTTTCTTGAACTTTCCCCTCCCATTTTTTTGTTCGACAACAATGATCGCGACGCGGCAGGGCACTGATTCGGAGAAAATCAAGTATTCATAAACGTTTTAATATCCGTGAGGGATCGCAACCGATCTCAGGTCTTCAAAGAATGCCGGAATTCTTCATCCGCGAAGCAGCCCCGAAGAGCCGATCGTTCAACCGAGGGCTGGCTCTTCAAAATATCGGATGAAGGCATTTGTTCAGATCATATCTGTCGTTTGCTCACCCGCCCACGAGAAAGACAGACGATGTCCCGAAATTAGTGTAATTTCGACTCAATATTTCATCACTTTCTCCCTGTACAGGGAATTCCTAAAATTTCAGTGATTTAGACACCCGGTAGCACGTTTCAATTTGTTCTCTTCGAATTCCACTCGGTGGGCGTCTTGGATACCGTCCAACTACCAGAGATGCTCTATCTGAGGATTTATGACAACCGAGAGGGAGTTGCTGGCGTTGCAGATCTGCGACACGAAGCGAGTGTTGCTTTCGTCTCTTCTTTGGGTTCTCTCTCTTTCATCCAGTTTCGAAAGCGGTGATTTTTTCCAGGAATCTCCTGGCGCGAGTTGATATGATTTCAACTTAAATATTTCAAACGAGTGTTTTGGCAACGCGACAGATTCCTTCGAGGACCGGGAAACGTTCCTCAAAAGCAACAAAGTCACTCACAGTGGATACGCTTCACGGGGAATAACCATCACGCTTTGGAAATGAGATCAGATAAGAACATTATCGCCAGACATCTGAAGAATATTATTTCCAGACAGGTGTATGACATATTGCGCGTAGTTCAAGCGGGCGAATCTAAGAATAGCGCCTAAAAACTTCGAAAGTGCTGTCGACTTTCCCAGGAAACGCGTGTTCGTTCGCAAAGGCATTGTTCAGCAAACGACAAACGATTCACTCCGAACGGATGGAGGAATCAGATCCATTCATTTGCTCATCGAGTCTGTTCCAGAGATCCCAAAACCTCAGACTCCGAGATCTCACAAGATGGTGAGCGCATTTCAACTTTTGGAACGAAGGATCATCTCTCCCCATATTCATCCTTTCGACGTCATACATCCAGGGGCTCCGTGGTGTCAAGTTTCCGATCGAAGAGCGCTCTCGGTCTGCGCTCGACCTTTGGAATTGTGCTGGCATCTGCATGAAGTGTTGCCGGCGTTTACTTTTTTGAGGGTTCCCTGCGCTCAAAGATGAGAACGAGGAAGGATCGCTCGAGGAGAAGGCGTTCGCGCTTTTGTTCACACCTGGGCGACCAGCACCGCGAGAATACCCAGAGGATACAGGAGCCAGGAGTATCGCCACGCCTCTGTCGTTTTCTCGTCCTCTTCTCTCCTCCAGTCGCAATGTAGCATCGTTCGACGCAGCAAGAGAAAAAGCTGAACACCTTTCTTTTAGCTGGTGCCTTCACTTCTTTAAGCCTCGAGCGCAGTCTTCGATTCTTTTCCCGTCACGAGTTCAGGCTCCCGTCTTTCCTCTTGTGGATCATTTTGCTGTTCCTCTCCTCCGTCCATCGTAAGCTGCGCGTTGCCCAGGGTGGTGATGCTGCCCCCGCGAACAAGTCCTGCACTTTTTCCGAGAAGAATCGAGGCTTCCACTGGTATTTCAACCGCACCTGGTGTACAAGAGGTGTACAACGGAAAACTCATTTCACATTCGTGAGATACATCAGATTCGATATTATTTTGCGCAAAATATTAGACTAGATCTAAGATCAATACGCTCGACCTCTGATTGTTGTTCGCGTTCTCATCCGAGGCAATCGACTCCCGTAGTTAGGAGTGACAGTTGTTCCCGGACGGTCAGATACTTTGTCCCAAATCGTAGTCAATCTCATTTCATTTCCAGCCCGGATCTCGAAGACGTTTCTCCAAAAGCTTTTTCATTCTCTCGGCGATCAACAGCGATGGAGTCTGATGAAGTCAACTCGGGCCATTCAGCGGCCGGCGGCCATTGAACCGAAACAATGTCGAGTCTTTTACAAAGGGTCTCTCGTTGAGATTTGGGTTGGCGTTTTTGAGTGGTCGTAGCCGTCGTCGTTTTGTTCCCGCGTGTTTGTGTAAACTTCTGCACTGACTCTGCCGTCGATTGCGACAACGTCGTCGACGATGGCGACGAGCACAACTGCCGTTGCCACAATGACGCTGCCGTCGTCGACTACAACTGCGGTTGTGATTTGTCCTCGACAGTCAGCCAACATCGGAGAGACTTCGACATCAACGACAACGACAACATGAACGGAGTGAAGGAAACCGCGAGTCAAGAGAGCTCGCCAACCAGTCAGTCAGTCAGTCAGTCAGATGACGTGGAAAATGAGCCACTGAGTCGACGATGCGCGACGGGCGTCTACAAGTCGGCGTCGATTTTCCGTCGTGTTTCGGTCGGTCGGGGGGCGCCGGCGTCAACAACGACCACCACTAGTGCAATATCATCAACATCCACGAAAAATGACGACGACTGCTCAGGAGAGGAAAAGCAGGAGAATCGGAGGAACAGCGACACTGGGATATTGAATTTGGCGTCGGACGGCGAGACTGACAAATTACCGAGAAGACAGTGATGACGTCGAAGACTAAAGAGTCTCCAAAGCCTGAGCTGACTCGGATTCAATCACCCGAAAGTCCCGCTTACAACGAACCGCCCAGATAACGAACTTTCCGTATAACGAACCTCTCAGATAACGAACTTTCCGTATAACGAACTTCCCGTATGAAGAGCCTTCCAGATAACGAACTTTCCGCACAACGAACGGATAAAGAAATGAGCGTTCCGTTATCTTGGAGGTTCATTATACGGGGAATTCGTCATTCCATCGAACGTTTTTCATCCTCCTGATGGATCATTATACACGTATAATCATTTTGGATTTGAGTTCGTTAACAGAGTTTGCGAACGAAGTGCCCCGCGAAAACGCGCGCAACAAGGGAACACATCTGGGATAGGGAGGACCAGATTCTCTATAGCTGGATTGTACTTTGATCCTGTGTAGTTTGCGCGCGACAGTCATGTTTTCGTCGTCGCCACAGCCGCTGACTCACTCACTCAAGTCATTGTTTCCGAAGAGCCACGTGCTGTCCGCGCCGATGGTTCTTCGCATTGCTAGCGTCCGACAACAATAGACCACGATATGTGAACATTACGGGTATGTCAAGATTCCTCTTTCTCTCCGAAGCATCTGAGGTGGAGCTCGAGGAGGGGAATGGGCACTGGAACGACAACTATGGCCTTCGATCAAACTAGTATATTTTCCCGCTACTTCGAGTGGGAAGAACTCTGAGCAGCTCCTGGTAACGCTCACAACGAACGTGCCTATCAAGATACGAGCAGGTGGAACAGGGAGTGACAAGAAACCTAGAGTACGAACGGATCGTAATTGTGTTGCCGTCGGCGAAAACTGGATCATCTCCGCCTCCTGCCTTCCTCCCCCGCGAGTCGTGCACCACTCCTGCATCAACTGAAGCGTCTCGAGGTCCTCCGGCAGGAGTCTTCTTCGAGGAGAAGGTTCTTGTTTTATCGTTTTCGCTCTCACGTCTGTGCGGCGAAATAGACGGAATCACTATTTCTCTTTCGGCCCTGAGGTGCTGTCACTCACGATGATCATCAAGCAAGCATCAACAACAGTCGTCATCAAGCAGCCGGCTCGACTTGAATCATGCGATTCGACGTCGGCATGACCAGATGTTTGTTTGCTTTTAGGAGCTGACTCGCCTCCTTCTCTCGATGGTCGTTAAGGATTTGATGACGTACATCACCCGACTATGGCTTCTCCATGGTCAGCAGGGTTTCCGACTCGTGTCGGCTCTGATCCAAATCCATGAATAACTTGGGAACGCTCAGTAAGCAGCGGCTCGGCTAGCAGCGTTATCACGATCTGTTAATCTGTGACGCTGAACTTGCCGAGTGCATGAATGTAGGTGGCCTTTCCGCGGACAAGTGGCCGAGCCGTCGGTCACGCATTCCGACTGTCACGTTTGATGTCGGCCCCGCTGTAACACTCCAACGTGGAGTCGCCGCTCCGTGAAACGTCGACTCCGCGATGTACCACGACGAAAGGCTGACTTTTCGAAAAGGTTGACTTTTATTCCTTGTCAGCGATATCATATCACCGAGGTTGCTCGTTACGGGGGAGGTCTCATCCATGAAACCGATAAGTTCCTTCGTTCTGCGACCTTCCCGTTCGCAACAGCTTGCAGGGAGCTGACCTTGCTCGGATGGGTCGGAGTTCGAGTGAACATTGATTCCCCGATCCAATGGTGCATTGAGATAACGCCTCGAAGCAACAGCAAGCCGAGCATCGCGGACAAAAATACACGACAAGGGATAATTACCTCTTTTATAGCAGCCGGCGCGGCGGGACGACGGAGCTAACAGGCAGTCTGCCAGACGGGGTAACTGGTTGGCCGTTCGGCCAAATCGATCCATTTGTTTCGTAGTTATTTCTTTCCTTGAATTCCCCACCCTTCTCGCGATGTCCGATCCGCTTTAGGGCCCTCGATCCGTCTTGCGGAACATACATTGCCAATTAGGACAATAGACAGGGGTCGGGGGGACCGAACGGAGAAGGAAGGGATCCCAAGCCAGCCAGGAAAAACACAACAAGATAAATAATCAGGGAAACGACAAATCAGCCCGCCTACCCGCTGAGCCCCGACCGTTCGGTCTATCCGAGTTTCCCCCCGAGCGGAGTCCCGCCAGGCCCGGCCAGACGTTTACCCGTCAAGGTAGAGGCGCTGGTACGCGTTCAGGATTAGTTCCTGCAAGGAGCAGGAAGAGAGACGTCTGTTTGGCTTCGCACTCGTACTTCACCGTAGAAGTAGGAAAGGAAAAACAAATGATTCCGGCGAGCGATCGAGCAAACAGACGAGTTAACCGCGGCTGTTCGCGGCAGACCCCTCCTTCCTTATCCTCACTCCTCCGAATCCTGAGTCGATCGCGGGGAAGCGACGATCGCCGCAGGAGTCGCCGTGTCCTGGACGCTTACCGGCACACAAGCCAACACGTTGAGGCTTCGATCACTTGTGATGCAATTCCTCGATGCGACCGCGTTCGGCATCGGCCTAAACTGGCTGTGGAGGCGTGGCCGGCTACGCAGAAGATGTCCGGAACTCAATTGAATGTAACCATGTTACGGGCTGATTGCGCCCAGCTTCAGCCCTACTGGTGTCCGGCTTCAGCTCGGGGGTCACGTATCAAGACGAAGCTGGCCGGATGCAGACGAACGTGTGAAACCGATGGTCGCGAAAATGAGATGAAACATCCAGAAAACATACTCGCCAATGTTTTCCGGAGAGGGCTCCTTCCGACGGACCTCCTCCACGAGTAACAACATCGAAGGTTTCCTGCATTTCAAACTAGAGTGAAATTCCCCTCGGCGAGGAAGAAAGAACTTCGGCAACAGCGAAGACGGTCACCGACATTAGAGCCAGTAGAGGAACTGGAGTGGACAGAGATATGAAATTGTAGAAGTGAACCACCTGGTGATTCAAGACCCAACTCGAGTCCTACGAGCTCAGTTCGGCAGCGAGAAGCCCGGGTTTCGAAACATCGGATCGGATCGTGTGAGTTTCAGGAGGAAATGGAAACTGTCCGTCGCCAACTCGTCTCACGGAGTTTCGGATTCAAGGACCGGATTTTTCTATCCTCATAATCCCGCTGCTGATATCGAAAATCCCGATGTGACGGGCGAACACCAGACCACGTCGCGAACTCAACACCTGGGTTGTCGTGTGTGTCCCTTCTCGGTCGGTGGACTCGTTCCCCCATTCCTCCAGATTCTCCTTCTTTCGACTCTTTGCTGAGTTTGGTATTAGCTGCGAAGGCTCACATTCGTCTACCGCTACCACGAACGCCGGGAACCTTCAGCCGCTCGAGACGACGGGAAGAGGGAAAAAGGGAAATGAAGCAAAAATTCACAATCGCTCGCCAACCGCGACTCTGACTATTCTCTCACTGTGAGTGCGAGCCGTGCGAACGAACGAGACGGAAGCCGGGACGAACAGTGGGTTAGGGCCACGGTGGGGAGAGGGGCTCTCCCCCTTCCGCCGTGGAAACGAGCGGAGGCGGGCGTAGGCGAGAGGAGGAATTGGCAGAAAGATTAAAGAGACAAAGTGGCGAACTCCTGGGAGAGAACGGGACGAGTTGAAACGGTGCGAAAAAAAACCTCCAGCCAAGCCTCCGTTGAAGTGAGGAAGTGCGTGCTTTCGTTCGTCGGTTCCTTAAAGGGAGAGTTGTTCCTCTCAAATTTGCTCCCCGCCTCCTTGCTTGGCCGACTGCGCGCTCTCCTGAAAGCTTCTCCTCATTCCTCGAAAGGCACCCGTTGAATTCGTAAAAGAGGAAACCACAGGAAAACTTCCTCTCAAAGAGACTTCTCTCTCCGCGCAAACTCTCGGCTTAGCCTAATTCACCGAGCGGGAGAACTGTCAGAAAAGCCATTACGATAAAAGCAGAAGCTCAGATTCCTGAGTGCGTGCCGTTTCCTCTATTCAGGCGTAGTTCCTGTGACATTGATCGTTATTGATGCGGGATTCGTTTACAAATGAACTCCTACTTCCTCGGTGAAGGAGATTCTCAGTTTCCATTTTTCAGCTTTCCGACATTCATCAGGAAACATGAGCTTCCCATTCATCAAATGGATTCTCTTCCTTCGCTGCTAAGGGTCTCTTTACGAATCCGAAATGTTTGGCTTATTTCAAATCAGCGGTTCCTGATGAGGTGAACGAAATCTTGTTTTCGAGCATGTTGCGATTCGGAATAGAAAGTCGGTCGAAAATCAAAGTTTCCATTCCTTGTCGCAGTTCAATGACTTTCGAAAGGAGGGCGATCGTGAGTTTTTGTATCAAAGGTGTAAATTCCACAGTTTATTGAGAGGTGAACGAAAAGGGTTGTTTGAATGAACCTACTGCGCTACATCTGAAGTTGAGTCGTGTGGCCGAGTCATTGGGTTCGTCGTTAATTTGGTTTCGAAATGTAAAGTTGGAGCGAGTCCGTCCGAAAGTTGTTTCAACATCGGAGGACTCCAGCTGTCCAAAGCTAGACGTCGCTCGGCCTAATGGATGCTAACAAGCTGGAGAGAACCATTACGCACCTGAACACCCGATCGAAGGCTACATTTGACTCTATAATCGACTACTGGCTGGTCTTTCGACTCGATCGGCTCGCTGGTCAGGCGGAGGTCGCTTCAATTTAAGAACTCCACGCTTTCTCGATCGGAATCGATGCAAGATCTTCTCGGTTCACGGAAGATTTGATTCAGAATCCGCTTGATTGTTCGCAGGTCCGAAGCACAATAGTTCCGAGGATTTTGTAGAAAATTGTCGAGAACTCCATCCGCCAAGCGGGAAAGCTGAGAGCCGACAACGTGAGCCGCGACTCGTCCGTCTAAAACTGAAGTCTGAATGAGGAGTTTGAAGTCCATCGATGAATGAGGGAAACTTTCACAGACGGCCGATTTGTCCCGGGTCAGCACTCTCAACAAATATCGAGAATCATCAGAATTCAGCCGAAATCTCACTTTTGCTGATCGACCTTCGAGACCTGAAGAGAAGTCTTTCCGAGCTTTGGGCAGCGCATCATCCAGACCGTAGAGAGCGAAGTCCAGCGACGTCGAGTTCAGACCCGTACAGTTACAAAGTGGAGCTCGTCTGAAACCTCGAATCGAGATCTGGCAGTCTTCCACACTGACTTTTAGGGGCGCTAGGAAATTCTCGCGGAGTTTGGCGGGGATCCGATGGAAAAACTGCTTCAGGTCTTTGAGCATCAGTTCACCCTGATCGTCGTCGACCGATCCGAGGAAAAACATGTTTTGCTCTTCCGTCCTCACTCCAAATATGAGGGTTGAAGAGATGAACAGCAAGCTCAGCCACATTTCACTGATATCGGTTCCTTCTTCAACTAAATTTCAACTACGGCTCAAACAAACGATAAAACATGTCCGTTTTGGGAACCAGCTGAGCGATAAACGTCGTTTGTTGATTGTTTGCTGCACGGCATACGTACATGCACGAAAAACATCCGAATAGTTATTTCGTCGTGATTGTTTTCTGTTCCTTTCGCTTGCCGCTCGCCAATGGAAGAAAGTTGAACCAGAATGTTGCCTCAGAAAGCAAGGACTTGCTTCATTACTAGAGCTTGGAAGTTTAGGCATTAATCATTTTTGAACCTCCATCAATCAATATGAATTGATGGGTATTTAGTGAAATAGTGCCTGATTATTCCAGCCCATGACTTTGTTGGGTAGGTAAATATCATCGAAGCAGTCGACCTCCGATCAATTTCTCCATAGATTGATGGAGGCTGATTAATGAATAATGCCTAAACTTGTAAGCTCTAATCATTACATAAACTAGACTCGATTTTAGAGGAAAAGGAAACCATTTAACCGAGGAAGCCAAAGCTCGCGTGATTGTTTCGTTTTTTCGTCGATCGCTTGGCGCTCTTGAATTCGTTTCGTTCGCTCATGACTTCGAAGTGGACGGGCGCCGCGTCGTTTCAGTTTTCATCATGATCTTCATCGCGCCGATAGTCAACTCGGCAAATTGATAACCGTTGATGCCCTCAATGACGGGGTCATCTACTTACATTATACGCAGCAAGAGCGGCAGCAGCAGCAGCAGCAGGAGCGGCATTATGCGAGCGTATGCAGCTGTATGCGCATATGATGGCAAGGAGCTCTCCTCGGCATACATTTGACGAAGTCTTGATAAGCTCAGCCCATCGGAGAGCGCCGCGCCGACGAACGAAACGATGGCCGACGACCTCGCACGATCGACGACCGGAAAGATATAGGAACAGACGCAAGCCATCTGGCGCCGAAAGTTTGCATTAATATCTACATATAATAAAGGAAAACGAACGAGGAAGCAGAACGAACGAGGAATAAGGCCGATGAAGAAAACGGTTCCGAGAAAAATCGCCAACTACATCTCTGAGAGCTTGATAAGAGCTCTGAGAGAAGCCGAACGGATCGCCCGCCGTCCTTCCGAGTGAGATTGGTTTCTCCATTCGAGTCTCGACTTTTCTGAACTCTGTGTTTCGAGGACCGCCATCGAGTTGAAACTCTCTCGACAGGGAAAATGCTCTTCTCGAAAGGTCCTGATTCGGAAAACAGAACATCGGAAAACATTATCCAAGATATCATTTTCGGAATTTGGAAAATGGATTCAAATGAACCACGATCCTTCGCGCGAAAAGAAAAAAATATGAGAAGCTCACGAGAATTCACACTGAACACCAAAAACATCGCTTTGGGAAATGTCTAAATTTAAACCTGAATTCGCGACGCGTTTGTTCGTTTTCACCAAGGATCTACCACTTTCTTTCTTTCTTTGTCGGTCCGCGATCTTAAGCTGTACTTATGCCGTGTATGTACAGTGTGTTCTTGATGCTGAGAAAAACTTAGAAGTGGGGCCACCACGACCACGGCCAAACTACGTTATGTCGCTGAAATAAACGCTCACGATCCGACATCAGAGAACCTTTGAACTTGACAGGAAGAGTTTAGGGCGATATTATGAGAGATTAGAAAACAAGCATGGTCGCTGTCTGCTTCACACGAACTCGATTCAATTAGCTGATGTCGTGTGCTTTCCGACAGGAGCTCGTTTTACGAAACACGAAAGTAGCCGTCATCAAATACCACTCGCTATTGTCATCCGGTTGATCGCTGCGGGAAAGTAAATTCACCGGCGGATGGAGATTGTTCAGTTGGTGGGACGTTATTTGGGTGGTCGCTGGACACGAAGACGTCTAACTACCCGATGGTTTGAGGGACTTGGTCGTAGATCATCGCAGACTGTCATAAGAACGTCTGTCCCTTGTGTCTGACAGTAGAAGTTATTAGCTTGTAACACGTCGACATTGTGACCGCTGTTGTTTTATCCAACTCGACAAAGGTCTATTCTCCCAAAGCTGCCTGAATTCTTCCGTTGGGAGCGGCAAGGTGACAAATCTTCTGTTGGTTTCTCGTTGAATAATGTAACTGTTGTTTCTGGGCGCACGTTAGTCTCTGCTGTCGGCTTATCTATTCGCAGCTCGTTGTTTCTGTCGGCGACGAGGATGCCATGCTTTTATGTACCATGCCGGAGATTCTCTGCCGCCACTGGGACTGGCGAGCTGCTTGTCAGGCTTACCAGGCCGACGGCAAACTAGTTGTTCGTTCATCTTTGCCGTAAGCAATCTCGTCTTGTTTCCGTCCTCGCTCGATTCTTTTCATTCGCCTGCTTTCTGATTGCTGACGCTTGGCAACGACGACTGCGGTGACGACGTTGACAACAAACATGATTACAAGAACAGAAGCATAATGAGCGAAACCACGGGGACCGGCGACGTTGTTTGTACGACTGCACCCTATGACAGCGGCGACACGTAACGGTGAACGAAGCGACGTCGAAGAAATAAGTGTGTGAGCTAACGAAGGCTAACCGAAAGAAACGATGTACTCTCACGCGTCGTTAACGTATCGTTAGGAACGGTAATTGGGATCAACTCAAAGTTGCGGTGAATCTTCCACTCCCACGCCCGCTCTGGCGAAAATCCTCAAAAACTAAGCAGAACTCTCCAACATGCGTAGCCAAGTGGGAGCGATTAGGAAGTCTTTCGTTTGCTCCTTCAGCAGATTTGGAAAGACAGAAATCGAGCTCCGGAGAGTCTTGCCCTCCATCATCATCACAACCATGCTAAGATGGACGGCTTGGAGTTCACATTGAATAATTATCCCGATAGCGGCTAAGAGTGAGGATTCTAGACATCTTTTTTTCATCCATTCATCCATTCCTATCATTTGCACATTGATCAATAGTAATGATATGTGATATGATTCAAAATCTAGATGGATTGATGGAAAGACGCAATGGAGAATGAACTTTCCTGGACGGACGGAAGACAAGGTTCACTTGCAAGCGGAACAATAATTTAAACATACTACGACTGTCTTTCTTTGCTTCCGTATCACAGGAACAAATTTTCAAAATGCTCAGCTGCGTGAATCTGCAAACTGTGGAGAAGAAGAGTAGTTCCATGAGCGGATCGCATGCCCCTAATCCAGGATGACGATTTGGCGAGTTTGACGCAAGGATGAGAAGCATCCACTTTTGGATGCGGGCAGAGTTTATTTGTCCAACAGAAACGAGAGGTCGTCTGGAGGCTGCGAAAACGTTTTCGCTCTAATATTTGATCTGTTTCTGACGAGATTTGCTCCCCGAAAGCAAGTGGATTCATCACAATTACCCCACTGATGGTTCTGTGGCTGGTCAGGCGATGCCCTGGAGTCACTCTGATGAGCAACAATTTCCAACGACAACAATGTCCACGACAACTGAACAAGGTGTTGATTGAAGACATCGCCAACAGCCTCGCTTCAAACAACTTCGGAATCTGGGAAACTCCTTGGAACGCAAGCGAGAAAAAGACTAAAGGAAACATCGCTCGTTTGGCCCCACCGCTGAATCGGAATGCTCTGAAGCTATTTCGGCGCAGAACGAACAATTGACACTGTGAACGGCCTTCCACAATGTCAGCACCTTAAAGAATGATTTATGGAAGTGAGCGGTGGGAAAAAACGAGTTCAGCGACTTTCCGCTCAACGCTCCTCGTCGCCGTGTTAGCGCTTACGTAAGGTCTTCTGGAACATGGCCCGACTCAGCCAGCAAGAGGTGAATCTATCCAGTTCGGGAACACCACAATAGGAACATCATCGATGAGCGCTCGTCGAATGAGCGGCGACCTCGCTCTGTTTTGAGCCGACACCGAGTTTAATATGGAATAGCTATCCGCAAAATATGGAAAGAAAACTCCAGTGGGAACGCAGGATTTTAAGTCGAAAATACAGAGAACTTTCCAGAGGATTTCGATTCCTAGAGGGGAATTGGTTCGATGCAATCTTGGAATGAGGATCGGCTCTCGACGAGTGAAGCATTTGTGGAGCTGGAAACGGTGAGGGACCTAGGAGCTCTATTTCACCCCTCTCTGAGATTTGACGAGGGTGCCATGCCGATCACCAATATTTACCAAATATCGGTAAAATTTGCTCTTTCGATCACGAGAGCTTCACCCTGCTGTTTCTTCGAACATTTACAGCTCCCACTTCGTCCCATCATTGACAAACTGTAGCGAACTTGTAGTGAATCTTTGCGGAAATGGTCCTTCAATAGGGTTTGATTTCAGTATATGTAGTTCGCTTGAAGACTCGATTGCGATTCCATTCGTGAAAATAGCTTTTCAAAACCTGTGATTTCAAATACGAATCAAATAATCAGGAACGAATCAGTTCTCGATGACTTGTTCACATTCCGCTGAGTTCACATCTCGCCCGAAGGGGGTTCACACTGCCGACAAAAGGGAATGAAAATATATGTTTCCGTGCCGTATCGTATCATCAACATTCCGGCGGCATTCCCAACTATGGAGAACTCATGTAGCACTATCACTAGACCCCATCTTTATGGAGTCACTTTCTTCTCGAAAAACTTCGTTTCATTCGGAAACCGAGTCCACTACCCAATCTATTATACATCCAAAACAAAATGGTCGGTCTTATTCGAACATGGAAAGATATTTCACTCAGAAAGGATTCTTGATAGTGTGGAACACCCTCAAAAGCCATCGATCCCCTTGGCATGGGACTGTAACCGTGCTTCGGCGGAGCTGAGTTCTGGCGTCATGGAGCACCAATGACACTTCGATCCGTTCCCTCTGGTGTCGGGTTGTGTCCGGTAGAACCCTCCCTTCACCCAGACACCGTTAGTTGGAGTTGATTCAAGCCGTGTGTCCGAAAAAGGGATCAAACGGCCGATTGTCTTGTGATCACACGGCTAATCTTGTAACCAGAACTCGAGGGCGGTGGTTCGAATCTCGACGACCGCCTGGATGCACGCTAGGCGGAATGTACACATGTGTGCACGTCGCCGAAAAACATGTCTGCAGGGGATGATGTCGCGGCTCCACTCTGCCGGTAAGCTTCTCACTAAATCGAGAAGTGACTGTAGTCGAGGACAGACTTAGATTCCAGCCGATGCGGATTTTTTTCTGCTCCGACTGATACGTAATCAAAACGAGGTAGAGTTTTATGACGTCATCCGAGAAAGAGCTTGACTAGCCAAGGGCATGGCGATCGCAGCTCGAAGATTTTCCGCGCCGTATCTTCTTGGGGTGGGAGATGTATCGGATGTCTACTCATAAGCAAACTTGCAAACCCTGAGAATCTGATCGCCGATCGCTCACATCTTGAGTGGATTCAATAGCCTAAAACTTTACCTACTTTAAGGATGCCTTTACCTACTCAAACCTACTTCGAATACCCCGAAGCGATTGCGAAGTTCAACCCAGATGACAAGATCGCAGATTTCAGTATGGCGGCCTCCCGGAAGATTTTCCAAGCGATGGAAAAGTTCTCAGTGGTAGTTCGGAGAGGAAGCGAGTGATCGCTGCGCGTGTTTACTACAGTCAGTCGTAGCTCACCGAATCGGAGAACGATTCTCCCTGACAGAGCAATTTTCGGTCAGCATTTTTTTCCTCCCGAGAAGTGTTCGTCTTCCATTTCTTCTAGGGAGTACCAATCCAATCGAGTCCTGTACGTCCTGCGTTCAGAAACCCCCTCCTCGCAGAGCTCCGTTCCGAAAATTCGATGCGAAGATCAAAACTTTTGAAATTGCTCGCTCATCGAGTATCCACGATACTGTTTCGTTACTTTTTTTCATCTTCTCACAGAATGGCGCTGAGCTCAAACTAGGTATCAAGTCGCTCGTCCAAGGACGGCTGTATTGAGTGCCGCCGACGATGATTATGATCGTGATTATAGTTGTGTTCGTAGCGAGTTGTTGTTGTAGACGTCGCCGCGGTCGGTCAATTCATTCTTCTCCCCGATGGATTCTCTTTCTTGGCCACCTTCGCTTCTCCGGTTCGTTCAGCGCTACCGCGGTGCGTTTTCCAGTCGCCACGATCGAAGGAGATCTACAGCTGATTCGAACTTCGTTGACTTCGCCGACAAACTGTAAGTTTTCATCGGCTAGGTCGAGTGGGAGATATTTTGAGGAATCGAGCCACAGATGAATAGATAGAGAAGTGTCTATATAGACTGCTCCACTAGAGAGCCGAGCTCAGATAGATTCTCATGAAGTCAACTTTCGGGTTCACGTAATGAGGGTCATTTACCCTGAATCGTGGAAACAAACGGAATTCTCCGTCGGGTCACCTGTGCGACTCGTTTCTCAATCAAAGTAACATCGGATCCGCGATTCGAGGCTTTGTTTCGCATTGTCGTGGGGCATCACGTGATTCTGAAATCTCAATTTTGGTAGTCATCGGCAGAAGTGACTTACTGCGCGAGACGCAGATCGAATCTCACATCAAGTTTCTACGTTCTAGGTTCTTCTTGGTCCGCTTCTAACATGATTTCAATACAAATCATCCAAACTAACAAGATAGCGTTATCTTGTTTTTTGCTGTACGCCGTGTTCTTGGTCACCATCAGCTCTGTGGATAGTGCCATGCTGAGGACCGGATTAGTGATCCCGAAACTTTTCTGTAATGCTGTAAGTGAATTTCACAGCCAATTCGTTGCTCAATTTTTGCTGATGAGGCAATCCGACAATTGGCTTCTCGGCTAGAAAATGCCACCGTGGTCGCTCTCAGTTGGAGGGAGTCCAGTACTTGATCGAAACACACTTCTATTTCTTCAACAAAATATAAATGGAATGCGGTCTTCTGGGTACGCGCGCCGCCAGAATCGAAAATCATCTCTCTACTATGTTCGCATATTCCAGAGCTCAAGATGCGAGAACGACAGTCTCTGCATCAATCACCTAAACCTCACATCGGGTTGCTATGAGAGATTGTGTAAGTTTTTGTGCACATTACAATAGAGGAAAGATGAAACATACGTGGACCGGTGAATTCGATACGAGTATCGCATCCACTCTTTTTGATAATCATCGAATGGTGCAATTCTTATGCAGATTCACGGGTTCAATTAAACTTTTTCAGGTATCCCTCAAGAAATTTTGACCAACGTCACGTGTGACACTCTCAACTGTCACCAGAATTACGAGTGCAGACGCTGTTTAACGGAGAGTGCAGATTGCGGAACTCTAAACCACGAGTGTAAGAACATTTCATCGCAATTCATCTCTCTATCGCCTGCCGAGTAGGGTTCAGACCTTGTTCAGAGGCGGCAGTGGAGATATTCCAACGCCCATGAGTACACCCGTCATCGCTTGTCGAAGTATCTCCTGAATATAATGTGCTCATCTGGAAAATCATATTCTTCCGGAGAATACGAACAGCAGCTCTCGCAGCTCATGAAACTTGAAATATTGGTTCATTCATTCATTCGGAAATTAGCCGGCGGACGATAACAAAGAAGAACTCTACCATCCACAGGTGTGCTGGAGAAACATCGTAATTGTTCCACACTGAAGTGCGACGATGGCCATCAGTGTAAACAGCAGAAGCCGATACCAGGAAAGGGGCCAATGTGCCGGGCGAGGTTAGCGGCGAACACTTACGTGTGCAAGAAGGAAGTAAATCCCCAAGATCACCAAAGGTTTCCAGAAGAGCAATGATGGAAATTTCATTTGTCAGAAATTCCCCTTCGTCCTCTTCTGTATCATCTAATTCATATTGAAACACGATTTGTGAGAGAAAACTTTGTTTTGGGTGTCATTCTTTGATCTAGCATTAGTGGTATATGGATGAAGGTTACTCGATACAAGTCGGAGATGATCCCAAATAGTTTTATTATGTACTCAATCCTCCTCGGTCTCAAACTCCTCGTCGTTGTCGTCTTCGTTGTCTGTGTCAACGTCTTGCAGTCCAGCTAAGAGCTCATCGATGTGCGCAACCATTTCTTTGTCATCACAGTCGTAGTCGGTCGCAACCTGAAAGTTCAAGACTTCGTCTCAGAAGAGTCCTAACTGTTCCGATCTTCGAGAGCCGTAGCAACTTCTAACTTCTAGGTTTCGCTGCGATTTTCTCCGAATCAAGAACCAACATCAGAACAAACTGCTGGGACAAGAATCTCGACCGAGAAAGCGAACGAAACTTCGAGCCTGGCTCACCTTATTCGCTCTTCTGAGATAGTACTTTGCGACACCGTGGTTGTCCGCGCCTTTCAGGTGATTCGTCCATCCAAGAAGGTACCACACGTCCACAGATTCTTCGTCTTCGAGAACGAGACAGTCGAGGACGCTGATTGCTTCGTCGTACATTTCAAGCTCCAAGAGAAGATTCGCGCCTGAGAGCCTTACGTTGAACGGGGGGATCTTGGGAAAAGCCACTCGTGATATTTCTTCGTCAAAACATTATCGAACTTCGAACGAGAACTTGCATGAAAACTGAGAACGGGAGTCATACCTTATCGAGAACATCCTCTGCGCCCTCCACAAGTCCCTCGAATAAGGGCATCCAGAGGTCTAACGATATTTTGATTTCTTGTTTTGCCAATTCGAACTCTTCTTTGATAAGATGGTAAGCTGCTTTCGCTTGGAAAGCTTCGGGGTTTTGAGGGTCTTTCTCGATAGCAGCTCGAATCGATGAGAGAACCATTTCTTCGGCCTCGGGTTCGTCACAAAGATCTACGAGGGAATAGATTTTCAGGTCGATTGTACCGAACGAATAGTAACGGTTTTGTTCTCCCCGGGAGTGACCCAGTCGGGTTATCATGGAATGCTCAAGCTCACCTGTTGTATACAATTCACTGACACAAACATGAGCATTTGACAGTTGGCGTAGTGTCGACTTTTCTGAATTCTCCTTGTCATCGTCGTCCATAGCTACAGGCTGTCGCAATTCTTGCTCCAGGATCTCTGCAAAAACAAAATGAAGGTTCACAAAGGAGTTTCTCCGTATAAATCTGGATGGCTCTCGATTCAGGACGGCTACAAATCGAATGATAATGAAGTCTATAAACGCACCAATGGCTTTCCGCAAACATCTCAGACTGTCTTTGCCTTCTTCGAGTTCGGCCAAAGAGAGCCATTTTTCTGGTTGACAATCTGGTTTGAGCTCACATGAACGCTGGAGATGCTGCAAGGAAAAACTCCAGAATTAGTAAGGAATCAAACTCCACACACACAAATGTATTCGGAGAGAGTTCGAATGCGGTTCCTTGCTAGACAACCGACAAATCAACATCAGGAGCCGGGAATGAAAGTTCTTCTTGACAACTTGCTCAGATAGTTATCTAACCTGCTTCGCTTCTTGTGGTCTGTTCAGTTCCAGTAGACATCCTGCTAATGAAAACATAACCTCTGCATTCTGTTCTAGTTCCAGAGAAGCTTCCAGGTGCTTCTTTGCTTCACTGAAATCTCCCTGTTCGAGATGCTCATTGGCCACGTCCACTAAGTCCTTGGCCGACTTCTCCTTCGGTATAGAACCTCGACTTTTCCTTTTTTTCTGATATTTGCCCATTGCTATAGTCGGACTCAAGTCGTGAAAGACCTGCAGTGGTTCACTCAATCGACGAAACACTTCTCTCAAATCGGCTGACATGTGCTTGGCATCGTCTGCTTTTGTTTACAAACATGCGCGCCAAAATTTGATTGAGCCAGAACTTGATGAAAGTTTGATACTTGATACTTTCCGACTGTTCTCCTGTGATTGAGACGCTCGGAGGCTTCCTTCGACTCCGTGCTTGCTATGAACCCGATTTCGAAGCGACCCATCAGAGGAACGGAAGGAGCGTCCGGCGGTGGTTTTTATGAAGTCGGGTTTCAGACCACAACGGCGGTGTGGGATGCACCCCAGATGAAAGAATTGCCCCCGACCCGGGGTTCGCAAACAAAATATGGCTCATCGTCTACAGCTGAATTTCAATGGCCTCGGCGGAGTCGCTCGTGAAGTACCTCCTAAACTCCTTTGGTACAGGCTGCACCAAACATTGATGGTAAGCGACCTCTGGCGGCGGGAGAACACAACGTTTCTTGGAATTGAAGTGAGTCACTGGGAGAGGACTGTTTCTTCACCGATCGCCAAAGCAGCGACAGTCGACGTTTCTAGCTGTGCTGGTGGCTAAGAATCAGCAGTTGCTTTGGACAACCTTCGAGAGCTGCAATGTGAATGCCGGATCTAGACTACTTCTGACAGTAGTTTCTTCGGATCTTTCCTTTCTCGAACTGAATTTGTCATCTGTTTTCACTTCAAAGAACCATGTTGACAGCAGTGGTGGTGCTTTTATGTTATTCGCTCATACCAGTTTCCGCTCTTCTGCCTGGACCCAATGTGTGTGTTCGGACGGTTGTCCACAAAGTGAACGTCACAAGACCCATCTCCATCCCTCACGTAGTACAAACGCATACATTCTGCTGGCCGAAAATCAATTGTGTCAAAAACAAAACGGAATACTCTCATGGCTTCAAAACGGTGAGTACCTTAGTCGAAAACGAATCTGCATTCTGAAACCTTGAATGATGGTTTCCGAAAGGTTATTGCGATCTGGTTGTCGAATGAGAGACCAGACGCTCGACCGATAAGAAGTTCACCGAGCACGGAAGCTTATGGGGAGGACTTCCTTTCATCCAGAGCAGACTCGAACGGCAAGGTGGCAGCCGTCTTCACAGCAGCTTGTATTTGCGTCTGGTCGGTGCATATGTGGACCACTTTCGGTGTGGCCAATGAACTTGATGAATTAAAGATCATCTACTACGACTCCACAATGATTGTTGTTCTCTTCGCCCTAGAACCTTCTGCATGCGGGATGAGCAGTAATCACTTTGACGGATTGTCCGTCCGTTCGTTCGGATGCTTGGCATACCCGCGGGCCGAGCGTACTCCGACTTTCTGGATAGACGCCAGCGGTTTCCGCGACGTCACGGTGAACCCGACTTAAACAGCGGAGAACAGATACTGACCGCCGATCACGCCTTCGACCGAGATCTGACATCTGATCCCGGTGATGTTTATTATTCTTCGAGTGTCAGAATCCATAACGATGAAGCTCTCTGCTGTTCGAAATCAGCGTTCACTGACTGAAATCAGAGATTTCCTGGAGAAACAACGAGCTCATTCGCTCCACTGGACGGTCGATAGGAGTTTTAGAAATTCCTCTATTTTGGCGCTGTCATCCGCGGTCATTGGGTAACTTGATGAAGACCTTCCAAGAAGAACTCGACCGGCGAATTCAGCGAACAAAAACTTTGATGTCGGATTGAATTCTCCCCCAAAATAAAACTAGACACGATGGCCGCTATGCGTGATTCCAAAGGTTACAAATATTTCGTTCGTGTCGAGAAACGGACTATCCACTTGCTTCGCTAGCTTGCTCGCCATTGAATGCTGCTCGAGTGTGCTGTCCCATTGAGCAAAGAATACCTACCTCTGAATGCCTCTCTTGCGTGAGGAATCCTTTATCAAGCTCCACTCAAGTTTTTCTCTTGAAATAGTCGCTTCGAATATCGCCGGACTTCCAGTGTTTCCAGAACACGATCGTTCCACGCTATCTGAATACAGCGTCGCGTCGATCCGATGATGTCAACGCTTGTCAACGATCGGTTCCCATCGAACAGAATGAACCACCGTCAGAAACGGTGACGTTCTAGATTCTTGAGTGTCAGGCTTCTGTAGGCGACATACATTTTTTGATCTTGTGCAACAAGTCAGTCAAGCATCGCTTCAACGCCACAGCGACGTTTTGAGGATCTTTGTGGATGGGCGAACCGACCCGCCAGGCTGCTGATTGAGTGACGGGTTACTGAATTTCTGATTGGTCGGTGAACATCGAGAAGTTTCCCGCCGGAAATTCACGATCGCTCTCTCCTTGCTCTTTGTACGGAACTGAAGTGGAACTTCGCGGTTCCGTGAACTCTGTAACATCGATTCGATTCATCGAAACCCACCGCGGAAAACGTCTGGCTCCATACCAAATGAGTATGTAATGATTTTATGATGCCCTGAAACGTGCGGAGACCTCAATGGCGCGGTAGAAGTTATGGGACACATGAATACTTGGATCTACAGTGGCCAAGCACGACGACTCGTTGGCCTTTTCTAGCGTTGGTTTTTTTTTCTGGAAAATGTCGTGGGCTGCGGATCGCCGATCGGCGCCGCGTTCATTTTTCTCGCGGACTTACAGCAGACATTTTTGCCTGAACGGTGATGTAACAAAAAAGAGCGACCCTAGAGGTCAAGCGTTTCCTTCTCTGCAGTTCAGTTTCGGTGTTTGCTGGAGATGCACCTGGCTGGAGAAAGAAAGGGAGATGCGTTTTCCTGATTCGAAATCTTTCGGGTTGATTGAATGATCCGAAACTTTGCGGGACGAACCGACGTTTCGACTTCGGATTCCTTTGTTGACAATCTGTAATTAGAAGGTCCGTTCGCGTTCTAACATTTTTGCATCCTCAGACAAGTTTCTCACGATTCGAATGTTTTCGTTTCAGTTCGAGGAAGACCGGTACGAGCGTGAAAACGTCTGCTGTAATGGATACCAGTTGTCGGTGGACGGCAAGAGTTGTCAAGCGACGTGCGATCCTCCGTGCGAAAATGGAGATTGCATCGGGCCGAACACCTGCCGCTGTCCGCCAGGATACGGAGGACTCCAGTGTCAGATAAACTGTCCTCCTGGTTTCTGGGGCGAAAGCTGCGATCGGACCTGTCCGTGCAAGAACGGAGCTTCCTGCGATGCCGTGACCGGGAAATGCAGCTGCAAACGGGGCTGGACCGGAGACTTCTGCGACAAGCAGTGCCCTCCAAAGAAGTACGGTCAGGACTGCGATCAGATCTGTCGGTGTAAGAACGGCGCCAGCTGCGATCCCGAATCAGGAGCTTGCAAGTGTGCGGCCGGCTACCGCGGTCCTCTCTGCAACGAGAAGTGCCCTCAAGACACTCACGGAGACAACTGCCAGAGCAAGTGCCGGTGTCAAAACGGTGCCGATTGCAATCCGGTGGACGGGACCTGTATCTGCAAACCTGGATGGAGCGGCGAAGTTTGCGCCAACAGTTGCCCTCAAGGCTACTTCGGAGTAGATTGCAAGGAACGCTGCTCGTGCTACAACAACGCCGACTGCGATGCGGAAAGCGGCCGCTGCCTCTGTCCGCCCGGATACATGGGCGAAAAGTGCGAGGACTACTGTCCGACAAACCAATGGGGAAAGAACTGTTCCTCGACTTGCGACTGTGCCAACGGTGCGACATGTGAGAGCTCACTCGGTAGATGCGTCTGTCCCGAAGGCTACACCGGCGCACGTTGCGACACGCGAGAGTGTCCGGACGGCTTCTTCGGCAAAGGCTGCAAAGAACGCTGTCAGTGTAACGCGAGCCACACCGAGCACTGTCATCCAGTCACCGGGAAATGCGTCTGCAAACCCGGTTGGTTCGAAGCCATCTGCGAGCGATCCTGTCCTCCGGGGACCTTCGGCAGGAACTGCGGCGAACTTTGCGATTGCCAGAACGGCGCTATCTGCGATGCTGTCAACGGAACCTGCATCTGCGAGCCCGGTTTCTTCGGCAACAAGTGCAACCAGACATGCGCTTCAGGAACTTACGGTCAAGGATGTCTCCAGAAATGCGCCTGCGAACAAGGGGTCGATTGCGACAAGAAAACCGGCGAATGCCAGTGTCCTCCTGGCCACTACGGGGTCTCGTGTCAGTCGATTTGTCCATTTGGACAATTCGGCAGCGGCTGCGTGAGGAAGTGCTTCTGCGACCATGGAGGAGATTGCGACGCTGAGACCGGAAAGTGCATCTGCACCCCGGGTTACCGCGGCCAGATCTGCGATCAGAACTGCCCCTCGGGCCGTTACGGCCAAGACTGTGAGTTCCATTGCCAGTGCGAGCTGGACAACTCCCTCGGCTGCGACCACGTGACGGGCGCCTGCAAATGCAAGCCCGGCTGGAGGGGCTCTCGCTGCGAAACTCAATGTGAGCAAGGTCTTTGGGGAGAAGCTTGCGACAAGAAATGCGAGTGTGGACACGACTCGCATTGCGATCAACAGAGCGGCCAATGCTACTGTAGTCGTGGTTACACCGGAGACAAGTGCTCGGTCAAGTGTCCAACGAACTATTTCGGCTTCCACTGCAACCAGAAATGCCCGAAGTGCCAGAATGCCCACGAAGGTTGCGACCACATCGACGGTACATGCAAGTGTCTGCCGGGTTGGTTCGGACCCTTGTGCGAAAAACCCTGTCAGAGAGGAAGCTACGGCGAAAACTGCGCTAGCAAGTGCGCCTGCCAGAACGATGCCGATTGCGACCCGAAGACCGGCGCTTGCACCTGCCGAGCCGGTTGGATGGGACAGAACTGTACCGAGCCATGAGCGGAGAACTTCTTCGGGATCGAATGTCGTCAACGGTGCAGCTGCCGCAACGGAGCACGCTGCCGAGCCAGCGATGGCAAATGCGCTTGTCCTCCGGGCTGGGTCGGAAACCGCTGCACCGAAGGCTGCCAAAACAACATGTACGGAGACGGCTGTACGTTCCCGTGCCAGTGCGACTTGACGAGGGAGGTCTGTCTCCCGGCTGAAGGCTGTGTCTGCAGGTTTGGTCAGGAAAACGTCGGATGCACTCCGAGATCAGAGCCCCTGACTCTCGCGTCTCAAACTTCAAATGGAAAAGGAAGCGCCGGGATCGCCACCGCTCTGATCCTCCTCGGCATAGTGGTTGTCGTCGCAATCATCGGCTTGGTGGTTATGCACTATCGACGAATGGTCACCGGATTGAAGCGAGAGCTCGCAAATGTCTCCTATCGTCGCGATTCGCCCGACCCCGCTGATCAGACACATTTCGACAATCCTGTTTACTCAATGGCGCCTCCCGTTCATACGGCGACGCATCCGAAAGCGCTAAACAACGGGCTGAAAGTCACCCTCCCGAAACCGATGTGCTGGGAACGCGAAAAACTGGCTCAATTCGATAACGATTTCAACTCCGCGTCGTGCAGCAGCACCGCCGAAGCGCTCAGGAGGAAAGCATTAGAAGCCGACATGGTCGCTGATGACTACGAGAAAGAGTGCGACTTTAACTTCAGGCCGGACATCTATCAAACGATCGACGAGTCGAAAGCCATGAACAAAGAACCGTTCTATTGTGAACTGAATCATAAGAAAGAAGCGACATTCGACTGGGATCCGCCTGAGGTTCCGGCACCGATAGCTCCGCCGAACATCGCGCCTACGAACCCTTTCGCTGGGATCAGTCCCACGCGCGACGAGAAGAAACTGCTCAACATAACTCCCCTTCCACCTCAAGATCTTAACTTGACAACAGAACCTCCGAGGAGAGCTTCGGGAAGCGGCAGTGGGAGCAGCTCCGGCAACGAGAGTTCGGGGCTCGAATACGATCATCTCGATCACAACCGGCCGAAAACTGATGTGCATCCAGGCTACTTCAAAATGTCGAGCAACATGAGCTCGAGCAGCAACAACGTAAATCTCAACACGGGCGCGATCAACAACGCCAAGTGAAAACCTAGCGTTCTACATCGAAGTAGTGTGAGTATTGTCTCGAGTCACTTTTCGATAAAAATACGAAACTGTCTTTAGAGATACGAATCGTGGAAAACTTGATCAGTATGCATCGGAACAAGCAATCTCTCTATCTATCGACGAGTGGAAGTTGAGAAATGGCTTTTTTTGGGAAGAGATAAGAAAACGCGGCTCACGCTGTAATCTGTCTCGAGAGGCCTCAGCTGTTCGCAGTTCAGAGCCAAGTGCCGCGAATACCCCGTTGATTGGCTCTATTGGAGATGAAGAAGAAATCTATAACGCGACGAGACAGATGGAACGTCTACAGCGTCGCGTCGGCTTTCTCCGTCTCCGCATTCCTCTCTATCTCCAGATCACCGACTCTCACTTCGAACTTTTCTTGCTTTGCTGCGCCGCGCTTCATGAAGAACGAAAGTCCCACTTACATACAGAGCTTGGTTACACTTACTTTAGACATAACCGCTACTTCCTCGACATCGAATAATCAAAACTGTTCGATGTGGGCTTGTCGGAGAGCCGCTTAGACAACCCAACTAAATTTTGTTCAACATTTCATTCACTGAACGGAAGATCCCGCCTTAACAGTTCCGTATTCTTTTCTTACAGACGTTTCACGCGCCGCGTATCCGCCCACTGGTTGCACTGCAATATTTTTTTTTTGTGATACAAGCGACTTGAATACGAGCGCTGTCGGGGAAGGAATTTCGCGCCAGAATGGAAGAAGCCACGGACACCGACTCTCGTATCTGCCTTTCTCCAAATGACTCCAAAGTGGACGTCGAGATTCCGAGTCCGGTAGGCTCCACTCGAGGGAAGGGCTGTTCCCGGTCAAAGTCTTGTATATATTACATAGGAACATTGTTTAGAAAATGTAAAATGACTCTGACAAAAACGACATAGCGCTATTAATCATAGAGATCAACTCTACGATAGGGTCACATTATGCGAAACCGAAAGTCGCAGTTTCGGTCTGACTGAGAAAGATTGTGAGACGTCAAAGGAAATGACGGGGAGAACAGTTTTAACATTGAATCTTATACCCGATGAAAGAAAGGAAATGACGTCTGCTGTACTCCTCATGGGATCTTTTGGGAACAGAATGAATTCAGGAGTCAGTGTTTGTATTCACCCGACGACCAAGCCACGTTCTCATTTTAAAATCAATCTCTCTCTCCACTATTCGGCTCTCGGGAGGCAGTCAACCCCCGAGTTTTGCATTTCTATCACTTCTTGGTGAACGATCCAATGTTTCGAGAGACCTCCGTCCCGTCAGTGCTCTCGACGCGTTATTCACAGCATGACAGACTGTTTCCAAAATGTCGAGTGGCTTGTTTCGAAAGGAGATTACTTTGATAACAGAAAGAGAGCAGGAGAGTTTACCCTGATGTGTTTCTGCAGATCATCAAATCATACGAAACGATCCCTAATATATAAACCGTGTTTCTCTCGTTTTTGTTCATGTTCAACCTCACCGCGTTGTCGGCAGAAAAGTTTGTGGGCGGCTGGATTTCTCTCGAATATCCGAAGTCTCTGATACGGGAATTTTATCTCAACGAAACGGAGATATTCGAAGCAACGAAATCTCTCGTTTCTTTTTATGGCGAAACGACGACCAAAACACACGAACTTTGTATATACAACATACGTGGTACACCAGTTTTAGAGGAGACTTTTGCGAAAGTCAACCTCGGACTTGACATAGGAAAGAAGAGGAATGTTCTTGTCGGATTCTCAGGAACTCTATGCGGGTGTTTTTGCTACAGAATAAAGTATATTTTGATCCCGTTTGAAACAAATTGACATCCCGTGCTGTTTTCATTCCCTTCAGCGCTCCATGCCGTTGTGAGAATCTCAGGAATTCCTCGTTGGAAGTAAAATCCTAGGCATAGGAGCCCACCAGTATTCCGAAGATAAGAGCTCCACGTGCTCTGATATTCCAAGTGCAAGTATCGCTGGTCGCTTCCTTCCACTTTTCACGCTTTAGGGTTCGCTGATAGTTTACGCGGGTTTGACCCGAAACCATGCGATTACATTCCAAATCTCACAATCAATTACGCAGCACTTTGTCAGCAACAAGATAGATATCGTGGAGAACTCATTCTTGGTTCTTCTCCTTCCTCTAGCTCAGTTGGGCGGTCGATCTTTCAGGAATGTGTCCTGCACAGGCTCCGTCAAACTCGAGCCTGGAAGTTTCCGTATCGTTCCATAAAGCTGCGATGGTGAAGAAGCCTGCTGCGAGAAACGTCGAGAACAAATCTATGTTGGCTCTTATTCATCCGTTAGTTGGTTCGCTCGCTCACTCGCTCACTCGTTCGTTTGTTTGCATTCCGGCTTCACGCAGCTCACTGAGAGCCACTCAACAGAGATCTGATACTCGTTTTTTGTTATGACGCAATTGAACTCGCCGACTTATCGTGTTCTTTTTGCTTGTCAGAAAACCGAATAACCTCTCAACCCGTTTGCTTATTTTGCTCACAGTTCGAGAGTACCCAAACCACTCGAAGTTCCGCCGTCAAACCGTCGGCCGCAGATCAAATATTTCCCTCGCGGAAGCACCGACACCGCGACGGTGTTGAAACCTCCTGATACTCTGTAAATCTAACGGAACAACCGATCGATGATTTCACGCTTCGCTGAAAATCGTACGGAATCCAATCAGAGCTTTGACCTTTGACATTTTTGAGAACCCTCGAGCAGCTCTGTCGACGGACGCGAACTGTCACCGCTGTTTGAAATAATCGCTTCCGAATTCCATCGCGTTAAATGGAAACGTCCCCGTAGATCAAGGGAGCTTTCGAGAACGGAAGTTCTTTGGGAGGATCAAAGATTATTTCTTCGATTGATTTCAAAGTCGGTTTGTTTGCGTAATCTGGCACAGCACAGTTGATGACGTACACGTATGCCTCGATCCCGCGCATATGCGTCCACTCATTTGAATCTCAACAAAACTCGATTGGTGTTTCGTCGTATATCAATGAAACTTATCTGTCGTCGAATCTAAACTCAGAGCGGGCTCATATCGAGACAGGATGGGCAACATGCGCATCCTCCGCGTCTCTAACGGACTTCAGAGAACTTCCGAAAACAGTTCGGTGCAACCGAAGGTAAATCCACATGAAACAGTTAACATCAGTCGGTATGAAAGAGTCTTCGCTGTTTTCGAGTCTGTCAGAAAGTGTAATGTCCGATATGTGTGTGTGTGTGTGTGCTTTTGTTGAGATTTTGTTCTGTGAGTGCGAGCAAGTAGATCTCTGATAAGTCCATGAATGGAGCCAGTGAAAGAATTCCGCGCTCATGAATGATCGTCTAGTGTGTCGAAAAGTAGGAAAAAGGCATGAATAGAGACCTGCTTGGGTGGCTGAGTCAGATCAACTCCGTGAGCAGAGAGAGATGAATGGACTGTAACGATTCCGAGATGGGTAGCGATGAAGCGGAACAACGACATCGTGATCCCATCGTCAAACGTGAGATCCCGATCCATCTTCCGCTTGTCTAATTTCAAAGTCACTTTTACAAAAATCCTTAGGAATTCAATCTGATTTCTACACGAGCTTTCCGAAGTGAAAAAAAAAAAGAGAAAATCTCGGTGTTGGAATCACATTTTCATTGAGGACAACAAATGTATGCTCGAAGAGCATCTTGAGAACGGGAAGAATCTATGGATTGAATCGAAGCAAAGGTTTCAAAGGAGGACGCAGGCCTTTCGGGATCACTTGATGGAAATCATGAATCTTGCTTCGAAAGAGAGATTAATCTGGCGTCGGAAACGAAATCGAGAGCCACCCTGTTGTGTTTCAGGTGAACACTGCGCTCTTCGGAGAAGCGAATCGGCTTCCTTCCCGATCCGAAGAAGTCAGAATGGAAGGAAAAGCTCATCGACGCTCACCAAGTGACTCAGTTAGCGAGAATATTGCTCAGTCAGTCAGCACGGAAGTAGGGATAACTGCCGCAGATTGTTTGTCTCTCTTCGAAGCCCGAGCTATCGACTCGATGTGAGACACCGCTCGCTACGAAGAATCCAATCCGAAGAAAGTTCCCGAGCCTATCGACATTCCACATGGCTGCGTCTTCGCATCCGTTCTACCGCAATACGCGCATTTTGTTGCTTCTGCGTCGGAGTGGACAAATTGAAGATGGATGAAGTTTCAGACAAAAAAGAATCCATATGTTCATTCATGATCATCAATTTTGACAGAATATTTCGCGACTTAAACATCTCAAGAAGATCGTTTTCTCTCGAGATCTCACTTTTAGAAGTCTGCGGAACTCCCGCAAGGAAAGGTTGTGGTCAGCGGATTGGATTGCTCAATAATTGTGTTCGGACCGCAAAAGACAAAACTTTGATTTCCACAGAAGCAGTGATGTTCACCATCGACCGGTATCCGTTGTAAGAACTCGGTACCGAAGTTCGTTATGTACTCATAGAATTAATGCTCGAACTTCCGGAGTTTCTCCTCGTTCGAAGGAGGAAAAAAGTCGATAACGCGCATATTTTTCATCGAGCCGATCTTTGTGATCCGACTACATCATCTCAACTTGACCAGATGCGAAACTGGAACTTCTTCGGAAAGGGATCGACCGTGATTTTCGGTCGGTGAGTCAGCCGAGTGCTGTCGAGGAACCTTGAATACAATCGCCTCTACACCGCTTCTTTCTGTAGGGACGGTCGAACTCGAGTAGAGAGCTGCCCTTAATAATTCACTTTTCAAATTTCCGCGGGAGCAAATGTTAGCAGAAGAGACAGAAAACGAGCTCGGTTAGGTATTGAGAACCTCCCATTTTTAAGAGTTCCGATTTGCTTGCTTGTATGAACTCAGAGCGACTCTTAGTCACAATTGTTTGGCGGAGTCTGTCGGTCACGGAAAGGTTTCTGCGATTCGACCATCACCGGCTCACAAGTTCAGAGTCCAACAGTTTCAGCGATACTCACGCAATCAGATGTGAGTTTCGAAACCATTTCTTCGAGTGTTTCGGACCGAGAAACACATACGGAGGTGGCTGTAAGACGGTCTTGCACTACCCCGACTAGATTTCGCGTTCGGACCTGAACTCGTTTTCTCACCAGCTGCAATGAGTAACTTGCCGTGTTGTTGCAAAACTGCATCGTATCCTCCTGAATGTACAAAAAAGAGACTGGAAGCTTATTGTGTCCGGAGAGACTACGTGAGATCAGTATCAAGCATTTCTCTGCCTCCGAAACGGAGGGAGATGTTGAAACAGAGGGAAAAAATGAAATTGTTTGTTGGCAGGATGAGCTTTTTCCTCATCACCACCAAGGAATTCGGAAGTCTGAAGAATTGATGTGGAATCTGCCAAGAAACGACGCCGAACAGTGGCCAATTTCGCCAAATTAGGTGGACAAAAACCAAAATCGCAACCTCGGTTTTTTGAGTGTGGCATGTTGTTCTCCGATACCTAAAAGTCCGGAAGGCACAATTTATTTCGAACCAAACCTGTTTTTCATGCCTGTTTTAGGCCCCGCAACGTAGAGGAAATCAGCATCTCGCAGACCATCTATTTCCGTCGTTGACCTTCTGATCAAAAAATTAACATAAAGTAAAACACCCTCCGAAAAAGTGTCGCTTTGATCGGTCTCTGTACATCTGAAATGAGTCACCCAGCCACTCTCTTGGTCAGTCCTCGACCCCCAAATATTCAGATGGGTTCGATGAAGAAAAGCAAAATTTCAGCTAAAATCAATTATTTTGATCAATGTGGAAAACACATTTGGCATCATTTGGCAAGCACGAGATAGGTGCCATAATGTGGTCCATTCTGTCCGCAATCAGGGGCATTTCGTACATTTTTGCGGAAATTTGCGGAAATTGAGTTAGAGCCCTTTTTCTGATGGCTGGGAAAACCCCGGATCCGTCGAGTTCTGCAAAAATCGCCATGCTACAAATGCACATAGCTAGGCACCAAGAAAGGCCAGAGCGCTGAACGACAACTTTTTGGAAAACTCTCATCCATATCTTCCCGATCCTGACCCAATCAACCCCCAACTTGCAATTCTGGCGATTTCAGAGCATTTTTGAGCCGCCGACCTGAATTAGGCCCCCGATATCATGAATTTCATCGTGCCCGGCTCCACTAAAGAAGCTGCTCGAGAGTCCACTGCAACCCCATCTTGGAGTGTTCTTCTCCCGCAACAAAATGAAATCAGAATTAGAGTTTCGAATCGGCCCCGTCACGACTCTCGAGCACTTCAAAGGAGACGACCGAAATGTTAACACATATGGTCGTCAGATGCACCGCATCGAAAACAAGACTTTGAAAACTACGACTTGAAAGAACAAAGACACCGCTGCAGAAAACGTTTGAGTAGGGTGGGAATCGTACTACAAGAGGATTGAGGATAACCATGAGTCGCACACATGGTTTGACTATACGTTCTGTTGCTCTGCCTTCGTACTCGTAATATGAGAAAACTCCGCTCTCCACCTCTATATAAGTAGCGTGCGTATTAATTTTCAAAGCTGCACGTCTACTCGCCGAGACGAACGCACGAAAGACTCGAAACGCATCGACTTGTGGGTCATCATCTCGCATCGAATCAATCAGTGCCTCTATTTTATTCTTGTTATGCATTGGTCAGCCATTCGACAGTCGTTCCGTTGTGAATGAGGAATAAAGCAATTTTCGGTGTTTTCACATAGTTATTCGACCCCTCTGAATTTTGATATGACCGTGAACCGCACATAAAGAGATAGCCACGGGTGAGAGCTTTCCAAAAAGTTGTCGTTCGACGCTGTACGCCCTGTAGTTCTCAAGTTATGACGATTTGAAGCTTTTTTCTTCCTCAGAGACCCGGAAAATGTCTATAACCGCCTCAAACTCGAAAAATACGTTTCAGAATCCCATTTTTGCGATCGAATCTGAATTCAGGACCTCAAAATAGTCGGAAAACGTTCTCAGATAATTTTGTCAACCCAAATCCGGGTTTTTGGCCACTGTGCGCCGTATCACCTTATTCGAGATGTTTGAAGCTCAAGTCGGGAGAACAATCCTTACTTCTTTGTTGTCTAAGTTGCACGACCTCCGAGAATAGTGTTCTCGTGTCGGATAAACCCATCTACTCTCGGTTTGACACGTCTCTCATTCGCAACATTCCAAATTAATATCCTGTGCGCATCTCCTTCTCGATGTATTTCTAATGATGTCTCAAAGAGTCGTAGCCACCCCGAAATCCGGTCTCGATTGACCGATCCGCAAACCCCCAAATGGATACAACATCTAGAAGCTTCGCTGAGACTGGGTGTGCGAGAAGAAATGCCGCGAGATGCCTCGCAAGCTACCAAGGCGAGAGCAACCAGACACCCACGGACTGCGCAGAGAATCGAGTTTTCTCCAGAATGAATCCATGAGATGACTGAGAACTCGTTGCGCGAAGGTCGCAGGCATCGTTTCAAGTTCAACTGGACAGCAGAAGGACGCTCATCCAGAACGCGTGACTCAAAATGACTCTCGTATTAGCCGTGATTTTGATATTGCGAACTTCGACATACATTCGCGTCGTTTCGGTCGAGTCGAACACAGATCAAGGGGTTTACGTGCAAGAAGAACTTCGCCAAGGTGATCGCCAAGCCAAATCACGACTAGAAGGAAGCGACACGGTCCAAGTCCACATCCACATCAATAACGTCAATACAATGAAAGCGAAAATTCTCATCGGATATTTACATGGATTCTTTATTACACACAAGTTTTCATAAAATACATGTCGATACATCCTTCTACGCTCTCAGTGGAACATCTGTTGGGGTTGTTGTTGCTGCTGGATTCGTTTAGCCGAATCAGCCAAAATCTCCTGGATTTCTTTAGCAAACGCAACCTGAGCTCCAATGGTCGAGATGAATTGAGTGAATGACAACGTGTTGTCCTGGTGTGTCGAGGGTTCCGGCTTCGTGGGCACTACAGGGATGGGAAGATATTGATGCGAGTCTCTGTTCTGCATCGTGCATTCTTGGATCGTTTTGAGACTGTATTCGATCTGATTGCAAATGCTGAAGAAGTCCTCCAGAGCTTTGTCCAACCTCGGTGGCGGAGCATCAGATGTGACCCGAACGCCGTTGTCAACTGCCGCGGTGTGATATATGTTCATCGCAGCAACTCTGACGACTTCGGAAAGCGATTCTTTGAGGCTACCGACGAGCATCCGAACTCGGCTGAAATGATCGAATCGCTGCTGCACCTCTTGATTAGCGGCGACCTGAGCCGCGTTCACAGATGACGGTGGTGCGTTCTGAGGTCCCGGGCCAATCATTGGAGCACCTGGACCCTGATTAGGGTGATTAGAAGGACCTGCCATCGCCATGGCGCCCATGTTGTTCATGGGACCGCCTGGGTTGACGGGACCGCCGGGCCCGACTGGAATCACTGGACCGCTGGGACCGACAGTCACAACGGGACCCATGAGTCCCACCGGTCCCATGTTTCCCACTTGACCCACGGCTCCCATGGGCCCGACGGGTCCGACGTTTCCCGGGCCGCCCATCGGTGGCATTGGCCCGCCCATGCCTCCTTGCATGGGACCCTGAGCCATGGCTCCTGAAAAACAGGACTGTTAGCACTTCCGAGTGGTCGCTTTTTTCCGGCATGGAAATTTTCGATAACCGCTGTTAAATGTGGACCCGAACTTCGAATATAAATCTTGTAGACTTTTCCTCTGGGCAATTGGGTGGATCCCGGAAACGTCATTTCGAACAATGAGATGTGAAGTGAGAACAACGAATTTTCAGCCGCGGGCAAACGCGAAGAGAGGCTATCGATTTCACAGGGTCTCAACAGTTCCCGCGAACAGCTGATCCATTCGCAAACGTGACTGCCGCTGTTCGACGTTCTCTTTACGACTCTTCCTCTCTCTCCACTCTCAATGCCAGTGAAATCTCGAAATTGACTAACTTTCAATTTTCGTAATTACTAGTTCACTCTACTCACTAGTGGTGCTTCTTTCTCCACTCTCAGAGTATCGCGGAGACCGTGCGATAGCCGTGGGATGAAGTTTGCCGTTCTTAAAGTATATCGTCAATCACAGGCAAGTTGTTTTGAACTGCTTTTGCCTTGCTCCGAGATGCACGTCACACGCACGCACGTGCCGGAGACTTACTTCGGATGAAATCAGAATGCCGAGTGAACAGCCATTCCAAACTCCTGACAAACAGAGCCGGGAAGCTGTCTGCTCGAAGCCCGCGAGGCGGCGCGAAATTCGAATCTCTGGACGCCCCGGTCGCATCGTACGGAGACTGGTTCTTCTCTCGTGCCCAATGCGTATCCGAATGAAAACAACAAACAGCGCACAATCATCAAATCCTTCAAAATAGAACAGCACAAACTATGAGATCATGCTTTCAACCCTTTCTCCGATGGAGTTATCGCAGGGCTGAAAACAGTATAGGTGCAATCGCAAAATCTCATGCATACTCGCAATATAAGTAGGGCTGTGCATCCTATGCAATGCATATTTTCACGCATACATTGTGCTTTTTTTCGCGTTTATTCGAATACTTGGCCATTATCAGCAATATTTACCCAATATTCAGAAGGTTTGAGACTCATTGCTTGCGTTTTCGTGATTTCGAATCTTGAGGGCTCGAGAGACGTAAGAGGCTTATCCTCGTATTATGTTTTAGAAAGAGATAAATACATGAGGTGACACTCGAATGGCTCATCCGCATTGCTTCGTCTTGTGATCTATCCTTGAAAACTCGGTTTTCGGCAAGTTCCTGATCGATGAGATGATCACTCTTTTGAATAACCAGGATTGTGATCCGCACTCCTAAAAGTTCTCATGAAGAGACCGATTCGGCCAGAATGAACTTGAGCAGTCAGTACTCTCCTAGAGCTCTGCGAAAAGTTGTCGTTCGAAGCTATGAAGTCGAAGTTGACCGAGTTCTGAGCATTTGAAGTCGGCGACTTTTCCTTCGATCCTTCTGGAAACTCTGCCAGTGAGGTTGACTTCCCGGCGATTGGTTCGTTTCTGAGAAAACATGTCATAGAGGCAAGCATGCAACGTTTTCTTCAAAAAGAAACAATATATTATACATTTTCTCTATCGCTGCATATTTTTGTGCATATCTGTGCTTATTTTTCGTTGATACTGCATGCATATTTTGGAGTTTCAGGTGTACAGAACGCGCAGTCCCACAATCAAGACGTGATATACTCTCCTCAATTATTTGAGAGACGAGTGCCGCTGTGGTCTTGGTACCTTCCCTATCCTTGGACCGAAAATTTCGACGACTTCGGCCAACAAGGCTTTATTGAGACTCTCAGAGCGTTCTCAAATAGTTCATCAAACTCCCTCTCATTGCAAAATAGTGGAATGTGAGATGTGTTCTTGACCAGGGTATGAGAACAAGGAGCTGAGAGCAAGCTCAAGAGTAATGTTACCGCGTGAGATGAAACAGCCTGGAGTTATGCTGAGACCTTTCTGGTCGACTCGACCTGATACCTGACTTCATGGAGGAGAACGCCCCATAAACCACCCCCCACACCATACTCCGATGAAGAGGACGGAATTCCGATTCCGTTTTCGGGCGAGAGTCGTGGTCATAACTATGACTCCGAGTGGAATCACAAATTCGTGTGGTTAGCTCGTCAACTTGCACGAGTTGTAATTAACTTCTTCGCGCGAAGAAAATCGTTGAATTGTGTCCTGGTTGTCAGGAGTCAATGACGGTCGTAGAAAATTGTCAAAATCGATGGCAATCAGCAGGAGAAATCAGGTTAAAACTTTGCAAGGGACTGTTGTCGACCGAAGGATTCACTGGTTTAAAATATGAATAAATTTGTATTCGTTAATATGTGCCTCATTAACACCATGATCGAGCTCACCTAATCTGCGTGAAATGAGACGAGCACCAATGAAAAGGTGGCCGAGCGTCATTGATAACTAGCAGTGGATTACTCAAACAGCTTTTGGATGTACATATCTACCATTCTCCAGTTTTATCCACGCAGTTAACGTGTATTTTAGGTGTGTTCAAGTGGTGGGAGATCATGGCCCACTAATTGTAAGAGTCAGACTGGACAACGAAGGACAGGATAGGGCACTGGGTTGAGGATCATCTTATCTCGGAGACATATAACACAGAATGAAAAACGAAAGTGCTTTAAATCCCCAGCTTCATCGCGCGGCGCATTCTCATTATTTGGGATGAGGATCAAAGAGCTAAATGGTTTCTATACAGTTTCTCTTATTGGATGGGATAGGAGCCGAGTTGACGCGGTGACCGACCTGTCGCAGTGGACGGACTCAGGTGGTGGCCGAGCTCTCGTGCACCGGTCAAGGGGACAGGGTAGTGTAGGGTGAGATTTTCAGTATTTTTTCCCTGCATCACTGAGCTTCTCATGAATAAACGCGGGGAAGGGAGCTCCTTATCGTAGAATTCGAACGCATTTGCGGCAGTACCAACACTCAATTTATTCGATGGTATCAAAGTAACTGGTTCAACTCGTACCGCCCGGACCGCTCCTCTGAAAGATGAAAGTGAAACTTCCATTGTTGAAAAAAAACACAGCACAAGCTCTTCACGATTCGTAGAGCGAAGGGAACCCCCTCCCAATCCATGAACCGCCAACAGAGACTGCCACAGCATTAGAATCAGTAAAAACCCTAGGACACACATTTTCCCGATGTGAATGCATAATAGGGAATGACTGCAAAAAGAGAATTTCTGATCACGTGCGGATTCTCTCCTTGACTGTTTATGTAGCGACCTTTATTGATGCATGATCTCTCTCCCTCTCAATATCGGAATGGAAATCGTGGTTTCCAAGTTTCCATGTGGCGCTTTGTCGAAGCGACCTATTATTCTCTCTCTCTCCCTCTCTCTCTCTCTCGACCAGGCTTTCCAAATACCCGCCAAATAGATTGATCACCCGAGCTGGACTACCTGAGTGAAACACCGCGAAAAAACTCGTGGAACTCAACATTCGCTGGACATTAAAACTCATGAAACACAGTGTGAAAAAAACAACAAACTACTTCAGTACAAGACTTCACTTCTCATATCAACAAACGATCGCCACAGCAGGACTCCTGGCATGCGATTCCGCAGGAGCATACATCTTTCGACCAGAAGAGATGGATTTGAGATGTGCGAATCAAAAGTCCGGCGCGACTTCGCCAGAACCGTCTAATGGTTCCTCTGAACGAGAAGGTTATGAGAGTCTTTTTCTGCGTTCTGAATGCTCGCACACCGGCCGAAGCGCCGGGCTGATGCTCGGCATTCATTGGGTTTCTGTTTGGTATGCGTCCTTCGATGAGAACTCAGATTGCTTGAACATGTGAAAATCTTCGCACACTGGTCACAAGAATACGGTTTCTCAGCCGTGTGTATGCGACAGTGCTTTCTCAGGTTACTCCGGTCTGAGAATGTTGAAGGACATTCGAAACAGGAGAATGGTCTCTCCCCGCTATGAACGCGCAAGTGCACCGCGAGAGTTGCCCGTTGACGAAAACTCCTGAAGCATATCTCACACATATATGGTTTTTCTCCGCTGTGGACGCGACAGTGACTTTTGAGCTCCGAGGAAGAGATGAACTGCATGGCACACTGGGAACAATCAAACCGTTTCTCTCCATCATGACGGCGTAAGTGATCGCGCAAACTCAATCTAGTCGCAAGAGCCTTCCGACAATACACACGTGGACACACGAACTTGGATTTCTCAGAGCTCATGATTTTTCTGTGAGGGTCTTTACTCATCTCGCGGTTGCCAGCGGTCCTCTTCCAACGACAAACGTCGAATCTGCTCATCCGATGCACAATCTCGTATGATGCATTATAGATGCACCTGCTAGATTTCGCGTAGAGAAATCGGCCATTTCGACGTGCTCTCACATCTAGAAAAAATGTGGCTAGTACTGTCATAAACACAACACAGTTATTTTGATCAAAATACTTTGAACCCATAAACGGCATTGTGGGATCGAATCGCGCTAAAATCCCACTTTCTCAAACCACACAACAGGTCGAGGACCGTCCAAACATCGCGAAATTCGTTGGAGAGGAGTTGTAACCCGCAAAGTTGACGCGCACTCTGCGAAGAAACTGACTGAGCATTCCTTGAATGTGTCAAGTGATGATCGAAAGTCACTATAGGAGTGGATGACTTCTCGGACGCCTCGTGCCGGATCATTGCAAGATCTTGATATTCATTTCATTTCACAAATAGTTTATTTCTACGGAACGGTATGAATATACAGCTCATGTTCTCGGCTAATAAAAACATAAAAAGTTCTTGACAGAAACTTTTAACCGAAACAAGGAGCTCCAGATTCACGCTGGGCTCCAACTCCCCATAGAACCTCGATACTGAATCGATATGAACTTCCATGGAAACACAGAGATTTCAAATTGAAGCTTTTGACCACCAACTTAGGTATCCGAGAGGATAGGAGAAAAACAATTTTTATTAATGTAAAACTAAGCATGCGTTACATGGCGGCGGACATAATCTCTCATCATCTGTCTATTTCCCATTCTATTGGTGGAACGACTCCGATAGAACATTCTGCGAAACATAAGCCGCGTCCAATTGAGCCAGGGCGTAGCCGGGAACTTTCGTCTCGCGGACAAGGGTCATATGGATGAATCTTTTGGCTCCCATATCTATGCCTACGGTACTCCAAGAAACGATCGGAGCAATGCATATGAATAAATTCAAGTGTCTCGACAAATTCAAGAATGTCAGACATCAAATCAGCTCCACTGTCGCTATACAATCGTGTCCTGAGACACAGCTGTTTCAAATTCTCAGCGTTACGCAAAGCCTCCCAGAGTTCTACTGAATTGAACAGGAGTTCCGGTGCCTCGACTTTAAGATATTTTAGTTTCTTCGATTTCAGGATCAAATTCCGCAGACCAGAACTACTGCAAGTCGGATTCAAACAAAGTTTCAAGGAGCAGAGTCTCGAGTTCCCCAAATTGCCAAAAGCAGAAGCCCTCAAATCTAAATCGCGGATCGTTAGATGTTCTAGGTGCTCGAACCCACTAAAATCCATCATGTCGGCAGACGTCAATGGTATATTACAGCAGCATTGAGGGCAAGCCCTTCCGTCTGGGCTGCAGGAACAGCTTCTGGGCGTGCACGTGATTGTATGACGAGATCCTCTTATGAAAAGTTTCTTCAATTTGACCTCATGCAAGGCCTTGCTGTCGTGTTCCTTGAGACCGACAACACAGAGCGAGCAAGCTAAGAATTCGAGAGTCGGTGCCGATATGAGCAAATTATGACATAATTTACGCGCGAACTCACCGTGACATTCCGTCATGTCGAACTCCGTTAGCGACTTTGACATGCAGTTCTCGAGATATTTAGGGGCACCGAGCAGAGGACCCGCAATGCGAACTGATCGAGGTGAACCCCAAGGCGATACCAAAATTCTAGCGCCGTTCCCATCGATGGATAGATCGACGCGATGAAATTGTCATAAAAGCTGGATGTCGCTGTTAACGACAATATTCGAACATGATTCTCCGTTGAACTGACCGTGCTCATAGATAAAACATTCCTGATCTTGATCGATCCACTGACGGATTGCGGGCGTGGAACGATGCGCAAAAACGGCTTTCAAGATGCCTGATGCTGATCGTTTCTTCGACAAATGACGATTTACAACAACCGTGTGAAGAGTATCCCAATGGCGAGCAGCTAAAACAGGCGGACAAAAGTCAACTTCGACGACAACCCTTGAATATCCGTAAACGTTGATATGGATGAACTCGACATTGTAACACAGATTCAAGAAGCACATGGTGAAAACAAATTGCTCCTCCCTGAAAAAAGTTTCGATGTAGATTTCCTTGACGGAGCTGAGAGATGAGGATGGGAGGCTATCGAACGGAAGCTTTTCGGAAACGGCTCTCGGCGGAACCGAGCAAACCATCATCGCGTCCGCGCGTTTTTCCATTGAGTCATAATTCGACGGAAGTATGAAATAAGTTCCGTCGAGAGCGCTCAGGCTGAGCCTTTCCAGATTCGTCATGCCCATGAGAGCACCGAGGGAGCGGAAATTTGAGTTTACCAAATTCAGTTCTGTGATATTTTGACATTCCAGGACGACGGATCTGATTTCTCCATAACAGGAGACGCAACCAGAGATGTTCAAGCGTCGCACGAGGGATCCGTTCACCTTCAAGAATTTCAGGATGGATTTCGTTACATCCTTCACTTGAAAATATTCGTAAAAGGGCCGTAATCTTCTCTGAATCTCAGGATGTGCTAGACTCATGGAAGTTATGGAGTCTCTGTCCAAGTGAGCGACGATCATTCCAAGCGCGGCATTCGGAAGGTCGATGATACGCATCCTGATGAAAAAGAAAAGTTATGAATGTTATTTTCTGACGAATATTCACTCGATCCACCTTCGTGAAATACCTCAGTAACAATCGATACTCACTCTGGTTTGAGAGAGATCGCGTGATCGACTGGAGTAAGTTTTCAATCCACTGAAGCCGACCTGCAAAGACAGTCTCTGAATCAATCATTTCGTCTATTTATGTCCGAAATCTACGGAATGCAATGCAGTCAGTTTTCGATTAAGTAAAACAAGGTCTCAGCAGCGAAACGTTTATACTGTTGCGTAAACAATCGAATTGTTTCCACACAGAGGTGAATCGGACTGCTCTTTAGCGACAAAGTAAAAATGAAGAGATTCGTTCATCGGAACTTTGCGGTCTCGGTTCGAGATCACGCCTAGAATGAGTTCAACTCAGTTCAATTCAATTCATAATGCTTTTATTTATAGATGGATTCAGTTCACCGTGCTCATGGGGCTAGAGAGCGGTTATTTTGCAGCTTCTGCGGAGCAAGAGATTTCAGCGCGGAACGCCTAATTCTAAGAACTCGGTTGGCGAGATCGGTGGTCGAATCAAACTTGGAAGAGAGGCTTCGCACTTCGTCGAGGAATCCAGCTTTCAATGAATTCGAGACTCGAAGGAGCTGACCGACCACCGCACTTGTAGCATCCTGAGCGAGAGGTCGTGGAGAGATCCAATCGATGAATCTCTCCGGAAGAACGGCATTCCGAGCGCAGAAACAGTTTTTTCTTCGAGGCACCGTCGAATTCTTCGAAAATGTTTCAACGACCCCTCGCCAAGATCTGGTCAGCGGCGCTCTGTGCGCCGAAACCTCCTGATCACTGGAATCTGAGAATGCTCCACCTCAATGATTCCCGGAATCGATCGAACTGAACTTCTGAGGATCTCTTCCATGGTTGGGGTGAAACCTCCAGTCAAACGAGCACCACAGAGTGCTCTCCGGAGGTTCAATTATTGATTACACGGAAAAGAATAAAGGATAACCTATCAAATATAGAAATTACAACGTCGACGAAGACAACAATGAGGTTCAAAAACGTGAAAGGAATAAGCTGGCGTCTCCGCTGCTCGAACCCTATCCGCGACAGGAGCCTAAAATGTAGTCATATTTGTATCTTTTGAGACAATCTCTCGTTTTATAGATTCTTCGCTCGCGAGGGGGAACCCCATATCTCACGTAGCTAGCACCTGGCATGGAAATTGCGTAACAAAGTGGCGGAAGTAACAATCTCTTGTAAACCATTAAGAGGCAGTTTAGGGGAACACCGGCATATTTGAGTCTGCTCAGCTGCGCGCAGTGAAGAAACGACAGTTGTTCTTGATCAGCGATATTTTTCTCACAACTTTATAATTATTCTTCCTTTGGTTTTCGTCTTTCAATTATACAAGACTAATATCATCGAGAGCCGAAACATTTCCAGCTAAAGCTATTGAACACGAATTCATCATTGATCAAAACTACCTAAATGAGTAAAATGTAAAATATAATTTGGATTTTTGTGCGTTATTTTAGTCTCCACGAAGCCTTCACATGCACCGGATTCCAACTCAGTAGCATCAGTCGTAACATCTCCTCATAGATTTCACAATTAGCCTCCAGGCTGAGTTCCGTCGTCTGCCGCTTCGAAGACACTCGATTCGCTCTTGCTTCCGGAGGGCGCAAATCAGAGATCGATGTTTGAAGATGAGACGGGCGCGGTCTATCGCGCCGAGCGCACATTCGAGGCGAGCAAACTCCGTGCACATCGCGATCGCTTCGTCCGGTGAGAGACTACTGATGGCCTTTTCGTAAATTTCTCGGAGCTCCACTGGACTGAAGAGCTCTCGCGCTCGCTTTATGTGGAACTCGAAGACGGCTTTCTTCTCGTGGTCGAGAACGCAATCCTCGGCTCTGTTGAATACATCCATGGCCAATTGAACGCGGCCGTATTTTTCCTCGAACTGTGCGTAGAGGAGGTAGACACTGCGGATGTGCTTCTGTGGACATCGAGACAGACATCGATCGAAGAGACCTCGCACTTGTTCTTGGTTTGACTCGCCAAATCGCTCCATGAACTGAGTTAAATACGCCATCCTGATGTCATGAGCATCCGGCGATTTGGACAGCGAGATGGCGAGGTCGAACACCGCGAACGCGCGCTCGAAATCGTTTTCTTCGGCCAGGGAAAGTGCTTGGCGGATGAAGTCTCTGGAGTCCGCCATACGCAACTTGATGAAATGGCGGAACATCGCCATTTTGCTGTCCGCCGTCCCGAAACTTCTTTCGAGGCCCACGTACATCGACCATATCCTCTCGCTTCTACAAAGTGGCGTCGGCTCGGGCTCGCTCAGGTAGTCATGGGCCACGTTAGGGGGCGGTACGCATAACGCCACCCGACACAGAGTGAGGGCTCCGAGTGGGTTGTCGTTCCGGAGTTCCATATTGACGAACTCAGACCATAAGTACGTGAGTTCATCCACTTAGGAAGAAGTCCGTGTGGCCGCTCTGAACGCGGATCTCGCCTTGTCCAGTTGTCCAGTTGATTCGTAGAGCGTAGCCAACAGAATCCAGCTTTGAATGACGTTTTCCATTCTTCTCTTTGTTCCGTTGGTTCACAACACTTGAAACTTGCGCACAGCAGTTGAAGACTCTCGTCACACAATGAACAACTCGCCGGAGAATGAAGTTTTTATACGGAAGATTTCTCACATCCGACTATCTCCGTGGAACGCTCTCTCCGTTTCAACTCTCGCATCGTAAACACCCCGGAGGCCGATTACCTCAATAATTTCACCATGTATTACATTCAGGCGTCTCATTAGGCTTCGTTTCGGACGGCGACACGGGTGGGAGAGGCACCCCCCGAAACTCAGAATCATTTTCAGACGTTTGTATCCTCGCGGTTCGGAAACCTCAACGAGTGAATCGGACGAAAGAGAATAAGGGAGAATGACAGAGCCACTCGACGATACTCGAAAGCATGTTCCCCTCATTTTCACCCTATAGAATTCGACCCTAACATATCAAAGAAATAGATATTTGCTCGAGAAAGCCATTCCGGAGGATCGCATGAAATGGGACGACAAATCATAGTCCGCCGTCAAGAACTTCTTTTCCTCCTGAGTTCCATTTATATTTTGTGGATTCTTGGCAAGAAAGTGTCGTTCGTCTTCGGGGTCCGTCGAGCGATTCCCGATTTGATTTGATCGCTTCAACGCCGGCTCTCGGAGCCTTGCCTCGTTCGCTGCGTTTCTTCATTCCCGTGGACGATGAGAATTGTGAGAACAAAAAAGACTTCATCCGAAAATCTCAGTGAGGCCTCACACAATCTCAGATTGGAAACAGCTATTCATGAGAGGATCTCGTCGTGGACTCACTTGCACACTCAGTCGCTTTTGCTGCCGAGATGGATGGGATTCCTCGAGATGCCTCAGCACGAAGCAATTAGCACCTGAGAAATCGAGCGAACAGGGTTACCTTCAGGATCGGACTGTCCGCAACATCGATTCGGATACTTCTGCCTTCAGCTACTTTTTGAAATCAAGAACATCTTCGCTTAAACGGGAACGGTTCACACCCAGGAGACGATTGTCACCCTGAAAGACCGTCTCGTGCCGCTGCTTTGCGATGTCCAAGAAACTATCGACTCAGAGAGGCATGCAGCTCACGAACCTGTTCAATTCTCAGTGAACTGGGCTCAACATATTCAATGCATGCAGAACACTCGATTGTGGCCTACGTTTGACGGTACTTGCACAAGACTTTGCCGATCAAATAAAACTTCTCGCTCCGTCCTATGGAAAGCACGGTTTGAACACGTCGGTCGGCTTCTCTGTATGTGTGATATTTGAACGAACAGGTACGTCTTCGCGAGAACTTGGTGCCAGAGCGGCCGACACGCAACATGCAACGATTTGGGCTCGTCGCCATCACACACTGTCTCTGTCGCAGCTGTCAGGACCAGATTCCTCATTGAACTTTCCGGGTCTCGGTCGTAGATCTCTCCGTCCGGTATGCCGCGGATCTTCTCTGTGAATGCTCATCCTTCTTCTCCGATCGTGAACTCCGGAATCGCCACCATTTACTACAATTTCATTTCGTTACCTTGTTGTCCTTTCTGGAATTCCAGATGAACCGAAAGAGTGTGAAAATAAATGGATGAGCGGGGTAACTCCTCTCTATTCCCGTCAAAGTTTGTTCCTTCCATCTCTGTCGCATTCCTCCGCGAGAACCCCTATCTAACATGCATAGATTGTGAAATAATGCGGAGAGTTGCAGTCCTTACTTCATGAGGTTCGAGCGGGTCAGGAGCAACTAGCAACGAACTTCTGATTGGCGTCGTCAACGCAGCTCTTAACCTTTCACAGCTCAAAAGATTTTATATGCGCCACTCGGAGAAGTGCAGCGGAAATGGGGCTCGCTAAAAATAACTTTAGGGCCCCGAAGTTTAGAGTTCCGGTTGCTTACGACACTTGCTTTTTGTGGATGCAAGGCTTACAAGGGATAACATAACTCTCGACTGATCTCTGCGAATCGTTTTTTTCCCTCGATTTCATAGCTCAAGATTCGAATCGGCTTTGGAGGGCACGCGGAGACCGCAAAGGCCTTGTTTTGGTGGAGCGTTTGTTGCGGAGACCTTGTTTTGGTGGAGCGTTTGTTCCTATCGACGAGTGCTGACACTTTCGAATCGCCACGATCTATGTCACGCTTAGAGAGCTTCCCTCGGATTATCGAGAGAGTCAAATCCAGGAACAATGCGAGCTATTGTCGATTCTCGAATGGACCTCTCGGAAATTTTCGAAGACGCCACCCTCTCGTAGATACATCCCTTGTGAGCGACTTATTCAAGGGATATAAGCGTGCTCGAACGTCCTGCGGAGCATTTTGCAACAGGATCCCGAGCCTGCTACGGTGAGAGTGCTCTGGCTCGTCCTTTGTTCTGTTGTTTTCATCCGAAATACAATATCTATCCTTCCCACGCGGATTGATTCGTTCTCAGTCGATTGTTTACCGTCTCGCTTTCGATATCAGTGTCCAGGTGTTCGAAACGGGAGTCGAGTAAGGCAAGGGTTCGGAATCCAGGGAATCAATCGAGTTTGTGTGTTTTCAAGGCTGACCGGGGCTTTCTCGAACGAAGCTCACAATGTGGCTTTTGCGGGCAGTCGTCCTTGTGCTCGCCTCCATCTGTGTCCTCGCATCCTCCAAATGCCTGGTGTCAGAGCCGGATAAAGACGCGTTCGTGTCGGAGTTGCTACGTGAGCTAGACTCAGGATTGCACAAGATCCCCGATCTCCGCGCGAAGATCCAAGGAGTGCTCGATAACAACGCTTGGCGAGACGTGAGTTCAACCACTGAGACCTCGATTCCTAGCGACTCTCCACTTTCGTCTCTTCTTGCTTCTCCAGTATCGATGAATCTTTCTCTCTTCGTATTTTTTCAAAAGTTATCCTTCTGTTCAATCAATCAATCAATCAACCAATCAATCAAGTGCTACGGTTGAAGAGCGTTTCCAAATCGAAGCCTTTGGGCAGACTTCTTGAAGCTTGCTCTCGACGACATTCGATTCGGCGATGGATATTCGCAGTTTTCTTCTTTTCATTCCTATCTTTGCGCTCGGCCAAACTTCTTGAGATAAAATCCCCGAGAAGTTCCTGAGGAGAACAGAATGATGGAAAAGTATCTTGAGTTGTGTGATGGTGAAATTCGAATCTGGATTTGATTTTCTCGCCGTTTAGGGTTCTGATGGGGAATACTCGAGCGATTATGGCGAAAGTGAGGACGCCCCAATCCCAGTAAGTATATCCTACCGAACCACCCGCTCGTTCAAAGCTTTTTCTGTTTTTCTTGTTGGCAACGAAGAGCTTCGCTTTAGTTTTTCTTTTAGGTAGGATATACTTACGCCTCGGTCCCTGTCGTCCGGGAAACACTCGAACACATTTCGTTTCCTTCTATTTTTTCGGTTTCATTTGCGGTTTTCTCGCGGTGATTCGCTTTGGACTTCCAGAACTTGTCCAATTCCACTCCTTCCAAAACTTTCGATTCTTTATTTGGACGAGTCTGTTGGCAAAAGAGATGAGAAGAGGGGGTGGGGGTTATGGATTAACTGATTTGCACCGTTTGACACTCATCGCTGCTTGAACTTTGAATTGATCCAAGAGTAATCTTCCTCCAATTCAGGGCATCCGATTCCGCGTTCTGGACGTGACCGGCTCAGCCGTCATTCCGGAAGAGTTCATACCGCTCAGCACGGACACGATCGCCCACTTTGCTATGGAGGTCTGTACTCTGGAGAAATTTCACGTCAAAAGTTTATATTGTACATAGCTCGGATCTACCTTTCTTTATTACGGGTTCGGATGAGTCCTGAGCTATCAGTTCCTCAAATATGGATTATCGTCTTTCAGTACCGGAAGATAATCGCTCGCAAGTACGGCGCCGAGGTCATTGGCTTTTCTAACAACGCCCAGAAAGGCTGTTTCGGCATATCTCGCGTTGGAGAAGTCAAGGGCCCCGGTGTTTGGAAAATTGTCGTTCAAAACGGAGCAGGCAAGGTGAGTATTCCCGACCGAGGTTCCAACTCTTGGAAATTTTCTCAATTTCCGCGAACTTTTCACTTTCCGGAATTCACATATTATGATCGTCGCGTCGTGGCTACGAGAACTGTTTTTCCTCGAATTTCAGGTGATCGCAGATGACATTTGCGTCCGCAAAGACATGCGAGTTTGGGACAAATACATCGTCACCATTGTCAAAAATGTTTAGGGGGCGAGGGAGCGCTCTGAGAGGATCGAATCTCTGGACGAGGTCGAAGAAGCTGTGATGGCAACTCGGACCTCGGTGCATCACTAAATGTCGGATTCGATTGTTCTGAGGCCTAGCCGAGTTGTCAAGAGTTCAACATTTTGAGCATGAACTAAGGCCGAGCTTCGTTTATTGAAAGGAGCAAAACACGCAACGCAGCAGCCGGATGAAAACTGCAGAACTATGAATGGGAAAGTTTTAAAAAAGATCTCATGTACGTTTTTTTCTCTCTCGAAATAGTTGTCTGAGCCACTCAACAGTCTACAGATTCCAGTCAACTCCTGGTTGGTGACAAATCGGATCCGTAGAGGAGATTGCGAAAGTGAGAGATCGGTTCTGCAGTTTTCTTTTTTCTCGCAGATACTTTTTGTGGCGAACAGGACCAAGAGACTTGAATCGGAGCCGAGATTGCTTGAGAGTGGATCACATGATACGAAATGTGAATAAACAACATATTATACACCGCAAGTGAAGGACGAAATCAATCGAAGAACTGTTAAATAACTCGAGAGAAACCATGTCTGATTCTGACCCATGGGAAATTAAAGTTAACGTCGACTCAACAACTCGAAACTTCACCAGAAAACAGGTCATGAAATAGTTTTTGTTGCTCGCGGCATGAAACCAGAGACTCGATCGCGACGGTAATGAAAGATGGTTTGAAAACGGTGAATCAGGCGACTTCCACGCATTCTGCACGATTACATAAGCTAGCGACCGGAGAGTATCCGACCGATGTCCACTGCCCGAAGCCTCCGACAATTCATCACGCGGGATCGGCCCAACAAACATTTCTGGAAAAAAGCAAGCGAAAACACGATTACGTGAACGGAAGAGTTTTACGATGAAATAAAAACAACAGAAACACCGATGAATCACAGTGGCGGACTCGCTGCTTCTTCCGAAGGGCAAAGGTCATCTAGACTCGCGGTGCGCTCAAGTCATTACAAAGTCATCGTTAGAGCCACCATAATAATAATAATGGTTTCGCAGAGATTACGCCGAGAATGATTGAACGGGGCCCGTCTGATTATGCCACTAGTATTGATTGCAACTCCTCTCGAGGACTGTAGGCTGGCTTCTTCGTTGAATAAAGAGCGTCCTACTGACGGCTCTTGATTTTACATATCGTGCTTTAGGATCCATATGAGAGCATGAGTATTCACGATGACACCACCGGAATCGTCATCTTAGAATACGAGAATTCGTGCTGGGAACTTCAACGAGTGGCAATTCCAGCCTAAAGTTTCATGAAATGCTCGGTTGATCTTCCCATGATTCCGATCAGCTCAACTGAAACTGTGATGAATGACCAGATCCTTCTCTCCTTGTACGCAGGGCTCTCAGACGATGTTTTCTCTCGAATCCAAACAGCTTGCAGATTTGTTTATGGATGTCCGGTTGAGTCAGATATCCGGCGCCAGAAGAAGTTCGCTTACTTTCATTCAATGGTGCGTGTGCTTCATGATTATTTGAAAGCGTGCTTTCATTTCATGACTACATTCTGTTAAAAGCTGGTCATGCCGGGTTTTGTTGAGATTCCATTCAGATCAGCGGACTTCTCCGGATCAGAAAGTTCCGCATGATTTCAGAGAAGACAGAAGAAGGGGTCAGATTAGGTTGGGTTAGGACGACACGACGATTTCCGTCCAATCGTCCTGCACCTCTGCGAAGCATTTCGTTTTCATGAAGAAGATAATCGTCAATACATCTGCTAACATACTCGAGACCAACGAATAAAGAATCGTAGAGTGTGAAAAGACATCAAAACATCAAACGAATGAGATTCTCGCCGAGACGTTCTTTATTAGCGAATGTGACCTCATCGCCAGCAAGTTTCGATTTGTTCCAGGTATTGTGCGAAGACGGACTCACTTTTCACGAATCCTCCTCCTGCTGCTCCTTTTGCTTGCGCTGTTATCCAGTTTTCTCGAACAGATAGTATACCAGAAATCTCAAACCTCAAGGTCTCCGCTGTTTCCAAACACGAATGGCGAGAGAAAAACAATATAAGGAGCCAGAGTCAACTACACCGGGACCGTTCTAGAAGTCGCGCGCACGGTGACAACGTAAGTGAAGCGAAATCCGATTCCGTTTCTGGTTTCCACCTCGTTTATCTCGTCTCGAACTCTGGAATACAAAGATGGCATGGCTTTCCGCTTGAATTTCTTCTTCTGAAACCTCAAAGCCTGCAAGAATCCGCGAACTCGGAGCTGAGTTTTGATCACATCTCTTTAATGCCGGAGAAGGGTGAATTACGCGAGCGAACAAGAAATTCTGAAAACTCCTCCGGAGCGTCGTGATAATTTCAATGAGATGCTCATCACAGAAAGTTCACTGAGGGAGGTCATCTAGCCGGTTTTCTTCGGCCGGCCGGCGAATTAGCCGACGCTCTGCACGCTACTCTCTCACTTTCTCAGAAATTTTCGGGTACTTCTTTCGGAATTCCGTTCGACCGGTCAAATTTTTCGTGACCACCCTCGAGGTACAGTGTTCTTTGCCCAACTCTGCATCGTATGCCCTGTTTCCTTCCAGACAGGGCTTCTTGGAAAGCTTCTTCGGCTCCCTCTTTTCCAGAGATCTATTCCATGCCGAAAGAAACCTGCGGACATTCGCTCGTTGATTACCATTTCTGGAAAGTTTTCCGATTTAGTGCGAGTTCCGCTTTATTGAAGTTTTCCCTCTGCTCCTCTTCCAGGATGAGGTTTCTAGTATGGGTCGCGATTGTCGGTGTCGCCTACGCGGCTCCGCTGTCGGAAGGCTCCTGTTCTGAAGACTGCATCAGCTACCTCCTGACGGACGCCGGTGGACCAAAGGTGCTGCGTCTGTACCGAGAGCTCCTGAAGCCTGATTCTGGAACTTTGGTGAGTTTCCGAACAAGTCGAAGACCAAGAGTCGAACGCTCCTTTGTTCTGAGCTCACGGCTCACAGCTTGTTTGCCATCCGCGTGGTTACTTGGCGTCTCGTGGGCTGATAGATCCATCACTAATCATTTGTATCCAATGAATCATTGAAATTGTGGCCTCTATTGTTCCGCTGCATCAGATTGATTGCTGATTTTGAATTCGAGAGTCTGGTATTTTGTTTCAGAGCCCTGTTGATGTCAACGGGCAAACCTACGAAGTGTCGTACACCAAGAAGAACCTCATCCAAAACGCGGTCCGTAAAGGAATCAAGGAAAGCGTGATTGAGACTATGCTCGACGATGCTGCCATCGTTCCGAGATCGTCATCGAACAGGGTGAGTTTCTTTCCTAATCGAGCCCACCTCTCAATCACAACCGTTCCACGTTGAAGGTCAAATTGTGGTTGAAATTAAGTCGTCCTTGAGTAGCATCACAATAATGAATCTCAAGTCACAACCCATAATCCGAAATAGATGGACAACCGATGTTTTAACTCTTCAAATCTAGCGGCTATTGGGCATTCTTCATCAATCAATCTACCATTCTATCTATTGATTGTGATTGATGAAAATTGATGAGTAGAACCCGAACTCCAAAATTCTGTCCGTCACCCAGACTGTGTCCAAATGATCAAATCACAATTTCTATTTAGCCCGTGACCCAGCAGAAAGTGGAGCCGATTCACGAGAGACGCCCCAGTCATGAACCGCTTTCTAGTGGACATCGCATCTACACCAACAGCAAAGGCGACGTGAACATCGACGTCAAGGGTCAAACACTTCGAGTTCCGGACGATCTCACCCGTCTCCCTCAAATAGTGACCGACACTTCGACTCTGAATGTGAGTCTCGTGCAAAAATCCTGTTGCTCGGCATGAGAAGAGAGATAATTCAATGAAGCTCGTCTTTCGCAGGACATCATCAGACAATTGAAGGAGCTGGGCGTTCCGATCACCCGCGACGGAAACAGAGTCACCATTGGAAGCGCATCATCGCCCCAGGGTCTCACTCTACGGGTCGCCATCAAGAAGATCGACGACAAGGTCAGCAGCGTGACGATTACAGCGAATGACGACAAGTACACCCTGCCCGGTGACGAAGCCAGACTGAATCGCTATCTCGCTCGCGAGCCCGAGGTTGCCTAACACATTCTCAGGATATTCTCCACACACGGCGTGCCGGTCGAGTACGATTCTTCAACGAAAACATTGAAAACCAAGCTCCAATCTGAAGAAGAGATCCTCGGCTCCAGAACAGCGCTCGGAACTCAGGCCGCCCCGAGTCCATCGAGCGCCTCGCCCAAAGTGATCCGTGTTGGCTCCAGCAGCTACTACCTTCCGGATGATTGGGACAGATTGAAACGGGACATCCAGACGGGAAGAGTTTCCGCGAGGGGCGTCACCGAAATTCTGGAATCGGAGAAAATCTATCCTCCCCACGACGTGGTTTCAGTGATCCGAACGAAGACCTCGACTTCGCTCTCCAGAGTTAGTGAACGAATTTCATCAGAATCAAGTTGTTTGAATTCGCGCATACAACGAATCTCCAAGAAAACGATAACTGAACGAGGGAATCACAGAATTTCGAATCGAATTTTCAGATTCTGGTGAAACGTTACGGCGATGAGGTGACCTTTGAGCTTGGCGGCCAGTCCTACAAGTTGCCCGGAGACCAAATCGCTCTCGAAAAAGCTCTAAAAGAGAACGACTTCCCCATGGAGCTCGTCCGAGACTCCCTCCTTCGAATCGGCATCGACTCCAGACGTATCGGTTCAACTCTCAGGGTTCTGACGCCGGGCGGCGACACCTACTTCAGCGGACTGCCGACCACCAAGCAGTACGACTACAAGATCGTGACCAGGTCCAGAGGCGTCGAAAGTAAGTTCAGATTCGCTTTGGTCGAGCACTCTGTTTTTCCCCGATCGAAACATCCGGGATCGCGAACTTTCCGGAGTTTGTCACGAAAATTCATTGGAACCTATTCATTCAAGGAGTTTGGGGATCTGATTCTCGATTTGTTTGGCAGTTACCGCCGGATCTGAGGTGTACGATCTCCCGAACGACAAAGTCCGTTTGGAGAGTGACATCGCTTCGAAGAAGGTTCTCCCGCGAACTCTGGTGGACGCGCTAAACGACGCGGGTATTTCGTCTACGATGGACATCGACAAGCAGGAGATGACCGTTCAACTCAGCTCAGGAACCCTCCGGTAAGACAGTCAACCCAAAGAAAGCTTCGACTCAGCAAACAGAACACGGTTCCTCAGCGTTGAATTTCCATGTTCTTTCTGTCCAGAATTCCGGTGCGATTGAGCACGGGGTCGCAGAAAGTTGGATCTCGGCTGCGTCTCAACGTTCGCGGCTACGAAGGAAGCAAAGTCTACACACTCACCGTCGGAGAAAGTGGAACTGATAAGATCGAGTTGCCCTCGGACGTCCATGTCCTGAACAGCTACATTCGTTCCGGAAAGGTTGACAGCGATCTTCTACTCCAGCTTCTGAGTGAGTGCCGCGATCTCTCTGCGTCGATTCTCGATTCGCTGTTCTAATCCTTAGAGTACAGGGTCCTCTAAACTGGAGAGATGTTTTCCCTATCGCCAGGTCGGATGGGAGTTTCTCACCGCTACGACTCCGCCACCGGTTACAATGTGGTCACGTTGAACGATAGGACTTATGAGATCGAAAAGTCTAAAGAGTGAGTACGAACTTCTGGACGAAGGCGGGCGATTCCGCTGAAATGTTTGAGAGTCCGGGTCGTAGATTGGATTGGAAACCTAATATGGGCTTCTTCCCCTGGCCAAACTAGAGCTGTCTTGTATATTTTGCGTACTTCAGCGATAACTCCTAAGCTCACTCAGGCATCCCGTTTTCATTCAATCCCAAATTCAACAGGAAGAGCGGCGGTTTCTCCATCAGCGAGGACTGTAGCTCCTGCAAAGACGAAGGAAGCTCGCCGCATGCCCAAGAGCGAGTTTTTTAGTTTAGCCAGATTCAACGTGGACGAAGAATATGGATGCACCTCGTCAAAAGTCACAAGATGTAATAAATATCAAGAGGAACCTGCCGAAGAAAGATACATTGTGTCGTTCTTGTAATTTTGAGATGAGTTCTTCAAGATCCGATTTTTGGTGGATTCAAACGTTGTGGATTCACAGCATTTCGTCGCCTCAAAGCTATCCATTGTCTTCCCTGAACCTTTGTGAGCACAACTCTACCTTAGTGACTGATTTCTCGTTTCATCCGTATTCCAAGCATGGAACATCGGTTCGTCTTCCGATTCGTGGAGGTTGAACTCGATGCGAACAAGGGATACCTCTACGTTAACGCTCTACAATTTTCCAATGGAACAGCTCTGAAGATGCGAAGAAACTGAAAACTGGGGCGTGAAACCGTGAAGCAAGACATTACCCGCGTGTAATCAGCCCGCTTCGGCTATCTATGCGAAAATCTATGCGTAAAATAGATCTAGAAGCATCCGAGGAAAGCTATTGGCTTCCAGTTTTCGATGACATCTCTTAGGTTGGGGTGAAAACATGGATGCCATTAACAATCATGATCGATGAAATAGAGGTTCTCAAAGGTAATCTGTTGAGGGTCTTCCTTTGCAAGTATTCTGCTAGCGCTCAGGAGCATTTGATAGTCGACTATCTATCAACTGTTAGAAACTTATTTGCGTTGCTGACGCTTTCGATGAGTCGGGATGTTATAAGCATCATGCAACAAGTGTTGGATGCATCGAAAAGGTCTGCAGGTCATTGCCGACAAGCGTCACCGCAATTACGCGTCATGTGAGCAACCTGAATGCTCGGGACTACGGAGACACCATTTCCGTGCGCTTCAGACTCGACAACGGAGCTGATGCGTCCGTCATGGCTGAAGACACAAGAGAGAAATTGGTTCGTCCCTCGCTCACCAAGGTCAACGGGGAGGTATGCCGCTGCTCTTCGAAGTTCAGACTCGATTCCATCTCATTGTTGGTTGTTTTAGTCGTTCTTCGTCGAGACAATGTCGCTTCACCTGGTTTTCACACCTGGTGAAGAGGTACCCTATGCTCTTCGACCCCTTGCAGAGTCCCTCGCCGTGATCACACCGGGTGTGTCCTGAGTTGTTCGGAAAAGGTTTGGGCGTTCCACATGCACGCATCTTTCGGCGAGGTCGGTCTCGATTCTGCATTCAGAAGCCTTCGATAGAGAGAGCTGAACCGCTTGGTAGAAACTGAAACGCTGTCTCCGAGTGGGCTACCCCGAATCTCCTCCCTCAGCATTAAATCGGAGCGCAGAGATAGCTTCCAAGCCGCGGAAAACTCCGTCAAAGATCGAAAGGTTTGGTTCACTAAGCACTGGATGTTGAATCCTAGATTCAACAAAACGATCAACGAAGAGGCTATTTTCCAGACCATTCAAAAAAGCCCGCGCAAGCAGACGATATTTCAGGGTCATTCAAACAAGAATACGGATTTTGCGGCTAGACCTGAGCTGAAAAGAGAAATAGCATTTATGATTCTTGATGCTCGCTTGGGACATTGACGTCGACTCGTTCTCGCGCAATCTTTGCAAGATTGCCTTCGAGGTCTTAGTTTTCAGCTGCCGAGCTCTCGCCTTCTCGCCCTCTCTCTCTCTCCGTATTGATGTTTGTATACAGCGTGAACAGCCGTGTAAACAGCGAAAGCCGGTGTGATAGTTGAGTGCGGAAACGAAATCGCGTCTTTTAGAGCTGTTTCCCTGTTGAAATGGATACGATTCTCGAGCGCCAACGCTCGCACCACGAGGAACGGGAGCGACTCGTGGATGCACAGGTCAAAGAGATTCTACACAAGAAGAATACCCTCAGGGAACAAATCAACTCCGATCACAGGGTTCGCGGTCTTTTGGACCGGTACCTGGACGTAAGTGAATGATGTGTGCTCCCTTACCTGTCTAGTCCTATATGTCGAGAAGCACACATAATCTCCCGAGAATATTGCAACCCAACTGAAAGTGAATCCAATCGGTTTCGTCAGTTGACCCGTTGTCCATTCCAGGTATCGCAGAAGCTGAAGGATCTATATGATGATGAGGACGGCACCCGCAGAGAAGAGATTCGAACTTTGTCAGGACCGAACGAAATGATCGAGTTCTACAATCGGCTCCGAGCGCTGAAGGATTTCTACAAAGACAGCCCCAACGAGATACACGTTCCGATGTCGGTGGAGTTCACACAGATGGATGAAGCCAGGGAAGCTGGGCTCGACGAAAACCTCGTGGAGTTCACCGATGAGGAGGGCTATGGAAAGTATCTGGATTTGCACATCTGCTATGAAAAGTTCGTCAATCTAAAGGGAGTCGACAGAATCGACTACATCACATACCTCAGCACATTCGATCGTTTGTTTGAGATTCCAAAGGAGAGAAAAAACTCAGAGTACCGAAGGTATCTCGAAACCTTGCATCACTACTTGGAAGATTACCTCTTGAGGATCAAACCGCTGACGAATCTCGAGAAGGCTTCAACAAAAATCGAGAGCGACTTCGACAAACAATGGTCCGCGGGCCAGTTCCCGGGATGGCCAAAAGAGAGCGAAGGAGCTCTGGCTCACACGGGAGCTCATTTGGATTTGAGTGCTTTTTCAAGCGCTGAAGAACTCGCTTCGTTAGGGCTGGACAGGCTGAAAAGTGCTCTGCTTGCTCTCGGTCTCAAATGCGGAGGAACTCTTGAGGAACGTGCTCAGAGACTTTTCGTGACAAAAGGCAAGAGCATGGAAGAAATCGATCCCGCGCTCCAAGCTAAAAAGAAGTCGAAGGACGGCTCGTCGATCAAAAACCGGGAGGTCGCCCTCATGGAAGCGCACGTGTATTGGTTGGCGGAACAGCTTTCCGAGCAAAGGGCGGCGTCGAAGGAGAACGTTCAGAGACGTCAGGCTCGGACTGCAGGGGAGCGACAGGACAGTGACGACGAGAGTGCGGACGAAGTTTCGGATGATGACGACCAGGAAGACGTGATCTACAACCCGAAAAACCTCCCTCTAGGTTGGGACGGGAAACCAATTCCATATTGGCTTTATAAACTACATGGTCTGAACATCAGATACACGTGCGAAATCTGAGGAAACTAAGTCTACAAAGGACCCAAAGCATATCAGAGACATTTCGCCGAATGGAGACAAGCCCACGGAATGCGTTGTTTGGGCATTCCGAACACAGCGCATTTCGCCAATGTAACCATCATAGAAGACGCCATGAACCTCTGGCAGAAACTACAAGATGAGAAATCGAAGCAAAGGTTTCACGCGAAGACCGAGGAGGAATTCGAGGACAATGCCGGCAACGTTGTCAACAAGAAAACATTCGAAGATCTCAAACGTCAAGGTCTTCTATGAACACATGTGTAAATATTTTCATTCCTTCTGCCTTCGTCAGGTTGCGGAATAAATGTATTTTTCCTCTGATTGAAAGACTTCTTTCTGCAGTCGTCTGATTTGATTCCCATCACGAAAATACGAGGATAAATCTTGAGATTCTGCATCAGATACGTCTGTCGCCTTTCGACGACCCTCTCGCAAAGGTTCAAAATTATAATCACCCGAGGATTTCCGACGTTTTCCCCACCGAAAGCGTAGAACTGCCCGACGAAGTTTTAGATATTAAATGAATTTCCGAACTTCCGAAGTTCGGAAATTCATATTTGAGCATGATGCAGCGGAGCAGACCGCCGAAGCGCCTCCGGGTGCTTCATGGACCTCGGAGGACGTGGGAACTTTTTTCGAGAATCACTCACCGTTTGCAAATATCGAGGAATTCACTGTCCCTCTTTGAGTAGTTTAGCTCCTTATAAGACGAAGAATAAGTTGCGACTGCAATCATTGATACAAGATCACAGAGATTTGAGCTGATTGAAATCCATGCTCGAGAAAGCCATCAGATAAGACGCACATCTGATTTCGCGCCAGATTTCCCGGGAAAGAAAGCGCGTCTCGTTCCTCGACACATGCGGTTATCCATCCCGTTCAAAGTTCGAAATTATGCTACGAAAATCCAGTTGTATCCATAAGAGCTCAGTACAAGAGTTCAGAATCCGCAAGCATTCGGAAAGATACACTCTTCTCGACCTATACAGTCGATGGGTGCATTGGATGAAGAAAAAAAGATGGATCTATAAAGTGAAAGAATCAAATGAAGAATAAGACTTCATCTTGAGGGAGTGCAACTCCGCAAGGAAAGGTCAAAACAACGAAAACCTCGGGAACCGCGGATTTTGTTCGATACTACAAAATATCGTTGTAACGAGAACTTCTCAACTTTGCCTTAACGAACGGCTGATCCAGGAGAAGTAAATTTTTTTCCCGAATCGAGGGTTTTCGAGAGGGTTGTGTCGTTCGGAGGAGATGGGAATGGTCGAGAACGCTGGAATCTTCAGGAATATGAGTAGGAAGTGAACTTACCCACAATACTTTGGATGACTGTTTCGGTCGCTTCTCGAAAGAAATTTTCAGGACAATCGATGCTGCGATTCGTGAGTATTCAACGGAGTCCCGATTCATCCAATAAAACCGATCGCTCGATGATTATCACCCGAAAAGGGTGTATCCGGAGTTATTCTATCTTTCATCGAGCCGATGAAAGAAGTCTAGTCGCCATGAAAATGTAGTAGGCCATCTTTTTAACATTGTCGTAAAGGTTATGGGTTAGTTTATTGAAAGCAGTGTTGGCTTGTGAACGGGCGGCCATCCGATGTCAAGTGGGCGGACACGAGCAGGCCTTCCACCTTCAGATCGACAAGCTCATACCTTGCGGAGAATCTGAACGAGCATCTTGTCGTATCAGGCTTCATATTTCACTCGCAGTTGATCTCGATAGCTTAATGTTGCGGCCACGGCTCGTTCGTTGCAGGCGCGAGAGGATATTCAATGCGGTCCGCCGCCGATGGCTTTCCTGAACTTCCAAGTGTCTGTCGGCCACGGACATCGCATTCTTCGATCTCGCACACCACAACTGACCCTTTCGACTTCATTTTCTTCTTGATCTTCATTCGTCTTCATGCTATGGTGTTGCTCACCCGCCGCCTGCTAGAATGATACAGTTCGGCGTCGCTCAACAATGGTCAGTTTCTGCTGGAGATGCGCGCCAGCCGGTCGGTCGGTCGGTCGTCCGCCCGCCCGCCGGCTGGACAGCTGGCTAACATGGATTGCGAGCCATTGGTGTCGTCTCAACTCGACTGCCATGTTGTTGCCTCTGCGAAATACAACTATTCTATCGTTGGCAGACGATCCTTTCGATTGTCGTCGGCGTTGACGTCAAGTGTCGGAGCTTCGTGGCGTTTTTCAGAGCCTTCGGTGGTGGCGCCTTCGGTGCTCGTGGCGCTGGAATCACCCACCTTGTGAACGAGCAAGGCGCTCGCTCGAGCCGCTGACCGGATAGCTCACTGACGCCTGCGACCTTTCGACCTTCGAAGTCGTTCACCAATTCTGCTCGCTGCCTGCCTGCCTGCCTGGATTCCTCGTCGGCCGACCGAGCGGTGGATGGATGGTTTCATTTCGTCATTTAAACCTGCCAGCTCATCCGTCCGTCGCTTCGATCGTCGATTTTATGTCGGTCAGCCGCCGTGGTCGACTATCACTCTATCGCCGCGCGCGCCGTTAGTCGGCTGGACGACCCGACCAGATGGGCAGGAGTCAGTTGAGGGATCAAGCCGGTTGTTTCCTCGATGGGGCATAGAAGAAATCGAAGACTACGAGCGCTATTGTATCAGGGTTACGGCTACTTTTTCGCATTGCTCCAAATATTTTTCTCATTATGATTGTTGCTGGACCACGCGAAAGAAGATGGGAAGTGCGGGGCGTACCGTTTTGATGATCTCTTCCCGAATTCGGGTGACGATAGTCTCATATTTCTTGAGGGTAGCAAGATGAAAGGAACATAGGAACGGCCCGAACATTGAAAAAATGCTTCTCGTTTGATTTTCGCATCATTTTAGTTGCGTTCTCGGATACCGTTATGGAAATGTTGATCATTCCTACATATCCTCAAGATTCTTCTCTGAATCTTCGTACGTTCGTCGGAGTCGAAACGATTTCGAAAAGAAATGAGCTCATTCCGGATGTTGAGCTTCCGCAACTGGAAGGAATAGTGGATAATGAACCTGTATGCATGCAGAAAACCCCGACTTCTGAGATCTCTGAATGTTTTCTTGCTGACAAGATAGTTGGCATTGTCTCCGAACTGTTCCTCGGATTTCGCGCGCACCATTTTCTTTGATTTCTCAACTTGAAGTTTCCGCCAAAGTTTTTCTTCGAGCGGAGAACACCGTCTTCGTGAATCCCAACATCGCATCACATGTCTTCATTCGGCGGAATGTAGATCACGTCATCATGATCTTCAACACCAAAAACCTTCATCAGCGCCTTTGTCGTCACCATTTTGTCGCGCGCCCGCAGTTCAAGCCTCACGTCTTTGGCCGGGAATATCAGGGAACCCATGGGGATCCGCGAGCCCACGAGGAGGTTCTCGAGGTACCGCACAGTAGATGACAGTTGTGCTCTATACAATGAAAGTTATTTCGCAGAGTGGGTTGTTGTACGGAACATTCGTTATGCGGCACACAAACAAGCACCGATTCAATTGGATTTCACCACATACGAGGAAATAACTTTGAGCTCAAAGTTGTACCTCGTTGAATAGATCAGCTGTTCCGATGTGATATCCTCATGGAAACTCGTCGTACGAGCGATTGCTTCCTAGAGCGGAACGGAGGTGTTGGTTTAGACAAATCCGTTCGTCGGTCGCAGCACCATTGTACGAAGGAGCTGCCCCGAACAGAACGAGGGAGTGAGTCCTTCTCCACGAGTAGTCCACCATACGATATACATACAATGAGCTCCTTGTACGGGAGACGTTAGGGTTCTCGGCACTCTAGGGTTTTCCATCTCAATTGAGTGATCTTGAGGTTCTGCTGTCGATATTCATCATCTAAAATGGGTCCTCAGACACCGGAGGTTCGGGAACCACCGATTTGAAGTTCTGAGCTGCTTCTGTGACAATGGTCAAAGCATATAAACGGCGCTTTACCAGAACCGTTTGAACAACTTGATTACGAACGAGGACATTACTGCCGTCACATCGCCAGGAATTGTGATTCGGCGAGAGCGACGCTCGAACCTCCATAAGATCCACAGAGAACCGATCAAAGTCCATGCGGGAAAATCATGGAAGTCTATTACCGAGGTGTCGTCAGAGTTCAATGAAGCTTTTTTCCATCCGCCGCGGATATTGCCCTCATCGAGTTGATGTTTTGTCGTCCCATTTAGAAATGAAATGAGAAGAATTGCGTCGAACTGATCGCTTGAGCATGGAGCGATCCGCTGGCGCATTTATTTAGGAAATAAAACAGTTGCGATTTCAGAACGTGCGGTTCTTCCTGGCCAGACGTGAAGCAAACTTCTTGGGAACAATTTACCCGGATGTGTCCCCAGAACGAGGTTGATTACCGGAGGATGGTCGCTTGAAAAATACTATGACAGTCTTGGAACGGGTTCTTCTCGTCGGAATTCCCCTTCAAATAATGCGTGCTTGCTTTCTATCTTAACGAGCATAAAAATCGGTGACTCACAGAAAACTGGGTGCTGTACAGACTTCAATCTGTAATCAAGTTTCATGATTCTTGACGGTGAGAACAGAGTGTTTTTGTCACGTCCACATTGTAGAAGAATGTCCCCGGCAGCCGACTGCTTTTAGACCGAGTATGTAGACTGCATTAAGCTTTGGAAAAGATGGATTCAACAAAGAGACGAGATTTCATTCCGATCGAGTCCCATGGGCGAAGTCGTCATCAGGTACTCGCATGTGAAAGAAACTCCTTTTTTTTATAAAAGATTCGGCTCTGAAATGTGCTCGATTGGTACAGTCCCCAACGAAATCTGGTGGCGTTTTCGTAATTTGGTTACATGGAAATGGAGAAGTTTCTCAAGTTCTCGTTTCCCGACCGAGGTTTGCGCGCATTTAGCTTCCAGAGACGCGTACCGAGAACCGGATAACCAGTGCTTCCAAGTGAATATCCGAAAACTTGTCAGAGGCGAGATCTAGATCAAAACTGCACCAGAAAACCGACTGCAATGAAGTAGCTAGCAGATGAAATTCCCAAAGGGCAACTTTGGGAAATGAGAGAAATTTGCGAATGAGAAACTTTTTCCTGTTCTCCTATGAACCTCTCGAGCGCGAGTTCGATGGAAGGAGATTTGAACGCCGATTTAGTGACCGCAGACGACCGTCTTGGACGATGTTCGCTCGGGGCTCGAACGAGCTGATTGAGTAGCACCTGGAGCTGGGAGAACAGGGAAACATCTCGTTCTCTTTCCTTTCTTTCCGAGGTCTTGTATACAGGTTATTCGGGAACGAATTCGATAGCTATTTTGGTTTTTGTATTTCCTCTGGTTTTCTCAAATAGAACTGGATCTTGAGAGCTCTTCGATTTACCGTCAAAAACATGAGCCCGCGGGCTCAGAGAAGCTCCGTAATATTTCCGTGAAGTAAATCCAACTGCATCCACGGAGTTTTCTGGAGGAACGAATGATCCCTTGACTCTCGGTTAGCGCGGAAGGAGATACCGGTTCCCGTTGAGACAGTCACATTCGAAAAGATATCCTTCCTTGGTCTTCCATTCTCTCCCTTTCTGACTCTGGGTGCTTGAGTTTCTGAATGGTTGCGAGCTCATAATTTTCTAAAGGACCGTCTGCTCTTGCCATCCGATCAGACGATCCGTCGGTCGGTCGGTCGGTCGGTCGGCACTGCTCTTGGTGGTAGTGGTAGGGTAGTAGTTGTTGATGTTGGTGCCGGCACCGACCGCTGCGGAGGTAGTGGCCCGGCGGACCCTTCTCTCGGGTGGCTTGTTGCCGTAGTATTCTCCCTTACCGAGCATCGCGTCACCACAGCGCTGCCAGAGGCGGGAACTACGGCGTGGAAAGGCGTCAGCTGGCGAGAAGAAGCGCCAGGCACCGCCTCACGAGCGTCAGAAGCTTTCTGGTCCCCGTCGGTTGCGTGTCGTCCTCAGTTGAGTTGATTGATACAGGTACACGCGGAACACGATCGAAACCGATCTACCGGTTGTGCAGCTGACTCGGGGGAGAAACGTTCCGCTGCCACCGGCTCCTCCACCGTTTCTTCTCACATCGGATATACTGTGATACAGTGACTCTACGCTGCTCCGGACCTGAGCGAGTGACCCTGGCGGACATAATCGTTCCACTTTAGGCTTGATTTTGTGCTGCGACAGTTGTGAGGTGTTGTTCTTCCTCGTCTGGCGAAATGGCGAGCTACCCGCCGGAACAAACCGCGGACCACGTCGACCTCATGAACATGGCAGCCTCTCAGAGCTCCATGCAGGACACTTCTTCGCCGGGATCTCGGCCCGACTCGCCCTCTTCCGTGAGCTCGTTCCCAAACCACTTCGATTCTTGGCCCGGATCCATAGCCGCCCAGTATCAGGAGAACTTCTCGACGGCCATGCAGAGTGCAGGACATTCCCAAGACATGTTCAACGAGAAAGAGCAGCAGCTGCAGTTCCAACAGCAGCAGCAGCTGGCCATGCAGCAGATGGCAGCTGCAGCTCAGCAGCAGGCTGCCGGGGGCAAGCGGGCTCAAGAAACTCGAATTCGTCGGCCGATGAACGCCTTCATGGTTTGGGCGAAGGTTGAGCGAAAGAGGCTAGCGGACGAGAACCCTGATCTTCACAACGCCGATCTCAGCAAAATGCTAGGTAAGCAATATTCTACTTCTTGCATTCGGGAAGACGCGTCTCTTAATGAGCATTTCTAGACCTCAAAGATCCCGGGAGTGAAGTGCGTGGACGCAAAGTGATTCAATGACTCGTTCGTTGTCGGAGCGATACTCGTTAATGGTGCGCGAATCACTTCGGCCAAACATGTAATTTTAGTCAAACAGAATTTGCAATAATACTCGCCGAGTTAGCGTGGGAGGGGAACGCGGTCGTTCGAAGTGCAACACCGCAGCGAGACTCGTTGTGTCTGATACAAAGTTTTCGGTTTGCTTTCTGGATGGATTTATGGTTCACGTTTCCACGTTCGTCCCGAAAAGATCGCGCCTCACAAAACACGAGGTTTGAACGGGGGCGAACTCAGATTGATTTCTGATCGAGAATGGATTGAGTTCTATCCTTTGAGTCGGACTGAACCAGACGGAGCAGAACAGTCAGTGCAAAGTTCGCTGGTCACAAAGGGGCTCCAAACATCGTTCGTTCAGTCTCTGTTCGGAACAGAATTTCCTGATAACAAAATGTGTTGCCATTCCCAGCTTATGCAGCCGACGCGGCAAGAGGCCGCTGCTACCGAAACTGCTTCGGCTACAGTTGATATTCTGCCACGACATTAGAGCCGCTGAACTGTTTATTCGGGAGCGAGTTCGAATCTCTCGATAATGTCTCTTTTATTATTGATGAAAATTTTCTCGAATTCCAACTGAATAAGAAAGAAAAGCAAGAACAACAACTGCGACGACTGGATGACAACAACAGCGACAGAAGACGAAAGAAAAAACAAAGCCGCGTCAAAGGATGCTCCTTCTTTCAAACATTGAATAATGACCATCGAAATTACCTTCATGTTCTTCATCAGAGTCGAAAAGCTATGTCCATGCCGAGATAACAAAACAAGCGGTGGAAATACGGTGGAAAAACGAGCTGAAAAAAGAGTTTCACTTCCACTCGATGGCAATTTCGATTTTCGGTTGTTTGTCTCAACAAGGGAAGAGTTACGCTCCAGTCTCAGCTTCATGCACTTTAGTGTTTGCGAACAAAACATGTTCTTCGGGTGAACTTGCATCCATCGTCGTCTTTTCCTTCTCCGCGAAATGTCAAAGCGATCAAACATCGCTCAAACGCCGCTGCTTCGGCGATCGAATTCTGCAATTTATTTCAATTGGAATAGAATCGTCTCTCGAACAGAAACAAAGTATCCAGCAGTCGGTCAGCCAACGAAGTTGATTGTGTGCGAGTGAATACCTACATCCTACTTCTCGCAGCTTGCTCCTGGGAGGAAGGATGGCTCCTTCCGACAACTTCTTGGTAGCGACTCGAAGCCGAGTTTGATCCCGTCGATCCAGAATATTTAGCTCCCGAATAGCGCCTCATTGTATAATAGCTCCCGGCCGACTTGCTTCGGATGTCCTCGTCATTAGCGTAGGACCCGATCCAGGGTCGCCTGGTGACGTCGCGCTGTCGTTTGGTCGGTAGGATGCTACACTCATCGGTGATGATATTACCACAGACAGATCGGCACAAGAGACCGGTGAGCAAGCAAGCAAGCAAGTTCATCCTATAGTTCGACATCGGAGCGCGTTCACCGAAAACTCGGCAAGCACCGAACAGTGCCACCGGTCTATTCTGAAATGCGTGCCTGTCTGACGTAACCGGCGACTGCAGTTGATGGAGTTCCGATGCAAAGTGGATGCTCTTCTCACATGCTTCTGGATCCATGGTCTGGACCAAGTTCACAAAGACACTTCTGATCGATGTCCAGAATATCCTGCGAGACTTCCTGTGCCCTCGGAAGAAGCTGAGCACGACGACCGTTGACAGTTTTGGGTTTTTCAGTGGAAGGCTCTTGTTTCGTGTCCTGACCAGCAGTGTACGACTCGAAGTTGTGTCACGGTCTGCCAGACACAATCATCTTCACACTCAGCGCCATATCTTTTCATGAGACTATCGTGACATCATATGTGAATCACACCGACGTCTACGGTCAACTATCTGAAAATCAAGCACCCACACTCGAGACGCAACGAGAGACTCCCTCGATGACAAACTGTCGTTGATTCCCTCCTCAGTTTGTTCATCGATCGCGAACAACTTCGGGTAGAGACGCAACCATCGACTCGAACAACTGAATCGAATGATTTCTTCGCTTGAAATCGAACTCGGATTCCGATTTCCGATGTGTAGTCCGTTTCCGGCATTCACAACGCACCTCTCCAACTCAAGTGGTAGGGTGACGTCACGGAGTCGAAGGTACGAGACACTCACGGACACACTTGAACCAAAAGAGAAAAAGAAAAGAAGAAACCATCCAGAACAAAAAGCCTGGCCATTCCTTCGAAAGCATAGCTTGCCCCGATCGCTTTATGGCCATCGGATCACAACGAAATTTCGTCCTGATGTCGGTGCTGGTGGCAATGATAGCCCAAACTGGAGCGATATGAGTGGCTCGAACACAAATGCAGTGATCCAGTCAACCAGCCGAGCAACGAACGAGCAAGCGAACGCTCAACTTAGGGCAGTAATTCTATCATAGGGCCCCTGAAAGTGTCAACACCCAAAGCAGACGGTGCTCATAGCGAGGAAACCCTGCAATGACGCCGGAGTCCTGCTGGAGCGTGGGCAAACCGGCGTTTTGAATTTGACAGCGACGAAAAAAAAAAAAAAGAACGGAAAAAAAAAAGAAAGAAAAAAAAACAAAAAAAAAAAAAGAAAAAAAAAAAAAAAAAAAAAAAAAATACAATAAAAAGATAAGAAAAAGCAAAGACAAGAAAAAAGATAAAATAATATATAAATCAAATAAGAAATGAAAAGAAAAAAATATTATAAAGAAAGAAAAACATAAAAATCATGAAAAAATCGCGGACAGAGACGTCTAAAGTGTAAATGTTTGAAATCGATTCGGTAAAACAGATCGTCCGGCAGGTGTTACACTTCATCCATCGTCAACGTATATCGAGCTATCAATGAGCTGCTTTTGACTGTGGTGCAGAGAGCACTGGAAAAGATAGACAAGCACCGTCGGGACACACTGGCATCGTGAACACACGCTGTTCCAGGACACACCCTCTCTCTTCAAGTGCTTCCTATCATCGTAACCAAAACAGACATGCCTCGTTTCGGAAGTTGGGAGTGGTGGGAATGGCGGACTTCGCGTTTAAACTCGAGATCGACGAACCATTTCTCATAATTCACATCGAGGAGTTGGATGAGGTCGACGAACTTGCGGAAGGAAGCCGCAAGCCGCTTGGTTTTTGAGGAGCTCTCTTTTTGTAGTATGTGTGTATTTGGAAAAGAAATATTCTCGGATCGAGAAGTGAACTTTCCTCGACTGAACTGGCAGATTTTGAGCTGAACGCGACAGACCCAGAAGCCACCCTGTTGGTTTTCTCATGAGCGTTCTCCAATCGTTCGATGCCAGGTGTGATTGTAGATAATCTGTCTCGATGCTGTGTGTGTGTGCGTTTGAGTGCGCGGCAAGCGAGCGTTTTGACGATCAACGCTATGTTTCTTGTCGCGGAATAATGTCCCTCCGCTTTTCGACTCCAGTCAGACGTAATTAAAGCGACACGGTATCACCTGCTGTGTCACTGATTAACAGGTGGCTCGCCTGTGTCGTTCATGTTTGATCGCTGAATTACCACTCTTAATTGATAATAATCCTTTCCGACCTGAGCGGGTCGTGCGCAGACCTTCGCTACTGTGCTCCGATATTTGAAGATGTTGCTCGGCTTTGATTGAACGGAAGCTCATCATCGATCAAGGACACCCCAGGAGGCTGTTCTCTGAGGAGACAGAGGAACTTCCCATCGAGAGACGCGTCCGTCGTAACGATTTATATCTTCGAGACACTGAAAACGACAACAGTACACGATAAGAACTGCGGTCGATAGGAAACCGACCGACGATGATGGCTCGGACGTTCGAAGGGAGCCTGGGAACGTATCGTACAAGCGGACAGCGTTCATCGCCTCGGGTTTATGGCTTATGACTGGGGCCAACAGTCAGGATGGGACGTCGGGAGGGTGGTCGCTTGTTGTTGATGCTGCTGCTGCCGGTGTCGCCGCTTATCTCCACAGGAGTTTTCTCTTGGCTTCCACGACGCCGTTCAGTCAACTGTTGGTGGAAGACCTCCAGATCATTCTTGACAGAAAACTTCTATCGATCTCCAAGAAAACAAGACTCGAAGGCGAATCTGAATCGAGAGGACTTGGAATCCCTCACTTCGATTCTAGACTGGAACAGAGCGCCGAAGGTTTCGAATCAAGGTATCCGCTCGACTTCATTTCATCGAGTGTCATCGCATGGTACGCGTGAGCTACCGAAGGCAGTATCGGTCATGCGAGCAAATGCGACCAAATCGTTTTCGTGGCTTCGTTTCTCCTTTGCTCTCTGTCGGCTTGCCTTTTTTTTTTTTTTTATAAAAGTCTCGGTTTCCGCTGCTGGCTGGCAGTGTTGAAGCACAAGTGATAGAACTCGGCACTGCCCAACCATGGTCGGTCGGTCGGTCGGTCGGTCGGTCGGTCTGGTGAACAGAAGCGTCCGTCCGTCCCATGTCATCGTCTTAGTTGTCGTAGATGTCTCCGCTGCCGTCATCACGGTGGCTGTTCGCTTAGCTTCAGTGGCCTGCTCCGGTCGGTTGCTCGAGTGGTCTTCGCTACTGAAGTGACTTACTTCAGTTACTTGAGTCGTCAGCTTTTTGATCTTCATGAAGACAGTGGTTGTAACACATTGAAGCAGAGCTGGAGCGACGACAACAGACGACCACGAGAACGAAAAAAAAAAAGGCCACAGCCCGCCTCGTGATTTCTTCGCGGTAATGTCGATCGTTTAGAATGCTGGAACTCGAAATGAAAATCTTTCTCGAAGTTGTTCATGTTTTGTGAGAGCATCTACCTATATGTGGGCGCTCGCGCGTGTGTGAGCGACTCTGCCGAGCCAGTGTTGTGTCTGATGACTGTTGGCAGGGCCTCGTGGCAAACGGATCCAGGCCGGTGGCCAAAGCTGTTCCGGAGTGCGAAGCGCATCCGAACACAATGGCCTATCGATCGGGATCTGTCTAGAGTCTCCCTGAACCTGTCATAGTCTCGAGCATCTTGAGGAGAATCAGAGAGAGACCGATCGACCGACAGACGGACGGACCGAGCGACCGACCAAGAAATCGATTGATCGACGAAAACGCTCAAATCACGACGAAATTTTCAACATTATTTTCGAACGTCGACTCAGCCACACAGAGGATGATTCAGACAGATGGATTTCATGGTGAAAAGATGATGAATCTTTCGAAATCTAGGAGAGAACCGCGGAAGAAATGAAGTTCTTGTTCCTGATGAGCAGAGAGCCCGAAGCTCTGCGCTTCTGAAAAAGGAACAATCTTCCTGATTCGAAATTTTTCGAAACTCCAACTAACACAGCGAGAGAGAGAGAGAGAGACGTGACCGGACCTTGAGTGGAATTTTGAACGATGAGAGAAATAAATATCTGTTAAATCTCTCGTGGCCGTAAGACAGTAACGGATTTTCGACTTCGAAGATTAACACAGTCATTGTTCTTTTGTTTAATTTGAGAAACAGCTGCCTGCTATTCATGTTCTATATGGCCGACGTTTCGCTTGCCGAATTATGACTTGACCGAGCTATACGTTAACCACGGTTTATGTTCGCCGTCGCTTTCCCTATCGGTTAGTCCTCACGGCTGCACGTAGTAGTAGAAGTAGTATATGTATGTACGTTTATCTGTTTAGTTATGGCTTCTCATAATTCATGTCGAAGGGGGGTCACCATATTCTTCCGTCGTGGATTCAGATAATTTGGCAGCGGAATTTTCTCTCTTTTTTTCCGTGCCTAGTCTCTCGGCTTCTCGGTTGCACAGAATGAAGAGGTCAGAACATTCGAGATTCTTGATTTCGAATCATCGCTGTGAAAAACTTTCAAGTAGAAGTAGTGGGCGACTACGCTCACGTGGAATTTAGTGACGCAGAGTTGGGCAGCAGATGCGATGTGCTCGCTCGAACGGCGCATCATCCGTTTTGGTTTTTGAGGAGCGCCTTATTTCTCTCTTTTTTTGACAGATTTGAAAATCTGTTTGCTCCGATAGCCACAGATGGATTCTGATCGTTTGAGTAACGCGTTAGCGACGCCTATGAGGAGCTCGTGCACTTTCTGACCCGAATTCCAAACTCAGTCGACATCTCCGTTGCAGAAAGTTTTATTTCCCGGGCCAATTACTGAAGAAACGCAAACCCGTGCCGAAAAATAAAACTTGTCGTTTCCGTAGCCGTACTTCAGAGTCAGAGTAAGGGTGTCCGACAGGAAAGCACACAGCGTAGTCGGGGAAATTGCAAGATAACAAAAATTTTACTAGCGCTTGTCGCGCAGGCCCTCGCTTGACAATTACGGGAATCGGGAGAAAACCAAAGTTTTATTTCGCTCCTCTTTTAATAACGACTGTCGTTTGGGACGGCAGTGGCCTGCGGCAAACATGTCGCGCGAAGAGAAATAGCCGAGACTAACTCAGACACACACAAACACAAAAAAAAAACAACACGCAGTGACGAGAGAAAAAAGAGGGAAGTGCTCCCCCGGCTCCATAGGCGGTTCAAGCATTCTGCTCCGCGGTGTTTAAACTTTAAACACATGTTAGAGTTGTCGTTGACGCTCACTCCGCTCCTGCCTTTGGAAGCTGAAAACGAATCCTCAGGACTTTCTCCGTCACGTCGGTCGGAACTCGGGCAACGGGTCTTCTTACCATTTTGTTGTTTTGTATGAATAAATGAAGCCTTTCGACCGGTGGCTGGCCACACCGAATACTCCTTCCTAATGGGGCATTGTTCCTATCCATCTATTTGACTGCTCTACTGCGGCTCTGGTCGCGCGTCGCGGCCCGGTTGATGACTTAAACACTTCAAAGTGAATCATTATTTGACTTTTAGACGAAGCAACTGAAGCCGACAACCAAAGCGAGACGAGAGACAACGTTGCCGTCGTTACCGTTGTTGCCGCCGCCGCCGCCGCCGGCTTTTAATGTTCCACACTTTCACTTTGAAATTATCTCATGAGAACCTCCGCTCATGAGAACCCTGCCCATCGAAGATCACTTTTCACACCATCATTGTTTCCTTCTCATCGTTTTCTGCACCATTATCCTCAGGCCGTTGTTCTCTAACAATATCATCACAGATTTTCGGTTATCAGCACAAGTCCCTTACCTTAACCGAATTTTCTAAAACTCCGAGACTCTGAATGAATCCAAAATCAAGAGAAAAGGATTTACTTTTCTATTCTTGACAATCTCCGGGAGCTATCGAGGCTTTGGAAGGAGAAATATGAAGAACTTTGAAGAAGACTTCTTGACGATTCCCCGAATTCTCATCAGTCCCAAGTCCTTGAGTGCTGAAGTTGCAGCCAGAACGACGGAAAATTACGAACGATCATTAGCGATGGCCCAGCACCTGGGAACGAGTTAGTCCATATCGGATTCCGTTCCTTGGGAAGAAAACACGCTGAGTCCGACTTGAGACCGACACTCGGTGAAGAAAGTTGCCCCTCACCAGCGAAAACGCTACGCCCTTGATCTTCTTCTGCATCGCTTCAGCTTCGTTCTCAACAGAACGGTCTGCGGTCCACGACAAACGGATAGAATTGAAGGCACGCGGCCAGAAGGGGCGCACACGCCCTTCGAATATCTGATTTTAATACAAATTGCTCGCTTAATTCTATTTCATTGCGCATTCTCCTCGTTTGTCCGTCCACTACCCTGCGCCGACCGAAGCGTGAGGTGCGTACCACTCGTACGTGTGGTCTACAGTCGGTGGGTCTGCCTGCTTCATTCAGCCAGATTGACAAACCGAACCGCGTGAGTGAGAGACCGTTACGTTCGCTGTTCGAACACAAATTCGCTTCTCTGCTGTGCCTGCTGTGCCAATTGGCTCGATCCAAGTCTCGCTCACACTCGGGAATAAGAAGCTCATTCAGAAGATCTTGAGCGATAATCTCACTCAAAGCTGATAATGTTGGATCCTGGCGTCATCGCTCAAAATGCGTTTCCTACTCTCGATGATTATGCCGTGATGTTCATTAACGAGTTAATCGTTACACTCCATCACGACGGCTGCCAGCGACGACGGATTTGGCAGGGACGGTGCGGCGTCACAACTCGGCGGCGATTGGTTGCCTTTTGGAAACGGTTTTCGCTGGTCACCCTCTCGAATTATAATAAGCTTGATGATGGCTCCGGCTGTTGAAGAAGTTGCCGTCGACGACCACGTCGTCGTCTCTGTTGACTCTCTGGCCAGAAGCGTGGTGGTCAGGGCCGCGCTGATGGTAGTCGTGTAGTGCCGTTCTTCATCGAAGTGGCGCCACCTCAATTCAATTTGCTTCGGTCAATTGACGCCAATATTAAGCTACAGGACTTTTTCTTCTCCCTTCAAGCGCGAGCGAGACTAACACCTCGTAGAAAGCTACGGTAAACGATCCACACACGCGAGACACACTGTGTGAGGACGGCAGGTGGCAATAGTTGCTGTTGTCGCCGACTCTTGTTTTCTTCCGTCAACACAACGACGATTTCAAACGTTGAGCATAGCTATACTGGAGCTCGTTAACGACAACGAAGTTACCCTAGCTGACGAACACTGATGCGATTGATGATTGACGACTCCATTCATCGAGGCATCTCCATGATTCTCGTGATTTGGACTCAGAAGTTAAGGATCTTAATGTACTAGTATCAGATTTCATTTCTCCGCCCTCTCCCATTTCCGAGTTGAGGAATCAAGTTCACCCGAAGGATGTAAACAAAGAGGAAAAAGAAGTGTAACGGCTTTCGAAAACTCCAACGAATTCCAAACCGACGGGTACAATGACTAATTGAGGATCGGATTCTTTTGGAAACATACCTGGACGAATGCTTCAGGATCTCTCCGACTTTCATGGAAGTTTTTGGCGTAGTTTGTTTTGCGCGTCGGTGTTTTCGTCAGCTTCCTCACAACGAGGCCGAGCCCTCCCACCTCGTTGACTGTTGCACAGATTTGACTGCGGCGGACTGAGTGAGACAGTGAAGTAAAGTGCAGAGTGGTGATCTTTGCGGCGGTTGCTGCTGCTGCGCCCGATGCTGAAATGGCTCGGGGTGAATTGGTGTTGGTCGTTTGAAGTGTGGCGTTTGACTCGCGTGGCGAAACCTCGTGAGCTTGCCCGCCCCCGACGTGGGTAGCGCGCGTCACGAGTTTTGTCCATGTGTCCGAGCGCGGTCCATACGTTTGTATTGTTGGTTCATCCCTTGCTTGCCCGATCGTTCGCTCGCTTCGTTTGTCAGATTCGCCGTATGATCGCACGTAAAAGCGTCGTTTGCCTATCAGCCCGTTCGCCTGTCAAAGTGTGTGAGCAGCGCAACTAGACTGTGATTGGAGGATTTCATCCCGCATGCTTCGAATCATTGTTTCCTATTCACCTGCGGCCGTTTCCCACTAATTGACAGCTTTCTCTCCTCGCTTTCTCTTGTATTCAATCGGAAGTTTCGTCTATCATTCAAATTTTCGTGATGAATTCGATCGGTTGACTCTTTTGTGAACAACCGAAAATTTCATTGGGGCGCGTCAACTTCCGAAATCAGGGATCGGTTCTCGGGAGAAAACGGCGCGGCGGCTTCATCTTTGAGTGGGTTCAGTCACTCGGTCGCTGAGGACTGAAGAAAAGTGTCGATCCTACGCTCGATCGGTTTTTGTTCCGTTGTTTTTTCCTCCGTCGCGATTTCTTTCGTTGGTTTCCTGAATCCGCCGTCCGTGATCTTCTGTTTGCCGTCGTCGGCCTAAACTGAGTGACTGTCTGGGAGGAACCCTTCGCGCCCGAAGTCACTGAGCATCAAATTCGAGCGAACTCTTGTCGAAACGAGCTGCAGTGAAGCGTGCCGTCATTTTTCACCGCTATATCAACTGGTCTTCTTCGTCCGGGCTCGCCATTGTTCGTCGAGGAGTCGACGAAATTGAAAATTTTCGCTTCAAAACCATCGTCCACCTCGAAACTCGAACGGAACTTGGCTCCGATCGAGTCCAATCAAAACCTCCGTTGATTCCATGAGCTCCTGGAATTCCAGGGGAAAATCTTTATTCTCAAGAATCGCACCGTTATGAACCAATGTTACAATGCCGCCTTTCAACCAGAGACAGTCGGCTCGCTGTGTCTCGGCAAGAACCTGATTCAAGTCGAGCGTTCGGATCTACTCTGCGGACGAGCGAGCGAGCAAGCGCTCGAACCCGCTGCTCTCGGTCGAGCTACCTGTCCTGCGCGCCCGACGCGGCAGGTCGTCGCCGGGCTCGGTTCGTGTCGAGTTACTGCCGCCATCGTCGTCGCCACGGCTCGCTCGCCTTTGGTGCCAACGTGCAAATTTCTTGAATGAATTGAAATCTTATCGGGATTGTATCAAGAGGAAAATGTCTCGGATTTCCGAAGAGGAATCAATCGGAATGAAAAAGAGATTTGGGGCGAGTTCGGGTCGAGGGCTTCTTCCGATGCAACGAGAACAATGCCCGAACATTGATTCGGACATTGTTCTTTCCTCGCGATCTTAAACGACCAGGGTATTGTCCCGAGTCTCGAAAACAAGCGTACACCGTGTCCATTGTTTGAAATCGATCATTCAATCAATTCATCAATCAATCAAGCAATCAATCATACAGTTAGGCCAGGGCTTCCTCCGACGCTCGAAAATGGAGAAACACGAGGGCTGGGAAGAGTAGGATAATGTGTTAGAGTTGAAATAATTTGATGATGTTTCCAAGCCACAATCGGGTGGGTCTATGCTGGGTCCGCCTTTTTTACCTTTTGGGTCTGCCTTTGGCCGCTTTCATTGGTCCTCATTAGGTGCTCTCTGGCCACGATCTCAGTCAGAGGCCGGCGAACACCGAAAGAATGACCCTTCTTTCGAGGAAGAGCAACACGAGCCCTTTGATATTCGGTGACAAAATAACCACCGGAATTCTCGCCCAAATTGACATGTCATGCTGTCGTCTTTTATTTCGACCCGCGAACCCACCGGCTGCCGACCGACTGAACCTGAAGCCAGAGTCGTAATCCTCGCGAGATTCAAGCGAGCATCCATTAGCGTCGATGCTCACCTACTTACGCTGTGAAATATGAGGTGACTTGAACTCTTTCGACGAACGACCGCTTGCCATTTACGCGTTCGATCAGTCGTATGTTTGTGCGGTCGTTCGTTCGTTCGTTCGTTTGTGTGTTTTGTAATCGCGCGAATGTGTGTTCGCGCAGCGGACCTGAGAGTTCACTGCGGGAATGCAAAGATGGCGCACTCACGGAAACGATTGATGTTATTGGTGCCGCTCATTTGTCCGTCATTATTGGGCCCTTATTTTGCCGTAAAAAACAAAAACAAAACCTCTCTTCGCCCGAGAGCTTTGCTTAGCTGGCGTACGAGCGATGAAAATGACCGCGCCATGGTGATCTATTGGCTTAATTGCGAGCAATTATACTCGCTGCTCCCGCGATATGATGCTGACTTTCGTCTATCCATATCGTCCGTCCGTCCGTCCGTCCATCCATCGATCCAACCAATTTCTCCCTTCGTTCAGTTCTAGCAGCTCTCTCATCGTAGAGTAATCTGGTAAACAAACACCACGAGAAAAGGAAAGGTGAAATCGCGCTCAGATGGGGGCGTCACGACCGACGGCTTGGATGCCATCGGGGCATGCACTTCGTTCGATTGGTTTCGACTTGAGCCGTACTGCACGCACCGTGCCGATGCTCGAGCACACCGAGGAATCTCCGGCACTCGTGAGACTTTTCTCTCAACTTCTCTGCGACTTCCGAGGAACGGAATCTCGGAAACTTCCGTCAGAGCGCCGGAGGGCACCTCTTCCCCGCCCGGAATGTATTGAACCGCGCGAAATTTTGAAATGTCGGGGTTTTGGCACCGAAATCTGGTTCCGATTCAACGAAGAAAACGGCCGTAACGTCGATGGCGATGAAGGAGCCCATCATTATCATCACCGTCCGCGTCTTGAATGGTCATTCATTAATATGCATCAAGTCAGTCAGTCACTCAGTAAGTCAGTCAAGTCGGAGCGTTCAAGGTTCCGGACTTTGCGAACTGAAAACGTGCTCTTCCGTACGTCGTTCGTCTGCTCGCTTGATCGTTCATTCTGAAGTCGGTTTTCCGCGGGAGGAACGCACGTACGTCGGATGGTTAGACGGTGGGTGGTGGCGGTGGTCTATTCGGATTCGCTCCAGATTGAGCGAAGTTCTGAACGAAAGAAGAGAAAAGTCGAGTCTATCTAACTGATTGGTCATTCTCGAACATTTTCCAAGAAGATTGCTCGCCCCTGATCTTTCCCAAAGAACGTGACGCTCGATTCGAGAACGCGTAGTTTTGGTAGAATCGAGTCAAGCCGATTGCAATTTGCAAGGAGCTTTACAATATTTGATCGCGATGGAAGATTGCTCGTCGTCGAGACTGGCGGCATTCTTTCCAGGCCCGTCCTTAAGTCTTTGGCTGTGTTCGCTGGTGTTCGTGCGTAGCGTGAAACTTTCCAAAGCTATCTGATTGAAACGTTGTCGTCGTCGTCGATGGAATCTGCTCTTCGAGCTTAGGTGGAATGAAGAGACAAAAACATTCGACTTTTTGGACCGTTGACAGTTTGATGAAATGCCTTTATCATCGGTCCCATCAAGAATCTTTGGAAGGTGAATCCTCGACTCGATCGACGCCGGCCTCTATTCCTCGGAGGCCGGACGTCGGAGTGTCGATATAATTTCGGGACTTGTTGTGACAATAATTGAACTTGTCGCAATACTCGCTGACGTCATCATCCGAATAAATTGGCGCTAATACTACACGTGCAGCAAAATTTGAATAGCTCGTTGTCGCTATTTCTGCAATAAACGACGACGTCAGATATTCGCGCATATTCTGCGCCAGAATTCGAAGCATGTTGACAGATGTAGAATAACTTATCCGTTCAGATTGGCGCAACCGTCATGACGCTGGGAGACATGTTTCTCGACAAAATCAGACTATGGACCTTTTTGCTCACAACTGATGAAAGCGTCGTCGACGTACACCACCACCACAACCGCATCGTCATCAGCGGCGGCTGCACCAGCACCAGTACCACCCGTTACATGGTGGCATATCGGGAGTGGTACTTGTTTGTTATTATTGATGCGTTATATCATCAAGCCGAGAACAAACAAGTGGGTAATTATTGTGTAATGCTGAACGTTTGGGATGCAACCGAATCGAGGAAAACGTTCACTTCAAATCCCACAAACCACCGGTTTCGCTTTGGTATTTCTCCATCATTCGCTTCATTTGTTCATTTTCCTCGAAATTCTCTTTTACATTTCGAATATTTTGAAACACCCAACTTTTCGAGCTCATTTCGGCCCGAACGAAGCACGATCGACGTTGAAACCTCTTATTCAGCTTACGAGTTGTGCTCTTTCTCAGTCTCTCTACGCAATGTAATGTCTTCTGAATTAGGTGCTATTGGCTCATGGAAAGGGGCAATCTCATCGGTAGGCTTAAGTAAATGATAGTTTGATATGCAGACCGACAGCGAGACATTCAAAGTGGTTCGCTTTCAAAGAGGAAACCGAGAACTCAAGAGATTCCGTCCCATCGAGAATCTTTTCCCTGAGATTTCCGGGAAGAAGAGTCGCTCGCGCAACATGTCCAAGGTCGTGCACCTGCCCAATGAGTCGACTTGTGTAGCTTAACAGCAGAAGGAAGAAGATATACTAGAAATATTTTTAACGTGGGCGCAGCCCTTTTACGCGTTCTACTATTCATGAAAATTCGCGACGGGGTGTACGACGTCTTAACGTACGCAGTTTTGTTTGTTCGCTCGTTTGTGTTGGCGCGGCAGTCTCGTAACTTCGCTTGGCGGCGGCTTCATGGTTTTCGATTCTCGGTTTGACCTTGGTCTTATACACGAACGCATCCGACAACTGGAGGATCTGGCAGCCATTTCCGAAGCCGCCGCCGCCGCCACCGCCATCAAGCGATTCCTTTGACAGACAGATAGTCGAAACACTCACAGACAGAAGCGGAACAAAGTCAGAAAATCCATGCCCTACGTGAAACAAGTGCATGAGCGGCGGGCGAGGACGCCGTGCGGGGTTCCTCGCGCCCCGCCTCGCCGGACGAGGTTCCCACGAGTCCGGTCGAGGTCGATTCAGAGTTCTAGCTTCCCGATCCGCTAGATCAGCGTCGATGCGATGATTTCCATTCGGCGAAGGATGCGACACCTCCGAGGGTCCCACATCCACCGGAGGGACGACTATACTTTGTTGTTTTTTGTCTTCTCTCTCTCTCTCTCACTCGAAGCCGTTGACAACTGCCTTGTTAGCTATTCAATGGGCCACGGCGACCGCGAGTTAGAAGCATCAAAGGTGACATCTTTGCTTGTGTGTCGTCTGTGTCCGGCAGCAGAAACATGTTTCTGTTGAGTCTCCCGAGGTTCGATTGATGTCACCTGTCAAAATTGTTCACACTTCTCGCGCGGACACAGATAGACAGAGCGACGGACGGACGGACGGACGGACGTACAACTTCTTCGATGAGTGTTGAAGCACTCAAGCAGACGAAGCACTCAAGCGACCGATCATGAGAAACAATGAATTCGATACTACAACTAATAATGATAGTAATACATATAACAATACCAAGTGAAACAACTGTGTTCATAGCGAAAGTGGTGCTCCATGAGGTTGTATAACAATTTCCTTGACATGACAAGAGCTGTGCACGAAGAAGAGATTCGATGCCACATCTGGGTGCCGAGGAATCTTCTCCATGTTTACGAATTCCCAGGGATTTCCTCGAAAACTGAGAATGCGCTTCTTCACGTCGTGCGTTCGACCATCTTGAGAGTAGAACTGAAGTTACATATCTTAATTTGATTGTCGAACGGACTGTTTCCCAATTGACCTCAGTCTTTCGGGTGAAGGCGCGGCCCTGGATTCTGATTCCTTTCGTTGGTTTTTCGTCCGGTGGCGTTCGCCGAGCTCCGCTTGCTCACCTGTTTCGTCGCTCGCTCGCTCGCTCGCTCGGCTGCCTGGTTATTTCAGCGTTCGGTGACACCGGCCAACTGTCGCGAAGCTAAAATCACAACAGGGTGGATGATGGTGACGATGATCATCATCAGTGGCGGCTGAAGATGAAGGTCAGGGGTCGCGTGCTATCCCCACCGGCGCGGCGCCGTCAAGCACTGGGTCACTCTGACCAACTAGCCGGTACGTGGAAGCGACCGTCGAGTCGGTTGGGCTTCGGCTAAGCGAACACCGGCCCGACCGGCCGGCCGGCGTGGTCATCCATAAGACTTACATAAGAAAATGAAGAAAGAAATGAAACTACGAAAAGCACATCATCAGCGGCCTACTGAAGCTAATTTTCCATGGCTATCTTCAGCTTAGGGGGGACAGATGGATGAATGGATGAGTGAGTGGATGAATGCCCTTGTGTAGTTGGAATACGTGTCCCCGGGCACTGTGTCGAGATACTGCTCTTCATCCTGTTCCTCGTGGCGGAGAAGTGTTGGTCCATGTGGCGATTTCCATCATCGCAGTCATCAGCGTCATCAGATCTAGACCCTGGTCGCCTAGATCCCTGGAGCGATGACGGCTTCCGAGGAGACGAAAGTTTTTTTTTTCTCTCAAATGACAATTTCGGCAATCCGACAACATTGTTTGGGTGACGACTGCTCCGTTTACGGTGTTGAATAAAGCCAAGCCTTCGTGCTGAAACCCTGGAAAGCCTTCGCGATTAGAGCAATATCCTTCGCTCGCCAGACCGCGCAGAAGTTCGTGATTCCGTCCAAGGAATCGAGTCGAAGCTTTTAGAGCTCTCAATGAACGGAAAAACGTGGCACAGTATAACATTTTCCTCCTTCCAGGTGAGTTTTCCGCCAAATCGATTCGTTTCCCTTCTTCAAGAAATCAACTCTTCGGAAACGGTATTGTAGTTCGACTTCCCAACGGTTACGCTCACTTTTCTGCAGATGTTCCGTTTTTCTGTTCTTCCCCCCTCGGGTTTCCAAAACTTTCGGTTCGCGGCGGGGAAAATCCGCGCCGAAATCAGAAAGAGGCGGTCTTTCTCGACCGCTTTTGAAGTTACTGCGGGAGTCGAGCGCTCAGGTTGACGCGACGACCGTTCGAATGCGAAAAACGTTCCTGCTTGGTGGTCGTGGAAGCGACTGCAGAAACAAAGTTATTCGCCTGATCACCGCCGCCGAATGGCAAACGTCAGTTTTTTTCACGCCCCGATGCGACACTCGACTGAGCAGCGAGAGCAATAGCATCACCGCAAGTAGGCAAGCCACGCTATCGAAGTTCACGGCTTGGCCGACCGACCGCTCTCTCTCTCTCTCGCGACTTTAACGCGACGTTTGGTTCGACGTTGTCGTCGACCACTTCGGCCGCCATCGCCAACGAACCAATCAGCGCTCAGTGCATTGCGTTTTCTGCCGAAATCGTCGACGTCAACGTGAACGCCGACTTGCTTCGTCTGGTTCGCATAAATTTCTTCACTGAGCACCGCGGAGGTTTTTTTCTCCGATTGGCTGAAGACGTTTTGCATTCGGCTCGAACACCGCGTTCGCGCATAAGTTCTCGAGTCACGGAACGACACTTTCAGTATCGGAGCTGGCCGGCGTTTCTGAAATTTTTCTTCAGTGTTTCCAGCTGCTTCCTCTTCTGAATTCCAGTTCGCGCGACGAGCGCTGTGTCGGACAGAAAACCACCAGAGAAAGTGGGAACTGTCGAGTTCATTGTTAAAAAGAAAGGCGCTCGGTTACACCGCAATGAAGAGCTCGTTGTCTAGATTGAGTCTTTGAGTCGTCGACGACTTGTTCTTCTCGAGCATTGTTTTGATGCGTCTGGACTAACGGCATCTGAGGTGAAGAGAACTCTGGTGGCGGGCTAGTTGCTTTCTCTCATTGTGGAGTCGACGAACAAAGGCTTCAGTTTCCAAACGATGAGGAATACATACAACAATGAATTACTTTCACCTGTCTCCCATGCAATCGAAAACTTCAGCATTTCGACTCAAATCAAAGAGGGAAGCTTGAGGAAATCGATGAGACTGCACTCGCCGGTACAGGGAGCACTGACCTGAGGATAATCTTTGTTTCCAACTGTGATTATCTCTGGTTCCAAGTGTTACGTGTGAGTTAGCGGTGGATTAGATTGGAAACAAGTGGATAAACTCTCTAAGTGAGTCAGCCAGGATCTGGTGAGAGATTCGCGTTATCTCGAGTTCCGAAGAATCTGTTCATTTACCTGAAGATCTAAACTAATCAAGTTCGACGATCCGACTTCAGAATCCATAATGTCTCTGTGTCCGATGGGGAGAACGTCCTCTTCCACGGACAATGAAGGTCGTCGTCGTGAATTTGAAGTTATTTCAAGGCCGACTGTTGATTCGGTCTCGGAGTTTTGAAGTTTTGAACAGAGTCGCGTGATTTGTATCTTCTCACGAGTCCGAGAACACAAGGGCGAGAGAACTACTTCGAATGGTATCTTCATCAGCCGCCACTGCCTTCGTTCAGTTTGTTGTAGCTGTTTTCTTTTTCTGCCGGCTGTCTCCACCGCAAAACCTCGTGAAGGAGAGTATTCGTGTTGTTTATGTCAGATCTTGACGGATTAATACCGATCACATCCGCCTTCGTTTCAAGAGGGTCGGCCCTGCGGACGCTTTAGACTTCGGTTCCTCAGCCTGTCGGATTCGACGTTCAAATCCTCTATGCTTCACGAAAATGGCACTGCTTCTGATTTTGCACTCGGCTCGGTCCTTGCAAGGAGGAAGGAATCGAGAGACAAGTTTGCGAAAATCTTCGAATCATAGTTTTTGATGAACTTGGAATGAGATCATCGGAAACGAAGTCGGGAATGCGGCCAGATCTCTGTTGGAACTTGAACTGTCTTTCGAGGTCAATGAACTGCAACTTTATCGATTCGCGTTTTCCTCTATCGAGCAGCGGAAGATAGGAGAAGAGTACGTGTTTCTCCCCGGGCGCGATCGTTGAACTTCACACGGTAGCTGTCTCCGATGGAGCAACATTGTCATCTGTTCTGTCTCAAGACAAACTATTAGCTTCATTTTGTTGTTGTTGTTATTGTAAGATGTCGCCTCGTCATCCAGGCTTCGAGCGCCAGTCAGACCCGTCGCGCCGGCTCTGTTCTACACTCGGCCCGAGCACTCTGTGTTTGTGGCGACGCACCGGCGGGCCAGGGTTCTGGTGATTGGCGATCATCTGTCTGACGAAGCTCTTTCGGTTTATTCGATCGGCCTTTCGAGTTCCACCTCGGGCCGACTCTCGCCGTCTCCCAGTTTATGTACCGTAATTTGTTAGTTTTTTTTCTCTTATCAATTTTAAAATGTCCTTCTCGATAAACTTCTGTCTGCATCTTGTTTGATTCGAAGTTATTCCGAAGAAAACAAAACAACGAATGAGCTTGGGAAGTCATTGCCAACGGATCGCCTTGAAACTTCAACATGAAACTCGGCTCCGGTGTTCCTTCTGCTCAAGGTTCAGCCGTCGGATGATGATTAGCGTTGTTTCCGCCGGGGCCGAGCACGCGGTAATCCGATAGAACACGCTTGCTCAGCTGAGATTGCGAAGTATCTTTGTTACTTTTTTCTTCGTTCCAACTTCACCGGAAACGGGTACGGCACGCAACGCGGTTCCAGGAGCGAAAGCGCATCACGCGCTCAACATTATGCCGGACAATCAGACGAAGGAGCTGAAGATCTCGGGGCAGGGAGGTGAAAAGTGAAAAAAAAAAAAAAAAATGCAGGTACAAGAGCGGTTCCTGCGCAGCGACAAATGAGGAAACTGCTTCAGCTGTGCCGAGTGACCACCGGGCAGCGCTTCTCAGAAGAACTTGAACTCGTCGCCGCGTTTTTGTTGTCGTGATCCGTTTCGGCACAACACTGGTGGCCGGCGCAAGGGTGTCACCGCGATTGGACATGCCATTTGAGCTTGAAGCGGTCGGCGAGAGCTTCAGCTCAATAGATTATTGCTGTTCACGACGGCGAGCGGGCGCGTGCGCGAGCAACAATGCCACTACGCGATTGAAGACTCAAGTGTTTCTTCAATTCTCAACGACCGGTGTAGTTGCCGATGGCTTTCCTCTTTAGATCGGAACCCCTTGACGTTATGGATCGACAAGGCACCACATCGTCGACATACATACATATATTGACCCCTGAGCCATGATGAAAGGTTCCGAGTCGAGGCTATCCATTAATTTAGGAAATTGAAGATGTAGGTAGTCCCGTAGTGCTCTACTCTGGGCCCTGTTCTCGAGTGCGTCCCGGGAGTAACGGTTCTTCATTGGCTGGCCTTTATCGAGTTCGATCGATCGATCGATCGATCGATGTTTGTCATTGAATCAATCTCGATCGTTGGAGATCTGAGCGCTGTTTACTTTAAGACGATTTGTTGTAGTGACCGGCTAGAAGTGATGTTAGAGGTGGCCAAGAACTCGCAAGTCAGTCGGGACTCAATCATTAGCGGAGTCTAGTAGTACTCCAGAAACGTTGGTGGAGCACACTCGCTTCTGCAACAATCTAAAGAGCCGAGAGGTTCAAGAGGTGCTTGAAAGTGACTTTTGTTTCTACCTCTCGAAACTAGATCACAACGAACGCCAACGATAATGATGATGTCATCAGGAACTACACGTCAAGGCCTGTTTACGGAATCGTTTCTCGATTTCCCGCTCGCGCCCCAATCAAAGCGTTCGATTTCGTGATTTCCAAATTTAGAAAACGAAAACTGGAACAGCAGCGGCCCATCTTCATTCGATGACTTTGGTGAAGAGTTCCGCTCGATCGTTTGGGACGAGCAAATGGAGAAAGAGCCGACGACATCGTGGAGCTCACCTCCGAAACTTTCGTCTCGAGAGTGACGCTGATGCAACAGAAAATCGTCAAAAACTCGATTTGTCCGAGCGATTCGTTTGCTCGCCTGCTCGGTCTGTTGTTTCCAAAACGATCGAAGCATGCGCGCCCTACTACAACAGCTTTTATTCATATGAACGAGTGAGTGAGTAAGCAAGGCAATCGATCGATCGATCGATGGATGGACGGACGGATCAATCGCTTGGTCAAGAGGAGTTCTGAAGGAACGAGGATGAGCGAGCGAGCACGACGCGATTTCGCGACGCTTCAAATCACCTTCGATGCTTCGAATGATCGTTCAATTTCGAAACGGCAGCCCTTCGACGTGAGTTTGACGCACAGAAAGCAACTTGACTTCAACAGCACAGAAGCAGATCGCCTAAAAGTCTCGCTTGCGGCTCCGCGGGCATGTCGAGTGCTTTGGTGGCGGACAAAGAATCGTAGCTCTCGAGTCGAGACTGGAACATCGAGCACGGTGATGTTCAGCTCGAGGACGAGTGCGATTCGCTGAACACGGACGAGACAACGGGAGAAAAGAACGCTAATCGATGACCCGCGGGAAACATTTAGAACGCGCAGCAGCAACGTCATTGTTTTGTTGTTGTCATAATAATAATTATGGATCTGATCATCATTATTGTCATAATTATCTGAACCAGAATCGTCCAAAGCGTCGGCGGCGGGAAGATCAAGGATGATATTGTTCTTTGGAGACACAGCACAGCTTGTCACAGACTAATTGGTTCGTTTAGTTTATGATCGAATGATAATTTATGTTCCCAATCAGATCCAGCATCGACTTCCCTCGAGCTCGTTTCGTGTGTGATATTATGATTCGTGTGATCATCATCATCATCATCATTTTTCCCTCTGCTTCTTCTCACGTTCTTCTCGTCAGTCAGCCATGGTGCTTTTTATTTTTGTATCGTGATCGCGCCTGGTGTCGTTCGGCGCAAGCAGTCCTTTTCCCTACGTAACTACGTCTTCTGCTTTGAAATTCTGTGTTCGAAGTCACGCTAAGGCTGGAACGAAGCCCATAATGTTCATCATGCAGGCAGCCCGTCCGTCAGTCAGGCGGACGTCCACTTATGCTGTAGATGAACGTTTGCAAATGAAGGCGCGCGCGCGCGGCATCCTTTTCTGTGATTTCTTATCAGAGAATCAACTCAAGTCAAGGATCTACAGACTCCTGAGGAAAGGAGTGCCATTTCCAGGACAAGATCAAACAATTTTTCGTTAGCACCTCTGTTCTGATGATTCTCGCCGAGTCTTACATTCTGGATATCGACATTGCCGATTCGAATTCTGCTCAAGACGTTCACCCTTTTCGCTTCTTCATCCCATGACTCTGTCGTTTGTTTTGAGATTCACGGTGACATGTTTCACATCAGATGGCGCGGCCTGCGAGATGTCTCTCTGCCCGTACGATCCTCTCGCGCGCGGGAACGGACATCAACAAACAGCAGAGGTAGAGCGGCATCAGTAGTCGATCGGGCAAGCACGATGTCAGTGTCTGACTAAACTCGGCAAATTGAATTTGAAATGGCACCAGAAGCAGAACGATTCCTCATTTTCTTTTCACCTTCACAAAAACTCGGCTTGTCGTGAGACCGGCGAGCAGCAAGCGAGCCCGTATAAACGCTCAACTCACGAAGTGTTGGCTACTGTTCGGCAATTCAATCAATTTCTCGTTTGCACTAGACCTGACCAAACATTCTGAGCTCCGGAACCTGGTGTCAGTGTTTCTGAACACCGCGAATCGAACGGCTTCCGTTTCGCAAAACTTCGAGGATAAGGAGGACGACTGAAGCAGCTGACGACTGGGCAGCGGAAATCCTCCGGAAGCGGAGTCACCTCGTGCCCAGAGTTGGAGATTTCAACTTTAGGTGGAGAAGGAGCTTCTCGAGGTGGACGAAGGAGGCCGAACTTCAGGGAGAGTCGGGCGTCCCAGTCTCTTATTTATGTCGACGCTTCCCCGATGAGTTCAAACTCAACAGAGCAACTCACAATCGATCGTCCGGAGCGATAGCAACCGAATGTCGAGAGATCGATGTGGCAAGATAAGTCAGCGAGACCCTTCCCGCGTCGGACACCCACCACTGACGATGAATTTTAGCACCCTTTCCGATGGGGACCAATCGTCCTGAAATACCAAATGACCTCGATGAAGTGCCATTCCTGGAGACTCTCCGAGATCCATTCGAGCGATGTGACAAGTCTCTAGAAGATCTTGATTCTCATCATGAACGACAACAACAAAGAAGGAAACTAAAAGATCGGCAGCGTTCTGCCGAAGATCATTTCCCAATGGCTTCGTCGAGCGGACAGATCTAACAACTCGTTCGCCGCACATCGAGGCATGGTCCATTTTGGTCGAATGAGAACAGAAACGGAAAACATTTCTCAACACTGCTGCCGCGGATATTTTGAATTTGTTGTTGTTGTTGACGTCGCCGTTGATGTCACTGGCGGTGTCATCGGTGAGAACGAGGCACCGAGCGGTAGCATCAACAGAAGCAATCGAGACGAAATTTAGAGACAGACGATGAACTATGGGGATTTCACTGGCATCGTCACCGTGCCGCCTGGTCGTGGATCATCGCTCGATGATCATTAGGGTTGCCGCTGACTGTGCGGTGCTTGGCGGAACTGCGCTGCTTACTCATCATTGCAAGTGTCCAAGGCGGTGAGATCTTCAACCGTGGCGTTGGCTTGCGTCTAGCAGCGACAACCAACAACTCACCCCCTCCTTTTTTTTTCCGCGCGCGGGGTTCATTATGAATCCGGGTCAACGAATAAAGGAGCAATCGACGAGATGGATTCAAGCGGGAAAAGTCACGACTCGCCAAAAGTCAACAACGACGACAACAACTTCAGCTGCGATGATGAAGGAGAGCTCGCCTCTGTTCGTTTTCGGGAGGAAAATAGAGAAGAACGAAAGAAAAAGAAATAACACTTTGACTCTACACGAGCAGCAGCAGGAGAAGAAGCGGCAGCAGCAGCAGCAGCAACGGAAAATAAGTAGAACTCGACTGTGCCACCGTCACGTTGATGGTTAGTCAGTCATTGCGTCCGTCGATGACGATATTCAAAGCTTGCGCTCGAGGCGCACGAACGCGATGATGAGGCAGGCGGGCAAGCGGACAACTGGAAGACGAGCGAGCGGGCGGGCGGGCGGGCCGGTTGGCCATCCAGACAGACAGTTGCTCGGAAGGATGAGGGGGAACCAAGTTTCGGAATCCAACCCGATTTCCAGTCATTCATTCGCATCATCGAGGGCAAGTTTTCCAAACATTCAGCTAGAGCACTCGACTTTCGCCATGAGATACTTCTCCCCCCAGACGCAAGACCAAGAAAACTTCTTCATTCACCCTCGGTAGTGCTTGAGCGCGGTTCTCGCCGGTATTTCGAGAGAAGCCACAAAGATCTCGAAACGAACGGGAACGAAAAAGGCGGCGAAACAAGAGACTCACTGGGTCTGTAAGGACGGAAGACAAAGCCCACGATCGGAAACTCACTCACTGACAGCCGAGAACGTTGAGAGATCCTAAGTAGTGAAGGGTCAGATTGATGGAATGGATAGATAGATTGATCGTTTGAATGATCAACAGAGTCCTGAATTAGCGGTGGAGTTCGGTGGCGAGATTGATGCGAATACAGGCGATTTGTCACCGGAAGCACAAAGCTTTCCTTACCTTCCGCTTGATTAGTTCGAATCGCTGCTCAGAGCTCACGATTCTCTAACCCCTCATCAGCCCGCCCTTTCAACTCTCTTCTGTCCTTATCGTCGTTCTTTTTCCTCTACTTTTGTTTCACTAACATGTGTCCTCGACGGCAGCCTTTGCTTTCCTCCTCATTTTGACCTCTCCGGAAAGGTTGTTCGGTCTTGTGATCGTTTGTGAACGAGAGTTTTGACTCCTGGAAGAAAAAAACTCGTTCATTTTCGGTAATCGTACAGCCCTCTCGGGTTCCGTTATGTTTTACGGAAACATTCGAGAACAAGGATATCTCTTTGCCTGAAGCGAATGCGGTGATTTTTTTGATTCGCGCGGGTTTCACTATTTCTCGGCGCGGAAGACCCAACTGAAGACAAAGAAATGTAAGGGAACATGATACTCTGAGTCGTGAGGATAATTTTTGTTGCCAAGCCATCGGTAAAACGACGGACGGTCCGACCACCCAAGAGGGGGCGAAACTGAGCAAACTAGTACTCAAGCAGGTACTCCGCACTCGGAGCTTGTCGGCAGGACGATAAAGTGGAAGAGATTGTCTGTGTTTGAATCGCAGAGATTCTCCGACGCAGTCACCGCTCTTGAAAACGACAAGGAAAAAACAAAACGCGTCTCCCCATCAATCTGTTTCCTTCACTCTCACTCCTGGAAAACAGCCCGCCACGAGCCTTTCGCAGTGATGTTGGTCGGCGCATTTATTTCGAGAGAAGAAAAGCACTCGATCGATTCGTTCTTTTTTCCCTTCACTTTCCTCTGCTCTCCTCATTTCAAATGCTGGCGGAACCGCCGCTCCAACAGTCTCTCGATGTCAATATGTTTTGTGCCTGGAAGACAAATCACTTCAGAAAAAAACTCAAACGAAAAACAACAGTCACTCCAACACGCGCGCACCGGCGGTCTCGCTCCGGCAGTCGATGTTTCTGAAGAAATCTACGAAGCTTTTTCACTTCCACAACTCACAAGCGATGTTTGTTGTTGTCTGTCTCCCTCTCCCTCTGCCATTCAGGTTGGAAACACTCTTAGAAAGTGATTCTACAGCGAATTTCGTCTCCAGGACAAGTGGGAAATCAAAGTCCCGGAGTCGGTTCCTCCTTTTCCAGGACACGACTCCGTTGCGGCCCTTGCTCTCTTGTCCGGAAGGACCAGCTCATGAGGAGCTAATTCGGACCCGACGTTAGAAGACACAAAAACCAGAGATATTTAGATAGATAGATATGTCAGTCAGTCAGTCATTCAGTCAGTCGGCGAGCCCGGCGATCGGCGGCGGTCCGATCGCTGGAGAAATTTCTCCGACGAGATTCCGCACCTTCTTTTCCCACCGAGTTTGTCTGCCTATTCATAGAGCGGCATATTTGTCGGTTGCCGCGCTAGATGGCAACCTCGCCCGAGTGGCACAGCCTGAGTGGCAGGCATTCATACTACAAGCTCGCCGATATAGACACAAAGCGATAGCTTCATACAATGAGTACATTGATGCGGGAATAGACGAATAGAAGAGCCTCAGCAAGCGGCAGACCAGCCCGCCGCTTGGCCTATGAGTAGTTGTAAGTAGCGAGAAAGCGGCAGCAACAGCTTGGGTGGCCTGGAACGATGGCAGCTACCGAATTTTTCTATGAAGACCAGGATCACCTGTTCGCGAGCTCGATGAAAAGTCCGTCGAGAAATGCGCAGCTGAAATGGCATTTCTCGATCCTGTTTCCTCCTCCATCCTGTTCTCCTTCGCGATCGCCTCGAATCCATTCAAGTTTCCCCTTTCGCTGTCGCCGAGAAATAAAGATACGGGCGAGGAATGCCGGAAATTCCGTCGAACCGATATCCACCGGCGCATGTGTCAGAAGAGATCGAGGACCGATCAGGTCGGCTGGGAAAACGCTTTCGAATCCTTAAAGCAGTCGGCAGAAGACGACTCGATCACTCGGAAAGCGAGCTTCGCATGACAATTTGTTTCTCCGAAAGCGAGTTTTCGGTCACACAAGGAACAGGCGCTCAGAAGTCAAGCAAACGAAGATATATTCGTTGATTGTGCGTGAGGTTAGGGAAACCTTCTTCCCAGAGGGTGAGTTAGGTGAGCCGCTTCAGATATGTGCTTGATCGACCAGATTCGTCCATGATTCAAGTCGCGCCGAATAGAATCAAGTCGACTAGCTCGACTTCGCCTCAATCGCAGAGGGAAAGAAACGACTTTGGAACGGAATATGATCCGTCGAAACTCACTACACTCGCTGTTGTTCGTCTGCCGCTGTTGGTGGACAGCGTATTTCAGTGGCTGGCCGAACAAGTTCCCACCGTCATCTTTTCTTGCCAGGGCTGTTGGTGCGGTCTCTGTCTCTGTTAATGGATGTTTGGCTTCGTTTCTCAGCAACAGCAGCGACGGCCGCGGAGGTACGGGCCAGAGCAGAATGACACACGATAGAGGGAAGAAGCTGACGAGAGAAGAAAATAGAAAAAAAAATAAGCTGTCCGTGTACAGCTAAATTTCACGTCGAATCGGACTGGCCCGGAGCGATGTTGATTTCCACGATTCAGTGCAATCGAAGACGGGGGAATTTTTCATTCGAGTTCTATTCGATAACGCCGCCCGGCATGTGACAAACCGGACTCATTGTTTGGATCGTTCTGCAGACGACAGCCCGGGTATTTCCAGCGTCATTACGTCGGAGTGTCCTGGAGTCCATCTCCTTTCCAGGCTCTGGAGCTAAGTCATCCACGGGCCGTTCGAGAACGATGTCGAAGAAACTCGAATCTCATTAGCGGGAAATTTGACGCTTTTCTGAAAGTTTCAATGATTCGTGTCGTCGACGTCGTTTTCACCGCCGCCGCTCCGTCTCGCCTCGTTCGATAGACGCGGCTTCGTGACTTTGCGTTTCTGCTTGTCAGGACTTTGAGTCTTCTGTTATCTCGCCGCTCGTTCTTCTCGTTTCCTCTTTCGCTAAACTGTCGTTCAGGATGTTTCAATCCAAAGTCAGCGCACACGATCAGAAACTCAGTCAGACAGCTGATCAACTTGTCCCACCACCAATCAAAGGAGCGAACGCCGAGAGCCTTCAACAAAGTGATTTTCGATGGCGCGGCCACCGGCGAAAGTGGCATCAGAAACACAAGCGTTGGAAACCATCTATTATGTTTATTACTATTGTAATCGTTATTATCATTCGATTGCTTTCCGCCATCATCGTTTCGGATCGACAGAAACGTCAGCTGGCCAATGCTTGAGGAAGTGAGTGAGTCGATTTCACGCTCCTTATCTCAGATTTCGCGCGATACTCCCATCGCGCAAATCAATGGGGAGGTTACTAAACCGGGGCAATCCGAGCCAAGACAGGAGAAGTCGTCGTTGTTTCCGAAACAAAAAAAAATTAAAGAGAAACGGAAACTCCGTCCTCTGAAAATTTCGGTATCTCTTCTTTATTTTCGATCGTCGAAGCAGCAGACGACAAAATGGCTGACTTCGATTCTATTTATTCATTTATTTATTTATTCACTTACTTGGTCGCGTAGTTGTATATTCGTTGTAAATGATTTGATTCACTTCTCAATAATCTTCGGAGTATCTCTCGGAAACTTTCCTATCGAAATTGGTTTCATCTCTTGCGGTACAAAGTCAGTTTTGGGAGAAAGAGGATGAACTCCCTGAAGGGACCGTTGCATGGACTGGAGCGATCGCGAGGCTGAGGTGACGTTCCTTCCCGCGCGCAACAAGAGACGCGATCGATACGCAGTGCCGACCCGGAAAAGATCATTGCCGCACGATCTGATTGACTTCGACTTTCAGTTGCGGGCTGTGTGTCGACCAGGATGCGGGGTCAGTCAGTTTAAGGCGTGGTTTTTGTTGTTGTTGCTGTCGCGGTTCTTACGCCGACCGCAGTGGCGGTGTTGGCGGCGGCGGCGGCGGCGGCGGCGGTAAAGCTTGCCGCGGAGCTAGTGGTCTTCGTCATCGCGATCGTCCGCAGTTGTCCACAACGACAACTGTGGTCGTCCTGATCTTCTCGAAGACTTTAGACTTCGGAGTGCCGTCCGTAATGGAGGGTCACTTCAAAGGCGGTGCACGGACTCCTCTTCAACTGCTCTGCTTTAGTCGAGTCGTCCGTCCGTCCGTTGGTCGGCGTTTCGTTTCTTGCGACCGAAGTTCGGAGACGACTTCATCTAATTCTCGTTCTTTCGCTTTTTTGTCGTCTTTCTCCCGCCAACCGCCGCGAGTGACTGAGTTATTCTGTCAAAAGATACCTACCGTCAGACAAACACTTATTGCCACCGAACCCTTGAATTCGGGGGATTGCATGGATCGTTGACAGAAGCGATGTGAGGGCAGCGCGGTGCTAACACTTCAGCGTTCGCTTTTCCCATTCATCTGTCCATGTTTTCATTCATTGTCGCTTCCGATACGCTCGCCGTATCTAATTGATCCGGTGCTCCGATCCTCGAACGGCGGAAACGCGATCGTTTTCGGAGTTCCAACCGCTAAACCTCATGCGGAATCACGATCTCATGAACTTTAGAATCGACTTTTGTCGTCGAAGAGCGTGAAACCGCCCACGGACTCGCTAACAAGGTCCGGCATCATCCCTGTGCCATCAAAGCTGATGCGTTCCGCCATTTTGTCAACAACCTGAATTTGAAGTTCATCATGAAACGTTCGTTCATGGTGGACGAACACTATTAGCTTCGTGGTTTCCTCAGTGGCTTCGTTCAGTCAGCTGATTTTGTGTCTATCTCGGGTTGACGCGTCTTAACTGTTATCGGTCGAGCTGGTCGGTCGGACGGACGGACGGACGGACGGATAGACGTTGGACGACCACTGCGACCACAACGGAAAACAGAGTCGCCGCGCGGGGCACGGGAGAATTCCCAGGGCCTGAGCTGAGCGTTTTTCGTCCGAACGTCCATCTTTTGCTCCGACTGAGTTAACTGGCAAGCCGTTCCTCTGCTCGTCCGCCCGCTTGCCTGCTTGTTGCTCATTGGTAGTGACCGACATAAATTGCATATCGTACCACATCAGCATTCATCAGTGGTTTCCCCCGCGGCAGCGGTCAGCGAGGAAGAAGGCAAGCTACCAAGCACTGTGTCCGGTTCGGACTGGTTGTGGACAAGTACCAAAGTTTAGATTCCTCCGCTTTAATTGGAGCCATACATGCGAGCGAAACAAACGAATGAAAACAGCCAGAGTCTACATATTCAACTTTGAAGAGCGTCCGCTCTGGTCTGTCGGTTGCTAGAAACCGAAGAAGACGTCGACGACGGCAACGTCACGGCTGACCACATCGGGTTCGCGTGAAGACCCTCCACCCAAATGAAAGAACGAACGAGCGAGCGAGCGAGCAGACGAACGAAAGACGAATCTGATGTCCGACCGGTGGAGAGATAGAGAGGGATCGAGAGGAGGGACGACTACAGAGAGGAGTAACAACCGGTTAACTTATTTCACTTGAGCTCCAGAAGTCTATTTCGTTCAAAATTTCGGCTCCCGAAATGTCACACAGGCCCACCTCCTTCTGGCACGCAAACGCACTTCTGCGGGAAAGCATGAGCTCTCTCTCGCTCATCGTCGTTCTGTTCTCTCATTTCCGCTGTTTGTAGTGAGGAAATGAAATAAGAAGACGAAGATCGCTGAGTTTTGTGTTTTATCCATTTGCATTCCGAAAACCACGGTTCGCGCAAGTTTCTGTGGCTCCGAATCCTCGAGGTTCACTTTTCTCGTTGAGGGGTGTTCTCGCCGGTTGTTCTTCTCGTTGAGGGGTGTTCTCGCCGGTTGTTCTTCTCGTTGAGGGGTGTTCTCGCCGGTTGTTCTTCTCTTCCGAGTCAGCTTTGTGAGGATCCTGAGTTCTCGCCGTAACAACGCTGTCACTTTCCTCATTGATTCGACGAAATCTAAGCAGTGATAAAAACGATTGGCAACTCCTAAACGCAGCGGGACCCTTCGGGTGCTCCCTCAAAGGGGTTGGCTCCTCGGCTTCTTGGATCGCCGGTCGGCGGGCGGGAAATTGAAAAAGCTCGCTGTGCACAATCTGTAATCTCCACTGCTGCCATAGAACCTTCGATACAAGTCGATCTTCCCCGTCGGTTTGTCGGATCAGCGAATCGGGCGAGCAGGCGACCGATCCGACTGACATTGTTGAATTTGTGTCGATCGAACTTCATTTCTATCTCAATGCGAAAAACCGCGCACCGTCAAAAAGAAGATGGAGACAGACAGACAGACGAACAGGTAGGCCGAGGAGGTGTCGGTGATCGGCTGACGTTGAAGAGGACGCGTTTGCTCCTGATTTATTCGACGCGCCATCCGGTGCTATACATCTTTCGGAGCCGCCATCGAGCGGTCGTCGTCGTGGCGGTGCCGTCCGAGTCCTTCGTTTAACGCTTTTGATAAAAATTTAAATCGTTTTCGAAGCCATCTTTCTTTTTGCCGGCAAGCCGAGCGGCCGTTCGACGGAGAACAATAATTCCAGATCCACGAGTGGACTAACCAGTCAGACAAACGAGCGAGGAAACTTCTTCGAATCCAGAAGAAAAATTCACCGAGAACTCACTCTGTTTTGTTCTTGATTGTCTTTGCTGCTCTCGACGCCGAAGAGGAACCGTACGGTTCCCGTTCAGGTGTGAAGACGGATGCGTTCTCTGGACGAAAGCCGGAACTCGAGCGAACCAGCTCCAAGGGAGATCGGAGTTTACTTTCAGCGATGCGGGAAGTGTTGTTCCCAGAGGCTCTGGACAAATTTGAAACGAACGAAAATTGACGACGACGACGACGAGATCCGACCGCGCGAAGATGAAGAGCAAGCAGACGAGGGACGCGTCGCCGCTCTTCGATGATGAATATCGGGGCGCGTCTGCGAAACTGAGCTGAGAACAGAAGAAACCTTCAAAACTTGCACGATTTCGCTCGGTCCTAACCGATTTGGTTCGGCCATCATCCTTCTTCTCTTCTCGCTCTTCTTCTTTTCGGTCGGTCGGGAGGGCGTTTGGTTGGTTGGTCGACCAAGAGATCACTGGGTGGAAAGCGTTGATATTAATGACCTACTGTCGTCCAGCTCTTTGCTCTAGGAAGTATGCGCACTTCGGAAACAAGCGGACTCGAGTGAATGCTTCGACTCTTCGAAGTTCAGCCGCTTGACTCCCTTTTTGAGTTTTCTTCTCGGTTGAAGTACGGAGTTGAGGAAGAAGCTCCGCAAGCTCCGAGAACTCCGAGTTGAAAGACGATCTCGGGAGTATGTAGATTTCGGAACGACTTGATTCGAACGTAGTGAACTTTCAATCTGAACCTTCGGAATCGTTGATGTCGATCCAACAGCGGAGCAACGGTGACGGCGGCGGCGGCAGTATTCAATTAAGTAGCAACGAGTCGACACCAGCAAAGCGCTCGACTCACGACAACTGCAACGAACGGCAACAACGGCAACGGTAACAACACAGATGGTGGCGGAATCGAAACCTGCGGGAGATCCGCCGAACCGTGCGGGGGGCCAGTCAGAGTCGGAGCAGCAGTCTGATTTATTGATTCGATCGCATTTAGTATCAAATATTCTGTAATGTACACTCCCGTATACAAACTAACCTCCCGTTTGACGAACTTTCCGTCGAACGTTACTTGACATCGCTGGGCTCCAGGGCTCCCGGAAAGTGGAACCGTTCCAAGACGCGCCTGTCTCCCCTGAACGACCACAAGCTAACTTGTCTTCCTGAGTTGGTTTTACGGCGGAGCCTCACGAATCAATGTCATGAAAGCGGCAGTAGAATCGAACCTCAATCATATCGAAGGATAGAGGTGATGATGACGCTGGCTGCCGCTGCAAAATTTACAGCCCAATCAAGCCGGTGTGTGGAGAAGTCCGCCTCTCTTTGGATTGACCATTGTGCTCTACTACGTAGCATACGCGCGGCGCGTGCGCTCAGATCGAACCTTCTGTGACCCGGAAAGTTCAAGTAATATCGGAGCTCTGGAAACTGGTTATCACATGGAAAAATGGAGGAGACGAGCGTTCGTGCGCTGCGATTTCCAACAATAATGACTATGATCCTCATCTTTTAGCGGCATTGAGACATTTCGAAGCAGAATGGCGTCTCCAAAGAGTTCAAATTGAACATTTTGGGCTGAACAAACTGCCTGTTTCTGATTCTCCAGAATATCAAGTCATTGATGTCGACATAGATCACCACCATTAGGGCTGGGAAGTTGAGGCATTGACGATAACTACCACTCTGAATATCACGTCAACTAATCGATGTCGAATATAGCAGATATCATATCATAGAGCTTGATGTGATTGAAGAAGTCAAACAGTTGGCGATGAGGACCTGCAGGTGGCGCATGATGTTGTTCATATGGTCGAGGCTGACATACTTTGGGTGACGTTACCCCTCAAATGATGTTACCCCTATATCTGATGATACCGGTAATGAAATAAAACAAAATTGAAATTGAAATTGACTCTGCATTCATCGATAAATAATGCTCAAAATCCCGACCTGTTATACCCATATCACACATTTTGATTCGAGAGAGCTCTGTCGAACGTATTAGAGAAGAAATTCTGTGAAAATATGCCTTGTGCATACTCGAGCGAGCCACCAACGAGAACAGGGAACGTGGTAGACCATAACGAGCTTAACAAGACTTACTAGTGGCTACGAAAAGCCGCGAGTTATTTCGTGTGAGTGAGGATGTGCAGGTGCGGTCTTCGCAGACATGTCAAAAAAGGGATTTTTCTCCGCGCATCACTGGATACCGAAATACCGAGCTTCTGAAAAGAAAATAAGGAAAGAAAGAAAGAAAGAAAGAAAGAAAGAAAACCTCGCTCAGCTAACTAAGCTCGCTGAATGCATAAGTCGTCGTCGATGCGGTCAGAAACACCGAGAGGTTGTGTGCTTTGTGAGTTTCACAAGGCCCCGGATATTGTTATCATCATCACAATCCTCGTGTGATCATCATTATCGTCGTGCCATTTTTCTTTGGAAATCCGAACGAATGCGTTACCGTTCAGTTCGACAAATTGTCACCTGGACAAAAGAAAAAAAGTTTAAGGAGATCAGAAATCGTCTGTTCTTCAACTTTGTCGGTTCATTGGGAGTAGACTCCGCGGAAACGTTCTTGTTTGAGAATTGATTCCGCCTCGTTTGTACTTGGTTTGTCGACATTGCCGCTGCTGATAACGACTGAACGGCCGCGTTACGTAGTCCGGACGACAGCAAACGTCTACGGAGTGAAGAGCGAAGAGAAAGAAGATCTCACTGAAGGATGTTTCCCACGCGCTCATTCGTTTGAAATCAACGGCGTTTTGTTAATGAGACAGAAACTGAGAAAACGGCGCCGCGCCGTCAGGGAAACAAGTTGCGGAAACTTTCTCATTCAATCAATCACTCATCAGTCAGATACATCACTCACACATGGAGCGCGAGTCTTGATCGCTCGGATGTCGTGACGAAAAGCAAATTGATGAGTGTCCTGATGAAGGACTCTATCTGGTTTCTGGCTGTCGATAATTGTCGAAGTTTTTCGCTTGGTTTGCGCTCTCGTTGTAGTTTACGAAGTAACGACCCATTTGCGATTTCAGGTAAGTCCCCTCTTCGTGGCTCGAACGACCGGCGCCGACGGTTTGGTCAACCGCTATCGCGAAAGGTATCTCCGGTGTTGTCAATATATCATGCATTTTTTTTCAGATTTTTGTTTCTCGTTTATGTTATACCACCCACAAGGCGTTTTCGAAGCGCAGTATGGCTTTGTAATTAGCACTTTGCGCGGCTCGAAACTCTCGCATCGTCCGCCACAGAAAATTTTCGACTCCGGTCTTTTGCCTCGTCCGTGTAGTTTTTGCAGAAATGTCCAAAATTCAACGTTTGTGAATGAAGCTGTCCTGCGGGCACGACCGAATTTCCGAACACGACTTTGACAGGGTTCGCTGAGCAGCCTCTTTAGTTTGAAATATGTTCTTCAAATGATTCATCGAGTTTTGATAGCATGCTAAGAAATGTCGTTTCATGATTCCATTCAGAATTTCTCTCCGTCCGGAAGAGCAGGGTCATTGGATGCTCGCCGTTTTCGAACGATCTGACTGAGATTGGCTCCACTCTGGGGACGAGTTCGATTTATCATCGAGCCGTTCTCCGGTTTCTTCGGTCGATCGCCTGGAACATGTTTTCTGTTCGTTACCTTGGGTCGCATCTACGTCTTCATTCACGGCTTATCCCCCGTCGACTGAATGAGCGTACGCTGCATTCCCATACTATATCGAACATCGACTGAAGAAACTTTCCCAGGAGACGAAATGAGCTCCGCTCACAGACGTCCAACGTTCGCTCGCATTTTACGCTGAGCCGAAATTTATGTTTGGAAGAATTTCGTCTGCTCCGTTTTCTTCTATGGTGACGGATTCTCGACATCGGCACAAAGTACGCGGAGTTCTCTGAATTCCGCGTGGTTTCAGGGTTCGCGGAACGACCGGAAGGGTTCTTTCACCGAAGAAGTCAGACGAAGACACAAAGTTTCCGCTCAATTCGAGCGATTTTGATTCCTGATTTGCCTCTTGCACTTGATTAGGCCGAGAACCTCCCCTACATCGGTCAACGGTTCTGCTGCCGCCGCCGCCGCTACTGATGATGATCCGAACGGTTTCCAGCGAACCGGTTCGCCGTTGCAGCTGGCGACGCCGTTGTAAATTTTTTTTTCATCATCCTTGACGAAGTCTCAGTGTCGGCAGAGCAATTAGCGTATCTTTCTCCTAAATGTCGCACCGGTTGGCGAAGCTGAGTGTATGTAGCACTACTACTCGTGGCATTGGCGATGGAACTCGTAGTCAGTCAGTCAGTCAGTCAGTCGACCTGGTAGTTGAAGTAACGCGGCGATCGTGTCGCTCCCGTTCCCTGTTTTCTGCAAAGCGAAAAGTGCAACAAACAAGCAACTTCTTCTGATGGGAACGGTTTCACAACAAGCGAACTCTTTCTTTGAACGGTGGATTACCTTGAATCATCAAGTGACCGAGTCGCTGGATGACTTCGAATCATTGGCGGAATGGATCTAACGAACAGACAACAGAACCGATCCAGAACTTCTGGAAGACTCATCTCGGCTGTTTGTCTCGAGTAATCGTGAGTCTAATGACTCAGAACGGATCGACTCCTCACAGTCCTCGGAATTCTGGATCGTTTTCCGGAAGGAGTTCGAGAATAATTCTCTCGTCGGTGGAAGTCCACCGATGGCTATTGATGTCGTTCACTAGTGAGGAGATGACAGAGGATGACTGAAGTGACGACACACACCGGCAGGCGGGGAGAAAAAGTGTAGAAAAAAAATTACTCGTTAGCAGTGTCGTTGATGGATGATGGAAGCCCTACGCGAACGAAAGGAAGGCGAACACGGAGGAAAAATCGACTGGTTATAACCCTAAGTGATTTTTAATGCAGTCATCGCGGAGAGGCGATACTCAGCATCAGCACCGTTTCGACGGACGGACGCCGAACGTAATCCACGCGTCCGCACACCGAAAACCGTTAGCGGAGCATTGAATCAATGACACGATCCGAAAATGAATCTTCTTCAGAAAACGTTTCTGAACGCTTCTGGGTTAGGTCCGCTGCGCCCTGAAAAGAAAGCTTCAAGGTGCTTTTGGATTCGTCGATCGATCGAAAAGCGACATCGACTTCTGTTGTCCAGCGTATGCGTTTTCGCTCGCACGAATCCGGGATCTCGAGAATTCTTCAAGTACATATTCGATTCCCGAAGCGCTAAAAGATCGAATCGAAGAGTGAAGACCCACCGTAGAGTCCGTGGATCTACTTACTCATGACTCGCTGCTGTCAATTAGGTGAAGTAAAGTGAGCGATATGAACGAGAGCATTCCATAGTGCCTCTCACGTTTCGGCAATAATTTCCCCCTCGTTTTCTCCTTTGCTTGTTTTCCTGTCTGTTCACCTCAGCCTTCAAGCACTTGGTTAACTCGTCACGAAGAGAACGTTGACGTCGACGAGAAAGCCGATAAGGACCACGAGAGGTCTACCTCCGTGATCGGAGCAAATTGCTCCCGCTATGGAATACGTCGTGGTCGCTGTCGTCACAGGGAAGAAGTACAACGACTGACTAATAGGGATGGGAAGCAAAGGTCCCTTTCAAAATCAACGGAACCACCTGTTTTGTCGGCGTCGCGAGTTTAGTGAAATGAGAGAGAATGCCGCAGTCTGTGATGATAAGGAGATCGGAAAGAATCTGGAACGGAGCGCCAGCTTTGGGTGGTTTGCTTTCGTTTCTTTATTTTTTTGTTGTTGCTGTATATTTCATGAATATTCATGCAGACCCGCGGCGCTGCGTTGTGCCAGGCCTTGTGATCGTTCCGCTGGTCACTGTGTTGTTGGTCAGTTTAGCCGGCTGTAAACCATCAGAGAGCGAAGTGACGATCGGACGGTCGGATACGATCGACCACGAATTAGAAGGACGCACGATAGACACGCCCTCGTCAGCTGCCCCTGGTCGTGGAGCCCGCATGGTTTTCTTCGCTCAGGGCTTTGCTTCAAGGAGTATGTCGGTTACAATTGATTCGGATTTGTCAAACTGGAAAAATGTTCAGGGGCGAGAGGGAAACGAAAACTACTCTTCAGTGACTACCTAACTACGTTCAAGATTCATGGGATCGACGATGTGTCTCTCACGAACGTTCATAACGAGACGACCTGTGCATTTTTCTGCGTGCAGTGCCATCCGAAATGTCATCAGAGACCTCGGAGACTTCGTCACCCAATGGGCGTTTCTGTCCGTCTTCGTTGATGCAGAAGCCAGGTGCTACTGCTGAGGTTGCTTGGATGGATGGTCCACCGGTCATCAGGGGTTTGCCTACTTGCCCGCCGACCGGAGCGGACAGGGGGCATTCCGCCGCCGCCGCCGCCGCCGCCGCTCACCTTGAGCACTGCGGAGTGAACTGAAGATGCTCAAGAGATGCACAAAGCTGAGCCAGAAGCACAGAAAAAAGAGAAGAGGGGGGCCAAAGAGCCGTTTTGTGAAGTCAACCAACAGCAAGGTGCACCTGGGCAAAAGTCGAAGCGAACGCAGTGTCCGTGTCGCGCACCGCTCGTCCACCTGTGCTCCAGTCCGGGTGCTCTATCTTCTGCTAACCACTTTCGGGAACCGCAGAAAACTTTGTCCCGATCGAGAGACTTCCGAACTCAGGACTTCTAGACGCGAAAACGAAGCCCGCGGCGGGAAAACGGAAAAAACGGTCACTGCGCGGCGCCGAACAGACGCACGACGAGGCTGCCAAGCCGAAATCCGAAACCAGGACGGTCGTCGCTGAAAAATACTGAAGACTGGATGGGAATGGAAGAAGAACGAAAAACGGCGCGGTTTTGCAATCCCCGACACGTCATTCCTCGAAGTCTGTTTGGGAATTCCATTTTTCCACCGATGGCGCGGTCGCAGTTTTCCGTTTAAATTCGATTTCATGGGAAACAGCGAGTTCTCAGCAGCGCTGTCGGTGGCCGCAGTGCCGGCAACTAGGTGTTCGGATCCCACACGTCTGGAGCAGTTGGAGCTATTGAGAAATCGGCGGAACGAGTTTTCAAAGTGTTATCTCTCCGTTTCCTCTTTTGTTATTAATTATTTCCAATATACTAGCGAACGCCGGACACCGCGGTGGGTCGTCTCGTCCTTCCCAGGGGAGGCTCGCGGTGTCCGAAAAAACCGTTTTGAAAACCTCGATTTCGAAGGTTACTCGGGTTCTCGGTGAAACTCGATCGGTACGAAGAAGTTTCCGGAACCGAAGATGTCCGGCAGTGTGTTAAAACTCCGGCTACACACAACCACGCGCACCGTCAAGATTATCGTAAGATCCGCATTGCGGATCCGACGGTATTCGCTCGGAACCTGCAGTACCGCACGATGAAGACGTCGATACCAAAGATTAATGGGTTCCAATCGTGAAGGGGAGGGAGGGAGGGAGGGAGCCAGCCACAGTGTAGTGAGCGAGCGAGCGGGTTCTACCGCACAAGCGAACCATTTGAGATGTTGAGCTGTGCCGTAGCGTGAGAATCAAGAGCATCAGAGGCAGCAACGACAGCGGCCACAATAACTTCGTCTAATGCACAACAAACACCGGTGACAACACTGTCGGTGTGAAGTGTAACAGCGGTGGAGCTCGAGCGACGTGGGAAGGTGTAGGAATTAATCGACATCAGCTTCCCGCCCGATTGATAGATTCCTCGCCGGCTCGTTCGCATCGGAAACAGAGATATCGTCAAGTCGCCGCGTGAGATCCGAGCTCCAGGAGATACTGGTTGGGAAAGTAAGGGTTCGGGCTGAGGACCTTTTTCGGGGGACAGGAGACAGAGTTTGGGAAAGGCCAAAAGAAACCACTGGAGGATGTGTTGGGACTCTCTTCCCACGCCATGACAGATCAGCGGATGAGCTGGCGGCCGGCGAGAAGGTCGGGACGAGATCAAGACGAGTCAACGGTGGACGATTGCTTTCAAATTACAGCAATCGCTGAACTCATCGTCCGCGCTTGATCATCACAGTCGACACTGTGGGGCTCTGCATGGTCGTCGTCGTCGTTGCCTTTTTCTCCGAAGACGATGACGACAAGAAGAAAGTTTGTCAGTCAGCCAGAAGTGAGCGAACGTGGAGGGACGCCCGATGTTGTTGCGTTGAAGCGGTCACTTCAAAGTTACCTTTCGAAGTCTCGACAGCGTCAGTGAATTCAGGGATCGAAGTGACGGTGTCGGTGGCAGAATCTCGTTAACCGTTTAAGACTTCCCTCCCTTGCTTTTCCCCGTTGTTTTCTTCTCTTCCTTCGCCGGAGTCGAGGAGCGCTCGGTTTCAAGAACACCCCTTGAGCGACGGGTGAAATTTCGCAAATCACGTCGAGTAGGGTTTGTTTCAACGACAGTGTTGCCCTTGCTGAAGGTCCTCACGCACGTGGAAGAGGGAAGATTTATACGAAATGAAAAACTAATGATCATAGGGGAACTTTCGGGAAGAGAAGAAGAGAACTGGTGGAACCACCGCCGAAGTAGGTAGGCACACAGAAGCTGTCGCGCATGCCTTCACTTACTCACACAGGTGTCAACGGGCCGAAGCGCAGCTTACCTCCGCTCAAGCCTTAGTTTCTGAGCCGAGTCGGGCTTAAGTGTCCCCATTCGGAAGACCTTTGACTGTGGCAAGTTTGGCCTGGTCCGCTTGGCTTCGCTTGACACTCAGTAAAACAGCAGCGGTACCCGGTCATCGCGGTGTGTGAAGCGCCGCCGCCGCCACAAAAAAAAAAAAAACACACACACACAGCCGGGATTTTTCCGTTAATTCAAGACGCCACCGAGCAGCCAGAGCAAATAAACTTCCACCGAAACAACGGTGAGAGATTTTCTAAATGAAAAAAGAAATAGGAGGAAAATGAGGAACTGAAAACGAAGAAAATAGCTGAATTTGTCGCCCGGAATCAAGAGTGTCACCTCAGACCGCTATTCGTGGGAAGAAAGAAATATCAAACATGAAACCGCGATTGGGTGGTCAGCCAGCAGAGTGCTATCGCTCTCGAGCCGTTTAGGCCCGAGTGGAGACGATGAACGCTTGTTTGATCGTCATCACTACTTACGCTGTGATGTGTTTGAGTAATTGATGATGCTCAATTTGATGAAGTACCTCTGGTCGAGCGGGCAGCCAAGCCGTCGGTCGGTTTGGTCAGACGCCATCGGTCGAAAACAAGCAGGGTTTCGAGTACCAGACGAGGGAACATATTTGAAACATGATTCGATCGAAGTCGATTTCTGTCTTCATGGAATAAGCATCGGAGAAAGAGAGCGAATAAACAAACAGACGACGGACGGACGGATGAATGAATGAATGAATGAAAGAAAAAAAGAAAGATGATGGTGACGACGGAAGGAGGCAAGCGTGGAGCAAAGCAGTGCGAGCCGTTTTTGTAATTAACTCGCCGCTACAGATTGATGGCGTGGCCCGCAGACCGACTTCTACGACGACAACGATCGCGTACACCGTGCTTGTCGTGCGATACCCGCTTCGTAGATGCGGGACGAATTCTCCCGCCCGCTCGTTGCCTCGTGGCCCGCTCGGTCGCCCCTCTGCCGACGACCCGAGCGGTCGGCTATCAGCACCTGATAATGAAAGATTGAGGATTGATTCAAAAACAACATCCTCATTGAAACGACAGGCGTGTAAAAGCGTAATTGTGATCCAAGGTTAACGCCGACCGGACAGCTTGACGTAAGACGATGAAGAACGCCGCGTCGAACAAGGCGCGAATGACCATGAAATTCCAATTAAACTTTTCTGAACGACTAAAAGTGTTACGGAAAGTCAACCTCATCGGAGGTTTCTCGAATCCCGAACGGCTGCGTCGCAAAGGTTTCTAAATTCCGTACCTTCATCTGCGGAATTCGGCTCACCCAGCCTCAATCGGTTTCTTCGACGTCCCCGAAGAGTGAGTCGGTTCACTGAGTACGATGGCGGTCGATTCGCTGTGTTTCGGTAACGAAGCAGTGTTTTCGTTGTAACAACGCTTTCCGATTAGTCGTAGCTAGCTCGCTCCGTGTGATCGGCTGGTGGAGGGCGGGCTTGTCACGAATTTGAAGTTTAGTTCGAAAATCGGTGCCGTTCATCGACGCTGCTGCCGCCGGTACGTCCATCCGCTCGTCCGTCCATCGAAGTAAAGCAACAGCATCGATGTTGCTCTGCTTTCGATCGTGACTCCGGGACCTGCGACCACGACCACCACCATCACTGCTATCACCGCCAGCAGAAAGCAGTCAACTCCCCCAAGGGTAACTGCAGCGGCAGCTTCGATCGGAACCGATGCAGACTGTGACCCAGCTCATCGAAGTCCAAACGGACAATCTTTAAGCAAGAGGTGTTTTCGACCTGAGTCACTGAAATGAAAAGCGCTCAAGAGAAAGAATCCCGAAGAGCCCCGAGCTCTTTACCTTTTCAAACAAGCGCTCAAGAATTCGCATCAACGACAAAACTCGAGTCCATTGTGGAAGAGTCCCGGAAGGGAGAGAGCGGGAGAAGTTCCTCCACAGAAGAGATATTTTGTCTGACCATATATTTCACTTGGATGACGCTGTTATTGCTGTCATCGCCCGAGATGTTATCGTGTCGCTCGGTGTCGTCGAAATTCCAGAGTCTATCGGAAGTGAAGTAAAAAGTTTCGAAGGCGCGTTGTAAACACGAGTCGTGGAGAGCGGAATCGAGTGGAAGAACCCTCCGGAGGCACGTTCGTTAGACGCCGCGACACTAACACAGCCAGGTCTTCTTCTCTGTTGTCACCGCTCTCTTCCAGCCGGCCAGCCAGCCAGCGTTTGCTTTCTCACTTTGTCTGTGCGTCCGAATGCGGTCTTAAGAAAGACTTTGGCTATATCGAGAACCATTAATATCGGCAATGTTCAGTGAGCCGGCGTCACAGTCATGTTGAACCAACCGCCCGACCGACCGCCCGACCGACCGACCGACCGACCAACCGCCCGACCGACCGGCCAATGGAACTGCAGCCTTAGGCAGCTTACCTGCCCGCCTCACATGACTTTGTGGCAGGCAAGCACGCTTGCTGGCAAGCACAGAGTCGGTACAAAGAAAGCAATGTGCTGCTCGGTGCTTTTCGAGCCGACCTAGCCCCTGACAGCTTTCTTGATACAGGAATAGGTCGAAACTAGCAGAAACATTACCGGGCATCATCAATAAACACGCATGTAATAGTCTACACCGAGTCATCAATACAGTCGGCTCGGGAAGAGGCAAAAAACTCGCTTTTTCCCCCTATTTCTCCCTTCTGTCGAGATGTTCTCCGACCGCGCTTTGGGTGCCGCTGCTAAAGTCGAGCTCGTGCGGCCCAAATGACTTCATCGATTGGAGGACCGACTGACATCTCGATCGGTCATTCAATTTACCCGTGAACTTCCTGGTCATGTTTTTCCTCGAAGAGTGTCATTGTCAGCTAGAGACACTGGAGCTAAAGAGTTGGATCACTGAATCGAAGTGAATGTACTTCCCCAAGGGTTCTATACACGTACCATTCATGTTCTACGTGTGTACAGCGCACATTAGACATGGTGAGGTGTTTCAGAAGCATGGTTTACACCTCTGATGACATAGAACTACGTCCTTGGCTAAAGTTCGAAGAGATGTAGCTGTTCCCGAGCAGGACACCGACTACCTTGCGATTGTCGCTTTGGTTCAGGCCGCCGACCGTCTCTAGAATGAGATCGCTTCGCGTCTGCATCGCAGGAGACCAACTTTCGCATTCTTGAGGGCCATTAGTGACTGACTGACTGACTGACTGTTTGACTGACTGACTGGCTGGGGGAACGACTCAATGACTGACTACCTGAGTGAACAGAGCAATGAGTGAATAATCTATCTATTTATCGGTTCTTTCTTCTCCCTTTGCCTCCAGGCTGGAAGCATCTAGATACAATTTGAGCCAATTCTGGGAACCCGCAGTTTTTGAGCATCGATACATGGTATAACACCTGGAGCTGCTGCTCCTCCTCCAGTTCTTCATGATCAAGACATCGACGGAGGTGTTGCTTCTCCCCCTGATAGAAGTTATCGCCCTGATCGTTGCATGAGAAACCCTTGCTCGCTCGGTGAACGGAACAATCTTTCTTCCGCGGGAGAACCACTGCAGCTTCAACAAAGATGTTCGCAAGATCGCTGGAACGTTTTTCAATGTCGGGAAAACGCTTTCCACCACCGACGCAACACTTCTTCATGTTGCTAATAATTTCCTCCGCAATCTTCACTCGTCCACCCATCAAGCGACGAGCTCGCGCCTCCCCTCGACGAAAAGACTGAGCTGTCCGGCCGGCCGGCCGGCCGGCCTCGTATCGATAAGAAACGGCTTTGCATTCGAGGCAGCGCACGACAGCATCGGCTCCGATGCGGGGGCGGTCAATTTTCCTCGTCCCTTTTTTCTTCTGTTTCTATTTCTTCTCTAGAAATGGGTGAAGGTTCGTTCAAACATTCCGAAGCTGCCGATGATGGTGATGATGGCGGCGGCGGCGGCTCCTCCGTAGCTGCTTCAGTTCATCTTATATTTTCTCGATGTTGGTCTTTTTCTTCATCTTCTCTTTCGCTTAAATGAAGATAACCCTTCGCCATTGTCTTGGTGACCCGGGTAGCGAGGCGATCACGACGCCTTCTGCTTGCCGGCCGGCCTACCTGACTACGACCCTGTCGAGCGACGTTCTTCGTTGCCCGCTCGTCCCTCTAGAGCTCATTCGTATGCTTTCATGGATCTTCCCGAGACTTCTGAGCTTCTTCAGAATCGGAGATTCAGTCGACGAATCGATCGAACGGTTTTCGGCCAAGAAACGGGCGTCAGTGATTTCGTCGCCATCGTCGTTCGTGATGTTCTGAGATCGATGCCTTGAAGACCGCCTCATTAATCCGCCGTATTCGAATCGGGGTTCCACGACTTTCCTTCGATCTCTGCGTACACAGCCGGTGCAGCGTAGCGGTTGGACCGAGGAGGCCTTGGTAATATTAGAACGAAGTCAGCCGGTAAAGCGGTTGTTCCTTCACACGGAATCGATTTTCTCCGCCAACGGCGCGGAGCCCGTCCTCTGATTGTGTAGCGTGTTTGTCTGAAACAGTGCAGATACACTAACAGGCGATGTCACACGTTCAATAGAATGCATCGAACAGGGATTCACTATGAAGGTATCAATTATATCATCAATTGACTTTAATTTATGTTAACGGCATGTTTTTGTTTTGCTCGCGCTCAATCGGCGACCCTGTTGTGCGTTTTCGTGAGGAACTGTTACTCGAGTTCGTGAATCGCTCTTGTCGTTTTGTTTGCGGGACTTGTGAGCATGACGACTATCCATCCATCCATCCATCCATACATACATACATATAATTGAAAGCCTGCGTGATTATCATATCATCATTATCAAAATAATGGCGCGGCCTAATTGTCCAACAGTGCGCCTCTGTAGTCATCCTTCGCGACCGTTTCCCTATGTCACCGGTTCAACATCCTGCGAATGAAAAGAGCGGGATATTTAGAATTCGCAAACAGTTCCTTTCGGGCATGTGCTTTTCGGGCTAAATCTCTTTGACAGGATGTCCTCACCTCAGCAGCCCGAAACAGTCTTCGATGGCGAAATGTCGGGAAAGGTGGGATCCTGAACTGGATGCGGTGAGGTTCTAAATTGAGGTCCGGATGAAACGGACATGCTGCAAAACAGACCGATGAGTTTTGAGACTTCGTCGGCTCGTTTGCTCGGCGGCGGTGAAAAGCTTCCTTTTTGAGGAATTTTCGCACAATCAGTCTCCCCGATTCTGTAGATTCTCGCCAAACAGCCAAACTTGGACGAGCAGACTGAGTACCGTGCCGCCGGTGATCAAGTTCCGTCGACTTTGTTTTCTCATTCTCTTACTTCTTCGTCCTGAGAGCCGCTTTTGCTTCAATTCGCTTCTGCACTTGCCCATTCCAGTCGTTCTGTGATTCACGTCGTTACAAAATCGCACTGCCCCTGCCCTCGCATTCTCCGACGTTTTCTGAAGGAAACCTCGACCGATCCACCCGGACTCTCTCGTAATCGTTGGGGACGTGCAGATTTGGAAGAAAATTTGATCGTCTCCAGTTGGAAATTGCGCAAAGTAATTCGGTACCTTCGACGGAAATCATTGCGGACTTCGGCCAGACATTCCAGATGCATGTCGGAAAGCTCCACCGCCATTCGAGCGGCATCGTGGAATCGTTCTCACCGTTGTTCAACATCGATGCTATCTATAGATGGTTCATCTTGTGCCGTATCGTTCGTTGCCGCGGGCGTTGTTGTCGCTGCGATACACGTCCCACTACAAAAAGCCACTAATAGCTCTGTACGATCACAGAAAACAAAAATCGCGCTCGGGATGCGCAGCGAAAGAGCCGGTATCGAAGTACCTTCGAACAGTTTGAAACGAACACTCTAGCGATAGGTTTCCAGGAGCAAACATCGATATTTGCAGCTCTTGGACGACATCGTCTTCGAGGGGGAGCGGGAAAAGGTGATGAAGTACCAACTGGGTACCGAAAGATACCCGGGAACTGTTCCATCCCCTGATTCGACCTGTCATGGATGATGGGCCAGAATTTCCCAGTGTGATCAGCGGTGTGATGAGCAACGGGAACAGAAGATGACGAATGCTGGAGAAGAGACAAAAGGGAAGAAAAAACGTGAAAAAAACAAGCGACTGAGAACAGCACTCTGGACACGAGCGCGCGACGGAGAGAGCTTAAGCCACTGGCTGACCATCGTAAAAACAAGAAGAAGAGCGAAAAGCACGAGAAAAAAAAAGCCCAGAGAAAAAGCCGAAAATAGATTTTTACGAATTTTTGTGTTTACGCGGATGTAGTCGCCGTGAGTGAGCGAGCGAGCGAGCGAGCGAGCGAGCGAATGAGTCTTTTGTTGTGTTGTGGTCGCTTGTCGTTCTCTTCGAGTTAATCCCACCCTGGCCTGAAGAGCGCGCTGCGCTGCTCATTTAGTCGTTATGACTGCTTGCTCGTATGACCGGATTTCTCCTCTTCCTTTCTTTATTATCATTTTTTTCTCTGCTGTCCGCGTCTCCGAGGCTCATTCACAGAGATCGCCAACTCACGATCATTCATCGAACGCCCCGACGATCGCAGTTCATTCATCTAGCCCTCTCGACGAGTCGTTGACATCGGCTTCCCCGATCCCCTGATTTCATTCCTTCGAGCGACGACGAAAATGTCACCGGTTTTGGTTCGTAAACTCTGACTGAGCTTTCAACAATCCAGAATGATTCGTCCTCTCGATGTTCTCTCGTGGGCTCGCTCTGTTTCGTTCTTGTTTTTACTTTTTTTGTCTCTCTCCAGTTCGAGTTCGAGTTCAGATGAGTGTAATGTGTCGAGCAATTTGTGCGTCGACGGACGATTTTCTGTGAACAGAGCTGCATCATTGTGAAACGAGAGTGAGAGTCCCGAAAAAAACAAAGCTCAAGAGACCATTCGCACCTCCACTGGTAAATAATGGTGCATTTCACACTTTTTGTGTGTGCTTGAAGCCAGTCAGCTAGAGAAATTACCGCTAGAGAACTTAGTGACAGACAAAGTCCCTGAATGAACGACGAATGAATGGCGGCAGAGTGGAATCGGCCGAGAGTATGCAGAACCCGAGTGGAAAAAGAAGGCGAACGAACGGAAAGATGCGACCGGAGATAGGCCCGCAGATCCCATAGATGCTTTCGTCGCTTCTTCGATTTTCGCTCTACGATTCGCATTCCAGCACTCGTCGTAGGAAATCATCTACCTGTCCGCCTCGCGCCCGCTGTAGAACCTGGAAGGGACCCACGAACCGTATCCAAGACGAACTGAACCAAAGACCACGGTTTTCTAGTTGTCTTCCCCAAATCCGTGAGTTCTGTCTTCATTTCGAAACAGGACTGAGGAAAAAAGTCTCGAGACGAGGAATTTCGCGCATCCGAATGAACTGTGATCGAGTCGCCGAGACTTGGTGGCGTCTGAGAAAGTCTTGAATCCACGGCAATCACTACAAGTTGAATGCAGAGCTCCACGAGCGAAGACGCGCGCCCACGACGACGTTGACACTGAGCGGATTTTTTGTCTCCGGTGGCGGGTGTCTCCATTAAGTCAAATGTTGTGGCAGCCGGTCGTCTCCGCATCTTCACGTCGCCTCGTTTGACGTCGGTCGTGTGGCGTTAGATTTCCGATGGATCGACGATGGTGCCGAAGAAGAAGATCCTACCTAGCTGGCGATGAAACGACCGATGGACGGACGGACGAACAGACCGAGAAGACCAAGCCCAGCTCTTTATGAAGATCGACCACCGCCAGCACCATCACCACCACCACCGATGTTGCTGTCGCTACCTCCTCCTCCTGCTTCTCCCCATCTTGGGATCATGAAGACTATGACGACGACGACCACGATGATGATGGAGATGGAGACGACGACGACGATGATCATCGTAAAGATGCCGTTAACATTCAGGGTAAAACGGCTGTTATCATCGTTTCGATGACTGTCGCTAATGTGACGGTTGTGAAGGTGGCTAGGGAAGAGTTTCGTTTGAGAAATGATAGGGAAGGAGCTCAACGTCCTCAAGACACCCTTGTTTCGAGAGAGGAGGGAGCCGAGGAACCGGTCGAAGGCTGCCACGGTAGCCGACCAACCCCTGGTTTGCATGGAGTCAAATAGCTGCGCACTGAATGCGTTGTCGTTCGTGGTGAAGTCGTTTCCGCCCCTTTCATTTACGTCGTTGTCCACGTCCACGTTTCTGCGGCGAACATCGTCGTTGTCGTCGTCGTCATGGTGGACTTTATGATTCTGCTGTGAGATCAGCAGATGCTGGGCTACGGCTGAAAACGAAGGCAGCGGGCTACCATCGGAGAACTGACGAGACGAGCAAGAGAGCAAGTTGTGGCCCTTTGGTCAAGTCAAGAACGAGTCGCGTGATCACCCGAAGTTTCTGAAGCCCAAAACTTTTCACAAAGTTCACAACAGCGAACGCTTCTGCAGCAGCCGCAGCATCAGCGATGAAGTCCAACTTGAGCTGAAAGTCGTTTCTTTGAGCGAATCTCGGAGATTCAGCGAACCGATAACTCCCGACTCTTTTGACATCGCGAGGAAAATAAAAACTGCCACTCTCCTGTATGTACCTACTTCAAACAATTTACGATGAAAGTACGAGTTCGACCATCGTCACTAGAGGGACGATGACCTCGAAATGGAAATCCACATTTTCTCTGACGAGTTCTGAGTTCGATAAGTTCGTTTCTATCAAACGCTCCAGTCGAATGAGATTTGCCGAAGATCAAGAAGAGTGGAGGATCGTTTATCGGGTTCGGGTTTGACGACAAGAGGTGTCCCGGAAGACGAATCACTTCGTCGAAAGAGGCGCCTGGCAGAATGTTCAGTGAGCTTTTTCGATCATTGATTTTTACACTCATTGATCTCTACATTTATCTGGCAATCGACCCGCTGATTCAGGGGGAGGATCCCAGGTACGCGCGCCAATCTCTTCGAAAATCTCACAGGACGATTACGATGATCTTGCTGATCAGGGGCAAGCCGTAGCAGCTGTGTATTAAGTGTTATCGGTACAGCACGCGCGGCATCCCCGCTCGACTACAGCACAAACCAAATTCTCAAGCGTCGCCGTTGTGTCGGTCAGCTGGCGTGGTGCTCTTCACTCCGTCCTTACCTGATCGCTATCAGAACATATTTCAGAACTTATTTATCGAGAACGAATCTCGTTTCCCCTGAATCTTCAAAGATCGACTCTGCTTCACACGCGCTTTGAGGGCTTAAAACAGGGTAGAAAAAAAAACGAGAATTGAACGAGACAGCGAATGTCAAATTGATGTTCTTTCGGAGCTTTCGGTTCGTTACGTACGACGGACGCATGTTGTTAAGACCATTCGGTTCCCTGTCGGTCTCTTTTCTGCCTCTCGTTCGGCTTCCATTTTCGTCCGAGAATTTCGATTTCTCTCGCTCTCTGCTAATTTTACTTCTTTCCTCTCACTTAGTTCAACAGTTTAATCTTGTCAGTTGTGAGGCGGTATCTCACCACGGGATCCTGCCGCACACTCGGGCTAATTTGGTGCCGAACGGCAGCAGCAGCAGCAGCAACGGCGACGCTGCAGTACACATGTAGCGAACGAGCAAAACGGCGGCGCTTGCTAAATGTTCGATTAAGATCCCATTTACGCCTACGAGATGTCGGCTCCGGAGCGAAGGGCGCACGAACCAGACACAGAATTGTTGATGCTTCAACAGCGATTGGATTTTCGCATCGGCTTCGATCCGCTCCTCTGATACGTCGGGACACCGCCGCGAACCGAAGCCAGAATCGGAACTCCTCACAACTTCATCCAAACGACTCCTAGAAGGCTTTCAAAGTGTTCCCAAACGTCAAGTAGTTCCTCGGGAGTCCAAACCCAACCCCAATCGAAGATGAACGCGCTCGAAAAACTCGAAAAATGGCGCAATTTCCGTCAGAAGTGAAGTTTTGGGAAGCGCTAGCAAACGATACAGAACTCGAAACACTCGGTGTCGTCGGAGCCTTCGAGTTCCAGGCGAGCACCTGTTCGGAACCTGAGCCGACACCTGGCTCCCCTCCATTCATCCGTGGACGACGCTGATCGTTCTGAAGCGATAAGTTTGATAAACGTATCGTGTCCTCAATTTTCAATGTCGCTAAACTCGCTCGGCGTAACAACGACCTGTATATCTGTCTGTCTGTCTATCTTTCGTCGTGTAATGGTTGTAGAAGCGCCGTTTGTGCCGGTGTGGAAGTGGCGGCGGCGGCGGCGGATGTTCCAGTTGGCTAGTGGGATCATCTATCTTGAAGCGTGTTAGCTAGACTACGAGACGAAAAGCTTTAAGTGTGTGAGAAAAAAAAAGCGTTTCATTTGAAGGCTGGCGAGACAGCGCCAAAGGTGTGGAAGTAAAACGTAATGTATGTGTCAAAAAATGATCCATCCGAAACACAACGAGCTCGTCTAGATGTCTTGTTACGCTTTCAAAGACGCCGCACATTTTTCCCCGTCTCTAAATGGACGTCATCTGTTTGCCCTTTCCATGCATTCGTTCGCTCATTTGTTTGTTTGACGTCTGGTTTAGTTTTTTTTGTAAGTCGGTATGTTTGTTTGCCTGGTACCTTCTATATGTAGAAGAATGGAAGCGCATCCCTGGCCGGAGGGACTGGCGAGGAAGGAGATTTTTAACCAGGTCGAACACAATTCATCGTAAACAAAGATATTTTTCATTTCTAAAATAGTTTGGCTGCTCCCCAACTGAGCAAAAGAGACAAATACAAACAGATGCAAAAAATTAAGCACTTCCTCAGAAAACATTAGAACTACAAACTCCGATTGAGTAGCCGCAGGACCGCAGGTATCGGTGCCCAAGATGGAGTTCCGGAGCGTTGATTAGACGTACGGGAATACCAAGCCCACTCGAATTTACCAAAAGTACCCAAGGTACTGAGAAGTGCCAAGAGTACCCTGGAGCCAGACGGGTACTCGCAACACCCAATCTACGCGGGAGAAGACGACTTCCAGTCAATTTTTCGAGAATGAAGGGCAAGAGGTAATGTTAGGAACTGCTACAAAGTACCAAAGAAGTATTGAAATGCCAACATAAAGTACCCGGCCACTGTACTTCCCAAGGATGGAACTGGAGCCGTGTTGCCTAGCTCTCTTGTCAGGAACGAGCACAGCCTGCCGACAGCTCAGAATTCAACTTGAAATTCGTTTGGCTTCCGGCACAACACATCTTTGAGAAGGAAGCGAATATCCGTCCGCTAGAGAGGTAGAATATATTTATAAGAAGAAGAAGAAGAAGAAATGTAACAGAAACACAATGAATCTCGTTCGTGGAGTCAGTCAGCTAGGCAGCGGTTAACAGCGCGACAGGCCGATGCGCCTGTGCGTCGGTAGAGGGTGTTCACGGACCGGTCGACAAGATGGATCCATCCATCAGACTCTCCAGATAGACATGTGGACGACCGATCGAGAGCGCCTACTTACGCCGAGGCGGTCCACAGGCATCAGAGCGAGCGTGAGACGAGCACAACAGCAGCCGCGGCCGCGCGATCTCTTCCGAGAGCAACAAACACTGCCAGCAGAAACCGTGGCAAAAGAGGGTTTAACCTCTGAACACTTAAATGGCCATCAGCTATTTTCGCTCCAATGCTAACTAGAACGACCTGGTAGCGCTTCTCTGAGCAGGTTTTGGGGGCCTTGAGAAGTCGTCGAGAGTGAGGATTCTTCCACGAAAACTGCGGATCGTTCCCCGGATCGAGGAAATCAGGGAAAGGAGTTGATGTAACCTAATCTGAACGTCCCCCGTGCTGACTCATTCCTGAAAAGCCACCGAATACCGGATAGACGTCGAGAAAGCCGTGGAACGGCGTGAGCAGCGGGGTCGCGACGGGTCACCTAACCCAGGACCGATACCTTCCAGTCAGGCAACCTGCCGACCGACTGCTAGCGCTTCACCGGCGAAATGCTTCACCGATCATGCGTTCGTTCGTTCGTTCGTTTGGTTGTTCGTGTAACGGAGAACAACGAAAAGCCAGCAGCGGCGGGACGGGTATCAGACAAGTTACGTTTCAGACGTATTGCGGTTCGAGCTCTTCTTTTGAGTTTGCTCCGTTTACTTGGATTTCCTCTCCGGTCCTATCGATACCGCAGCTGGAAACAGCAGAAGCAGTGGAGTCATCACCGGTTTCGGTTCTGTCGGACTTGATTGCTCATTTTTGAAATGATTCGCGGTTTCCATGGTTCCCATTCTTTCGAGTTTTCGCTTCTCACCCTCCGAACATTCCTGCAGAAGTGGGGAGGGGAGGGGGGGGGGGGCACGTGATTACAAGTATACTTTTTTCAAATTCGGAGAAGCATAGTTTCGAGAGGAACTCAAATGAAGACCTCAAAATAGAACACTGCACGATGAATAAGCACTAACAACATTCTTTTCATTTCAATTCCAGGTAAGACCAAGTAGCGATCGAACTTCAGGATCGGGAACTACTCAGTGAGTGTACGAGCCGGTTCAGACGATGGTATCATCAAGTCGGTTGAACGATGTTCGACCTGCGAAAGTAAGAACGCTTCGGCCGCGTAACCGGATCAAGTGAGCTATGGCCTCCGAAATGATCGAAACTGGTTCAAGTCGTCGATAGCTGCCGCCGCCGCCGCCGTCGTGGTCGATGACGTCGCCCGGTTTGCCGGAGCCGGTCATTTAGTAAGCGAATGAATCTATTTTAGCTCGGAAACTATTTGCCCCGCTCCGTCCGGCTACCAAGTCAGAGAGAAGAGATCCAGCCGAGCCGGTGAAGAGACAGGTTGTCGTAGCTCACGACTCGGTGCTTCGGTCGGAGCGACGGATTTTTTTTCTTAATGGCTCACTGCTCTCAATGAGTGCAATCGTCCAAGTCACGATTCGGTGCCGTGGACGCCGCGCCGTTGTTCTTCGGTGCCTTATCGAGCGAGCGGTCAGTCAGTCAGTCAGTCAGTCACTCATCCGCAGTTAGTTAAGAAGCACCGTGGAAGGGAAACGGACCGACCGACGTCGACGAGGTTTCATCTCGAGTTTTGTCCGGTGTCGTCTTGAGTGCCGGACCAAAACTCAGTCAGCGACGGAAGTCGGAGAGGTCGCGGAGGGGGAGGACGACGATGGCCGGATACGAGCCACGTCCAACCAGTAATTACTCTGCTAGTAGCAAAGACATGTTCAGACGAAGAAACAGAAACTTCATCCGGACAGCTCAAACACCGGGAACGCTTCCACGGCGAAGGTTGAAGCCGCGTGCTCGGAGTGCCGAGCGATGTTCGTGTTGACCAAGCGCTCGTTTCCACTCCGTCAGACTTCCATTGAGGCAGAGTGAGTCCGCGTCACTTTATCATCGCAGACGTCACTCAATTAGTTACTCGCTTTTTCCATATTGCACTGAGTGAGTGAGCACGTGGTGCCCTTTAATTATCTGAGTAAATTAGCGAGGATTCGTTGCTGAGAGAAAAACGCGCTCTCTGCCGGACCGAAGACAGGACTATAATTCTCAACACCTTCAGAGGCGCGGTCGTGGCCGGTTCGTGTTTTCATATTCTGTTATGCAAGATCGGTGACGGAACGCTCCGCGAGTTTTCGAGCGGAAGAGCCGCACCGTTCGTTGGACCGAGCACCATGAGGAGAAGAAGAAGAACCAGAGCTCAGACATGGCGAGTGAAGAAGACGAGGTTGATGAATCCGCTAAAACGGCGGAATTTGAACAATTCATTCGGAAATCGATGAATTCGTTCAGTTCGGGCCGTTTTACGTCAGTATTTGGACAGTCGGTGGAAACCCTGTTCTTGACAATGACAGTGACGGCATTCTTCTGGGGGTCGTCGGAAGCGTAACTCCCCGAGAGTTTTTCATAGTTAGATCTGGCTCTTAATTAGATAATGTCTCATGTTTGTTCCAAAAGCTGAAACCCAACACCCAGCCCGAGCTGCTAAATTGCGGCTGCTCATTCGGCTTTAATTGCTTCCCCCATTTGTTTAACGCACAACTGAGAAATTGAAACATTTCGTCTTGGTGGCTATTTCCGAGAAGTCGGTACATCGACAGCTTTTATTGACGATCGACGCATTCGGAACTCTTTCGAAGCAGACAAATCTTTTGTTTGCGCCTCGTATCCGCGATTCTTCGTGGTTTGTGTTGGATCTTTATTTATTTGCTCTTCTCAATCAAGTTCTTCTCGCTTTCGACCGCGGCGCCTCAGATGCAGACGTGACGAAAAAAAAAAGGACTCTACCTGTGAAGTGCATATATCGGTCAATATTTGGGCGTGCCGGTGACATTTTAGCGGACGAGTCTATCCATTCACGAATTTACCCATTCATGGATCAATCCATCCATTTTCATGCTCTGGACCAGAGTGAGGCCACTCATTGAAATGTTCCATCTCGTCGGTTCACGCCTTACCGGCCGTCGCCGCCATCTTTTGCTCTTTTTCCGTCGCGCCGATTTTCGGAATCACGCTTTTTAGAGAATTCAAACATCGGCCTCTTGCAGTCAGGAAGAAGTCATCGTCCACAATCTCGATATCGCGTCCGCAGGAGAACGCATCGAGTTGTTTGATTTTTCTCGCGAAAACCGAAGTTTCACTGCTCCATGCTACGAACTGATCATGGAAAAATCGATTTCATTAAACTTGGTTCATCAGAAGTGTCGAAGTCGTTGCGTTAGAAGCCCACACCTCTGCTCCGGCGATCGGGGAGCGCCCGCTAAAGGAGTTCCGTTGCATTACTTTACTCGCCGCCGCCGCCGCGGCTGCCAAAGTTTTTTTACACCTAGAAACAAGTTTGGCGAGAATTAACCAGTCGGAATTAGGAGCACGTGTTATGCACTTTTCGCTCAGAGAATTTCGAGATTTCTCAGCGGTCCCGTTACCGTTTTTGAAGAATGCCCGCCTTCATTGTTCTCCACGAAGAGGCTGACGACATTCTTCTTGCTCCTTTCGTGAAGTGACTAATTGCCATGAATGGACCGTTTGAAGTAAGAGGAGAATAAGCCTCATACTTTCGTTCCATTAAAGTAGAATCGTATGACGTGCAGTTCGAGCCGTTAATGATCGTCTCAAAAACTGCGTGCCTTTCTGATAATCTTCTCGCACATAATCAATCACTGGATTTGTCCACTCTAATGACAAAGTTTTTCTCCGCCTGATCTCGCCTCCGAGTCGGAAGCTCGTTGTCGAATTCCTTATTCGCTCACGAGTTCCAGGAGATCCGATCCTGTTGGAAGAACGCGGGATCCGAGGCGAAGATCCAGCGATCGCCCAAGACGCGGGAACCGAGATTTGAGCTCACGAATCGTGGCATAATCTGCTTTTATGACAACGCGGAATGCCACGTTGGCTAGAACTTCCCGCTCTGTTCTCGAGTAAAGCTTCCCCGCTGACCAAGATGATGAGCTGGCTGCGGTTGACCGGTGTGGTGAGCTGTAAAAATCCGTAATTATGCTCCTTGAGCGACCGACCGACCGACCGCCCGCCTGTCTATCTGGTCGTGTTCTTCATTTGCCAACCTCTGCTCCTCGGCTGTCAAAGGCATCTTCCCGGAGCGATGATGAACACGTTTTACTGTTTATTACAGCTGTCGCTGAATATTTCTTTTAACTGGACGAGCGAGCAGCAAAAGAAACTTCAGCAGCGGCCGCGGCGGCAGCAGCAACAACAACAGAGAAGAAATGAAGAGCAACCACTGAGGGGGCCTCTTAAGTCACTTCGCTCCGGAACAGCATTGAGAACAACTCGCAGTCCCCCCGTTTGGGGGAACCTTCCAAATCCTTCCAGGGGAATCAGATCGGGACATCCTCTGTTGTTGAGACGTTCGGCGTCGAAGTTAGGACGAGGTCGACGAAGTTCCGTGTTGACAAAGCCCTGGTCGAAGGCTGGTCCGGCCTCGGGCGCGAAGATTCGCAAAAGCCGTGTCATCTAGCCGTTCGGAGATAATTGTAGTTTCCATGATTGTAATGCGGATTACCTTTTTTTGTCCACTGCCAGCCAGCAGCAACAGAACATTGCTCATTCTGTGATCTTGTAGCTCATTCATTATATTATAAATTATATCGTACCCTAATTGCCGGCTTCGCGTCTCCGCTGCGATGGCCCTGTGCGACCGTTCGTTCATCAGTCTGCTCCGGCTTACACCCGGAGAAATTTGACTAAGAATCCCATTTACACCAATTTTTTTTTTTTTTTTTTTTTTTCAATTCAAGCGCCGTTCGTTGTAGATCCATTAATAAATTATGGGCGGAGGTGTACAGGGCACAGTCAACTAGCAATCTAATGAATCGATGGAATGTTCTTCATGTCGAAATAATTGCCGTAAACACTGCGAACTCGCTCGTTCACCCGCGCGCATTCCAGAGATCGCTACTAGAAGCATCATCCGTGCGGTACTTTTCGGTACGTACCCGGGGGGACAGGGAACACGCGCGCGCGTCGCTGCAACTGTTTGTTGTTTTTGTTTTCGTTGCTTTCGTTCGAGTTAATTCATGTGATCAGACTATCCGGTCTCTGGAAGTCTCGTTCATCAAGTGGAGATTGTAGGGAATTACCGATTGGAGCGAACATGAATCAACTACAAGAGATGAATGAAGAGACGAATCTTGTGTCGTCGTTTCTCGAAGACACCGAGTTTTTCTTTCTACGACATTTTTCATTCAGAGATCGGATCTCGTTGAACTCTTCGCTCTTCAGCGCTCGCCGCTAATCGGGTGGCGGCTGTTGTCAAACCAAGGGTCTGTGCTCGGGTCCCAGATTGTAGATTGTCGATATCAAATCTCGCTGTGGCTTTTCTTTTATTCTTCTCGTCTGAGAACTGGCGCAATCGTATGGACGGAGAGCGACAGAGCGACAGAGAGATTGATAAACGAGGCGATTTGAGAAGCCGCCGCCAAGGAGTTCATGGCTGGGGACAGACAGACAGACGGCGGAATGAACGTAAATTTACGTTTACGCTGTCGGTGGAGCATTTAAATCCATTGAAAAATACCGTAGAGATAAACGGATGACTGACTTGGAAGGAGAAGAAAAAACGACACCGGCGACGGGAGAATACGACACAAAAAAAAAGGAAACGACACGACGAAGATTTTCGTCTCGAATAAAGTCAGCCACGGACAACTTTCGCGGAGTCAAATAGCGGTCTTCTTCAAAAGATCGCGCAGCTCTCCAATACGAGCGCTCATAATTCTCGCGGTGAGTCTGCTTCTGTTCGTCAGATCGCTGTTCGTTGCTCATCCCTTCCGTTTCTTCATCTGTCTCGTCTTTTTGTTTTTGGATGGACAACTGCATGAGCTCATGTCTTCGTATGAAAGGTTCGGCGAATGGTTTCATTCTGAGCATGTCGCTTCAGGGGCGAAAAATGATTCTCGAGAATGGAGAACTGTTCCGCGATCTAAGAGCGACGTCCTCTCGCTCGAGGACTCACTCATCGGTTTTCAAGTTCCTGAATCTCCGTTTCTGTCTGTCTGTCGGTCAGTGAATCTTGAATTGGAGAAGAAGAGAGGAATCATTTCGGGTGACGAAAACTCGCGAGTGAGAGAATTAATTGAAACGTTGTCGCGTGGCTCTGGGCTTAGCTGTTTCCTCTGTTTGTCGTCCGATTCACTTGGTCTCCCTACACTGGTCAACGCAAACAAATTTACGGGGCGTCGAAGCGTCACACAAGTCAAACACATGAACGCAAATGACGTGCGTGTATCCTGCTTGACCGACCGAGTGGCAAAACGCGTTTGTGGCCATTTTTCTCGTCCTCTTCTTTCTTTCAATTCCGAGGCGGTCAACCAACCGTCAGAGCAAGCAAGAATCCAGTCAACTTGAGGCTAATTTCAGCTTCTTCAAAAAGAAATTCATTTTCGCGCATTTCACTTCGCGACTGAAGTGTCGTTACGCTTTCTCGGCTTCTGTGACCATTGACTGGTGGCCCAAAGATATGACAGCCGGACGAAACACTCACACAAAGTCAGCCGGACGACGACCGTTTCCTGAGAGCCACCGTAACCACCGGCGGCGGCCGCGCCCGCTACTGTGTTTGCTCAATGGACAAAAATCACTTGAGCTCCGCACATTGTGTGGCTGCGGCCGATATCGAAGACGTTGCGTCCCTCACCTGCGCATCACTCATTAATTGGAGTCCCGGTTTCGTCAACACGAGACGCGAGCTCGGTTTTCAGAGAGGAAAATGACCGAAAACCCCTTCTTTTCTGTTATCGTTCCCTCTTTTCTCTTCTGCTTCGACGATTTCAACTTCGTTCGGAAATCGATGAAAACGATTTGCGAATACTGACGACAGCCGGCAAGGCTTTCCTGATTCCGCTGAATGAAAATGTCTCTTGGTCGACACGGGGTACGATGTCGGACGTCCGGAGGAAATACATCGGGCGACCTTTCGCAAACGGAACGAAGGTCTCAAGAACGACTGACTGCTATCAGGGGACGATGACAAAGACTTCGGTCGCTCCTGATTGTACGGCATCACTGGCCGGTACATGGAATGTATGCAATGGCATTGACTTCGATGCGAACGTAACGGTCTTCGACGTCACGGCGTTTTTTGAATTTGAATCTTGGCGCGCGCCAACTTAAGTATCGATTACTTTTGAATACTTCGATGGGAAATCGAAGGAGGAAACGACAGAAATTTCGAATTGCTCTTCCAGAGGAATCTTTTGCAACAATCGATTATAGTCGGTCGGAAGAGAATTCCGTGCCCTTGTCACCTTGCGCTTAATTTCTTCAATCATCTCTTGCCGTTGTTCTTTCTTTCTTTCTTTCTTTCAATTTCAAGATGGGAGATTGTTCCAGGGCGACCGAGGCAGATGGGGAAGAAGGTATTCCGTGCTCTAAATCGGGTCAAGTACATAATCAGCGAGATCTGGTTTGCGGCAGAAGCGGCCGTTTTCCAAATTTGTGACCATATTTTGAGGTAATTACTTTTCACACGATATTAAGCGTTGGCGCAACGAGATGCGGATGTGGATGACGAACTTGGACCGAAAAGAAGCAGCAGTGAAGCTTCTTCTACGAGCGCGCGCGCAAATAGCGTTGGTTCAAATTAATAGCGGACTTCCACTCTGACCGTATCGAATGACTTGACCTCAAGTCGGTCAGATTTTTCACACGCCATAAAAATGAAAATAGGAGGCAGTAGGACTTTTGAAAGAATACTGCTGTGCCGTTGACTCGGCCGTCATACAAATCGTCCAAAGCCGAGCGTACCCATTTCATGTGAAGTGAAAGCTTCGTCGACGGACGAGTTCTCTATCTGCATCATGTACGACGTCAAACGTTTGATTAAAGTTCATTTCACACACGAAACGCTCGCTCGGAATGTTCATCAGAACTTTGTGAATTCACGACGTCAACGCCGTCGTTGAGGTTTCCGTCTGGGTCCCGATAAATGCATGTCTGCCAAACAACACTTCCATCTGACCTCATCTCTGGCTCAATCAGACGTTTGTCGCTAAAATACCGACCTGGTATTACGTCCAACTTAAGTGACATTTTCGCTCGGCTCCGAATGACAACTCGTGGACAGCGGAAGCACGGCGTCAAACCTTGAATTCAGGGAAAACTCGTTTGAACCGGCGAGAACGTCCCATGTCTGGTCTCTACTCCAGAATGACGCTCTCATGTATGTATTTCTTTCTTCAACGAAAATGTGTGAATAAGGGACGTCGATCATGATGATGATGATATCTCGTGGGAAGCACAGTGGTCCATCGGAGCGTCTTCATCAAGGCCTGCCTGATCTCAGGAGCCTCTGACTCCTGAGTCCGAGTTCTCGATTCATCGTCCACGTTTTTTGTCGATACCGGTCGGATGCGGAGCCGCACAGGTGGAGCTCGTCGCAGACGCTGAACGACGCTCGTTTCGCAGAATTTCCGAAGAGATTTTCCGGCGATCCGAAGAGGAGTAGTCGCCGAATGTAATGACGACCAGAAAGCCAATCTGTGGAGAAGAAAATCCGCGAATAGAAAGAGGTCATAAAACAAAACGCGCGCGCACTACACAAAAGGCGCTCGAAGCCGGGGACGAGACAGCCAAGCAGCCGGCAAACTAGACGGAAGCAAGCAAGGAAAAAAGACTAATGACTGAGTTTAATGTCGAGCAGGGGCTGAAAGCCGAGCAAGATGAAGGGTTGAACAGCTGTTGATTATTGTTTCTCCCCATCTTTGTTTTCCTCGTTGACAAAACCTGAGACAACTGCGGCAGTATTTGACGCTGCTCACCAGCAGACAATGCCGCTCCGACTGGGTTCAAACTCCGTGTTGTGCACTACCCATGAATGAAATCCATTCATGAATAGAGAGACATCTCGGATCCGAATGACCATGACGGCGAAATTCCGCTCGGAATCGAGCGGAAATGTTTGAAATGCTGGTCGGAAGTATTGGAAATCGCCGCCCAATGCCGCAGTCTGAATGTACTTCTACGTGTGGTCTACCTAACAAATGGTTTCTGTCCTCGACTGAGCGATCCCGGCTCTCGGGCTCTGTAGGAAGCTAACGGGCCGAGTCTTCTGTCTCTGTTTCTTTTGCTGAATGCGCGCTCTGTGCTGTCGGTAACGGACTGGACGCGTTGTTTCATCCGTTCTTGCCAAAGTTTTTCACTTCGGGCCGTGAAGCGAGCGAAGTTTCGACGTCTTTCTTCACCCAATCATCGGAACACGAGATGCGTTCGAGCAACTGCGGCGGAGCGGCCAGAAATATATGAAAAAAAAAATGCGGAGGAAAACGCCAGCCGCCTCGGCCAAAATCGATTCCGTCCAAAAGGCGGAGCTTCGGAACAGCGGCAACAGCACTACTGCGACGACGCTCCGCCTGCTGCCAACAGAGATAGTTAGGACATCAAAACGGCAGCGGCGGCGGCCGCAGCTGCCGCCGCGCATTGAAAAGCGACGTTCGAACGTCGATAAAACAAATGTCCTGATCAGATCCGATCAGTTGGACTGCGCGCTCTTGCTGCTCGAGTCAACGGGTAATCCCAACAATAAGGCTTTCCCGCGGTTCAAGGTGCAGTCGCTTCGTGCTCAACAACTCAAACGACTAGATTCACTGAAAACTCGAAAACTATCAAAACTGTCGACGATCGGCTCCGCATCCTCGTTAAGTGCAAGTACCCGGTGAGGGTGGCTGTAGTTGATGAACCGGTTCGTTGCTGCAATTAACGCATAATGATTACGAAAGCATCAACGCAAAAAAGTACAACGGCGGTGATAATTATTATTGCGAGAATAATTCACAGAGGTTGAAAAGGCCACAGGGGGCGGCTTGTACGGCAATCACGGAGCGAATCGAACCGAGCCAATCAATGCGTTTTCATATCGAGAGGCATCGCGGGAATTCATCGATGCTCGGAAGAAAATAATTAGAAATTCCGATAATGGATAATTCCGACAAAGAATGAATCGAACGCTTTGCATTCGGTACTCGGGGTATCCGCATGCCACAACCACCTGTAGTTTGAACTTCCATTTTGTGCCGCTCACCTGAATCAGGCCGAAGATTGAACTCGTGTGGGTCATGGTGTAGTGATGCTATACGGCTGTCGTTGCCTGAGAGCAGCCGCATGGATGACTTCATTAATGACGAGAAACAAGAGAGATAGATGGATGGATGGATGGATGAGCGAACAAGACGCGAATGCATCATGCGGGTTCTGGAAGGAAACTCGAAGCAAGTACATAGATTCCGAAATTATGAAACAAGCGGGTTATTTCGAGAAACTTTCTTCGGGACGACGACTTCATCCAAACTGCATGAGGGTAAGAAATGGAGAATCAAGCGGAAAATTCGAGCGACGCGACGGCACACTCCGCTTGATCGGAACGGATTGATAGAAGATCTTATCGTTCGATGTCTCCAGTATCTGAATCGTACGGATAATGTTCGAGGTTCGAAATGTTGCGGCTCTGAGAATGGAAGTTCGGGAAAATTTTCTTCGCTCACACGAGGGCTGGGAGTCTCACGAGCTCGATGGACATTGTGAGACACAGGGCGTTCATCAGCGGCATCGTTAGGTGACAAACGTTAGTCGTTCTCGATCGCCTGTCCGGCCATTCGTTGAATGGCTGTGTGAGCTCCTTTCATCCTCTTTTCTGGATTTTTTGTTTTTATTTTGGGTCGTTTGCGGACGACCGACGTAGAGCGAGCTTTGGAGCGAATGAACGACGGCCCGAGTGAGTGAGGCTACGGTCCGGCTCAATGCTACTTTGAGTTTTGATCTTTCGTCTCGATCTCTTATTCTGTCGGCCGACGGAGCAGCCATTTGGTCGTTCACTGTTTTTCCTCGTCATCTCTTGCCATTCTGATCACTCATAAAGACAAAAAGTCCTACCGCGGACAACGATTGCCGTCGAGTGTTCTCTGTGGACTTACTTCTGGCTGACGCTGGAGACACACTTACCGCTCGCTTCAAAACAAATTTATGTAATTTCGAGGCAAGTGCGTTCGAAATTCGCGCGTTCGCTCGCTCACTCGCTAAATGGCTTCTGAAGATGTCCCTCATCTCATTTTTGACGTCGACGACGGCATTGAGCGACACAGCGAGCAACCGGCAATTCATCCGACAAACCGAATCGAGACGAAGCTGTTCTCCTTACGAGGACAACGACGACGACGACGATGAAATCAACCAGAAACCAAAGCTCAAGTCGTACAACTAGCGTTTTGTTTTGATTCGACTCTTCTGTTTGGCTTCGAGAATGGGCTCGCCACGATCGCAACAACGACCACTACGGCGACAGCCAATGAATTTGGCCATTTGGATTTTTGATCGAAATTTCGCGATTCTCCCGCTTCATAGAGTATTCTTGGCCGAATCAACGCTCGCCGGAAAACAGCGCACGCGAGGGACAAACGAACAGACAAAGCAAGGAGGACAATGATTATTGCTGGTCATTGATTTGGTCGTTCAGCATTTGACAGCAGGTTAGCACGAGTTGAAATTGCGAGCAAGACGCTGCGAATTTCGCGGAGTTTTCAAATTTTGAACGACATGTCCTTATCGCGACCGGCTAACAACTCTCATAACCAAAGCAGAGACGGCGCGGACAACGGCAGAAAGCAAGACAATGGTGTCTTCTCCGAGCGTCAATAATAAAGTCAATAACATGAGCCAACAAGCTTCAACAACGACGACGGCGGAAAAACTCATTTCATTCCGCGTTTTACAACAAAAGCAACAAAAGGGTCGTCGACGTGGGGATGATATCGTATCGAGGATTCGAAAAACGAGATCCTTCGGTGGGTGTTCGAGGTGAAGCGAACCTCAGCAGTCAGCAGACGGGGGCGGATAACGCGATGAAGTCAGCTTGGTTACGAATCTTCAAGGTTCTAGCGAAGCGATCACGGCATAACAAGCACGAGCAGACAATCATGGCCTTGTATTTCACCGTGTCGTGATATTTTTTGCTGCACAAAGATATTTTTTCCAGTAACTCAACTTGCACGGACGAGTTTCGTGAAGTTGTTGCCGTTGCTGCCATGAAGGCTGCGATTGAAAGTTGCGTGCGCGCTGAGTAACAGCGTAGAGAACTTGAGAGATCACGCTAGCCAACTTCCCAGTCGGTCCGTCAGCCACTCAAGTTTTCAAAAAAACTAGCGAAAGCAAAATCTGTCTTTATTCATTCATTCATTCATTCATTAATACGTGAGACTAACTCACGCTCAAGACCAGCTGAGAAGAAAGGAAAACAATCTGACGCTTCTCGTTCCCTGATTCACTGCTTCCATGGTGGAATTGAATTGAATTCCGAGTCGAATCTTCTTAATTTTTTTATCACTTTTTCGGATGAAACTCTTCGACGAAAAGCGAGAACCTCGTTGATAGCTACGAACGCTCTTCTTCGGCCATTCACGGTGAACGGATGACGGATCCCAGTGCAGCACTGGTGGTGCCTCGTCATAGACGATCTGAATGTTTTAGAAAGGGTCTGTTTTGGGTCTCCCTGTGTAATTTGTAACGATTTGTCTCAGCGGACACGATGACCTCAGGAGAAGAAGAAAAGAGTCCAGATCTTCAGATTGACGTATCATCGTTGAAAACAATGCGACGATGTGTTGTCGAAATTATTGGTTCCGTTGCTCGCGTCGTCGTCGTCGTCTTCGTGGACGACGGACGACGGATGGCGTCCTCGTGGTCGAAATCCCATACGGTGCACGACAGCAACAATCGACCCCTGAAAACAAGCGACCGAATGGCCAGTCCTTCAATTCGTTCGAACTCGCTGTGGGTCGCTTGGAACCGATGACGGACACTCACGCGCGCGGAGATTCCAACTCGTCTGGATGTGATTCGCCGCAGCCGAAAACAACGAAAATATAAAAATCATCGACATTGTAACACATTCCGCTCTGTCAGATGCTGATCTGGTTCGGCGGTGGCCATCGAACAACGCGTTGTTGTCCAGACACCAAACGTGAATTCGTCATCTGAGCAAGTTCTGTATCTCATTCGTTTGTTTGATATACGATTCGCTCCAACGAGGTTTCGGGAGTTCCCTCCATCGATCGCGAGGGGGATCTCGGAGAACTAGCGCAACTTTGTTTCGAAGGTCCGTCTTGAGACTGGGCAGATATTTCCGATTCGGTTCCCAACGAGTTGTTGGCAGCATCCACGAGAGCTCAGCCGTCGGGGACGAACCTTAGGCAATGCAGAGCTCGTAAATATGTAAGACATCATTCAATTCGGGGCGAAGAACTAATTTGAGAAAAACAAATTACATGTCATGTATCCGACGCAGAAATTTATCATTAATGATATCATCCGGTGACCGCCAACAGCACGATGCAGCCGACTTCAGTCAGTCAGCCAGTCAGCCGGGTATTCTGGACGGAACCGACGTTGTCATTACGGATGCTGGGGGGCGCAAAGGATTGAGTCACTCCATTTGGAACACATTCGTCATTTGCTGGCTCATCGTTCTGTCGTTTTCGTTGGGAATTACACGAGAATCCTTCAATTTTCAACTCTGCAAACGGACCCGTCCTGTCGTTCCTTCGTCCGAAACTTTTTCTGTCCGTCCGTCCGTCCCTCCATCAATCGATGCAGTCGATCTGTCGTTCGCTTTCTGAAACATTGACAAATTATTGAAAATTGCATCAACTTGACTTCAGGAAGCGATTCGAATGGCTCGCTGGTCGCCGCCGCCATCGCTGTCTGGGTGACGATTTGTGATTCTGAACGAAACCACTCGGCAAATTTCGAAATCTGTCGCGAGATACTTTTTGAGTTCTTCGGGGATTCCAAAGTCCACTTGGTTCGTGTTCCGTGAAGTCAAGTTGTCGCTGACAGCAACTGCGACAACAACAACCGTAGTTCGAACCGAGGAGCGAAACTTCCGACGGAGATATGACAGTTGATATATTCGATGTTTGGATATTCTGTTTGGTATTTAGGAATTTTCTCGTCTGAAGGTCTCGGCGTTCGCGGATGAGTGAACAGCACGGTGATGAGATGGAGGAACAGAAGATTCAGAAGTCTAGGTAATAAATGTCCTTTGGATTCCGCTCGCTCGCTCGCTCGCTCACCGACTAAGGCCTTCGAGACGAGTTATTCTCCCTTCCGAACAAAAAAATCTCTCGTTGTTGTTATGCCTGCCAGAGGAAAACGTTCCATTTAGGCAGCCCCGATCCGTAAACTACGCCGCCGTCATCCCGAAGCATTACCTCAGTGTTGAGATCCGAGGTAATGAGGAGAAATCAATTCTCATCATTCGAGCATGCCACCCGAAAGTCTCTATCAAAATGTTTTGATACATGAGCCACTAATCGGGCTGGTCCTGACCAACCACTAGATGAGAGAGCAAGAGTCCATCCCGATCCGGACGAGACTCAGCATCCCTCTTGATCAGCATCCCTCGACTCGGTAGATTCCGAGCAGAGTTCTTCTGAGACGAAACCCTCGGGCTCGAGCCCCGATCCACTTCGAAATATTTCCATTCGCACCGAGCTCTTTGTTTTCCTCTCCGAATGCATCAATTGTGAGCATGTGGGCCATGAAGGAGGAAAATGGCAAGAAAAATTGCTGCAAAAAAACAGTGGAAAGACACAAGCTGGCAGCAACAACACGACGAACACATTTCTTTTTGGTGGCTTCACTCCGTTGGATGAGTAGCTCGAGCGGCTGGAAGAAGCAGAGCAGGTCAGAGGGCTCGGGCGCGATGGGCGAATACATCAGAGCGAACAAGAAACCACTCAAACTGCTGCTCCGAGTGGCTGCCGCCGCCGCCGCCGCCGCCGTTTGACCGAGCCGTATCCACAGCCGGAGCCCGGCCGTGTGTCGCGGATAGGAGCTCTGTGGGTGACCACCAGAAGCCAAGAAAACTTCTCTACTGCAAACACTCTAGCGGACACTTAATGAGGAGAACGAGCGACCGACCGACCGACCGACCGACCAGAGCAACCAGCTCGTTTAGTCAACCGGTCACTTGAGTCCCAGTGTAACTTCTACGCTGTTTTGACTTTGTACGAAAACCGGGACGAACGCATCAAATAGCGAGCGTATTACTCCCTCCACGGTTGGGAGACAGACCTCATTAAGGAGTAATACGGTTTTTGTCGGAACGTTTCCCAATTTTTCTTCAAAAATGAATGCGGCTAATTCAGTCCGGGTCGGAAAGTGTTCGTGCAAACGACGGCGAAGAACAGAGGATGCGAACGCGCAAGAGTTTTCTAATTTGTTCGAGCGGCTCGCGAGTTCCTTGCCACTGGCTGCCGACGGAAAGTTTCATTCGAAGATCGAGATACTTCGAGACCGAAATTCAGATTCCCGAAGAGTCTCAGGTCGCCTAGGTCACGGGATGCGCCGTTCGCTAGGTTTGTCGGCGCTTCGTCGAAATGTCGGCGGCGTTCTCTCTTCCTCTATCAGCTACTCACTTACTTCACTTAGCAACCATGACTTGCGTGTCTGTTGGAGCGGAACGGTTCTTTTTCCCTCCGGCTTCGACAAAAATATAGATGTCACACCGTCATGCGTAGATAGAGAGAGACTCGCTGCTGCCGGCAGCGGACAGAAATCTGTAAGCCACACGCGTAAACTTGTTTGTAGCGTTTTTTTACTTCTTTTCTGTCCGCTCGCTCGCTCCCTGACTCCACCGAAGCGACAAAGTGCAACTTTCAGAAACGAGCCGATCCGGTACAACGTTCGAGCTCTTTCGGCCCGGGTTGGAAACTCCACTTACCACACATACAGCCCGTGCCATCTTCTAATGGGAGCATGACTCGCCGAAATTGAAACGCTAGTGCTGCGTCACCGACGAAGACGAACCACTCGCGGCGTGGTGGAAACGAAGACCGCATGCGGTCGTGGGAAATGGGGGAAAATGAGTGAAGTGATCCACTCCAATTAATATCATCGTTAGGGTTCGTGCGGTGGGAATTCGAGACGGAATCCACTCTGCTGGTGGCGTCTTCGACTTGTTGCTCTAAAGTCCTCTTCATCATCTTCCTGCGTCGTGATTTCCTCTTCAACGAAATGTGACAATCAGTTTGGGTCTGCTGCTCTTCTCTCTTTGCCTTTTCAGACAGAAGTCAAGCTTTCGAAAACAGCTCGCTGATAGCTAACAGCTAACAAAAAACGTCGTTCTCGAGAGTTCACTGCTAAGCCTGCGTCTCTTCTTTACTTTTTAGGAAAAAAATGGCGCAACCTGACGCCGCCGGAGCGACGACCGTACGTCGAAGAGGCCGAGCGACTTCGGATACAGCACATGCAGGACTATCCCAACTACAAGTATCGTCCTCGACGACGAAAACAGGGCAAGAAACAAGCTCCAGCGGCACCGACCACCCAAAGAACCAAAAGTCCGGGAGCGCAGTCGCCACCGATCGACTATCCGAGCTTCAGGTAGGCCTCGCGAGCACTTTCCTCCAGCGATTCACCACAAGAGCCCAAAACCGAAAAGTTGCGAGATCTGGAATCGAATATGAACTACAAACCATGAACATTTTGATTCGGTTTCGGATTAAGCTTATTTTCTTTCGATCTCGCAGGTACGAAGCCCCAGCTACGACGGAGTTCCTCCAAACCCCCGACTCGAGTCCCCACGGAAGCCCTTGTTCCGATGCGCTCCGGAGGCAGGCCGAAACCCACCAGAACCAGTTCCAGGTTCCACCGTACGCCGAAGTCCAATCGAATCCTCCCCAGACTCCGGTTCAGACCGCGAACTCGACTGAGGAAAATCTACTGACGCCAGAAATGTCTCCGATCGAAGCTGAGGATTTCTCTTATCAGACCAAGGAGCCCTACCATCTCCATCAACTGCTCAGAAAATTCAACACCGACGGATGCCAGTACCTCCAGAACATCCGGCCCCCATTCCGACAGCAGCCGCCAACGACACCGACCGAGCTGTCCCGTCAATTGTTGGCGCCCGAGCAGTCGGTGTACTATCAGCAACACCACGGATACTTCGAGGCCGATCGACAGCCCTCAGCGCTGGAGGAGTACTACCAGCGCACGAGTCAACCGTACGCTCAAACTGTGCCGGGGATCCCGAACCTACCCGCGATCTCTCAGTCGTTTCCAGTGCATCAGTACGAACAGCCTCCCTACTATCATCAGGACTACATGTACATCGTCAACCCACCAGCCCTCGACACGCGACAGTTCCTGCGGCCAGAAACTGAAGAGCCAGCCACTCCTCAACAAGCTCCGAACGATAACATAATCAATGCGCTCGCGGAAACGCGAGAAATCATGTCATGATGTTACTTCGAAGACCCCAAAATGATCCAAGAAGCACCAACACACACCGAAAGACACTTTTAGAAAACCGTCCAGTCACTCACTCACCCCAACCACCCTGTCCTGGCACTGATCGGACTTCCCGTTCGTTACATCGATAAACTCCTTTCCTTCATCCGATTTCTTGCCCACTGGGTGTCTTCTGGACCCAGAGTCGATCATGGATGGATGGATTTTGAGGATCGATATCTCGGATGGGAAAACCAGTTTCAGAGATTTATTGGCGAGTTCGTGAGACTGAGTTTCGTCTCGTGGCGACTCCAACTTTTTTTGAGCTGACCTTGTTGTTGGTGTATATAGTTGTTGTTGCTGCTGCTGCGGCCGCTGTCGACAGTGGGGCCTCCGTCTCCGAAGGAACATTTTCTGTTGTTTGACGTCGTGAGCTGATTCTTCGACTCGAGTGACTTATGAACAGCGCACTAAAAACGACTCATTAACCCAACCGGTGCTCCGTCATGACGTTGTTCATGATGACGACGACGACGACGACGACTATGGTGACGGCAGCGACCATAACAACCCCTCGACCGCAATCGTCGGATGATTCAACAGCTGAGGTCGGCTCGGTAACTGATGCTTCCCCATCGATCGTCCACCATTCGTGGGGGAATCGGAGATTTTCCCCAGAAAACCCGGAAGCCGGCGATCCGAGAGCAATGCCGAGATCCCGGCTCCGTAGGAAGATGTTTCACTTTTCGATGGAAGGCCTCCTCCGCGGTCGTTGTTGTTGTCGCCTCCGGAGTTCTTTGTTTCTCGCTGCGCTCTAATTTCTAGAGAGTTCATCTCTCAACATTGACAAGCGTGACCCGATGATCTTCGTCCGCTCGCTCGCTCGTTCGTTCGCATTTATCGAACTTCATGCTCTCTTCCACCGAGCCGGTGCGCGGCGAGATCCGTTGAGAGTGGATCGGAAAACCAGAGTGCTGATGTTCCTTCCGCTGAACCCACATTTTCCCGATGAACTCTTTTCCTTTTGTTCCTCTACCTATCGAAAGAGCGCCTTGACCATTTCGATGCGTCACGGAGGACTTTTTTCTTTTGTCGTTTTGCCACCGAATCGTCTGAGTTTTGTCAAGCGTCCAAAGTTCGAACGAAACTCCCACTCCGATGATTCGTCCGAAGCCGGCGCCCTCTACGAGACAGATGCCTCGAGAGAAATCGGCTTCCGAAAAGTGAGCGCGTGCTCTCACGCCTGCCCGTCCAGACCAAGGTTTCTATTCCTGGCGACAAGGATCGAGCCCTGGTTTTCGGGAGTTCTTTTTTTTCGATTGTTTTTGTGTTGGTTGCGCGTTCCCCGTTTGTTTTCAAAGACGCGGTCGCTCCAAGAGTCGAGCAGTTTGCTCCAATTTCTGCAGAAGTTTCCGAACATTCCGGGCCGATTCACCTCGAAGTAACTGAAAGTAGCGATTCGCCTCTTATCTCTGCGCCGATGATCGATGAGCGAATGATTGATTGAAGAGCTGCCGAAAACACACGAACGCCGACCGATGTTGTTATTCGACTTGGGTTGCTGAAAACTTTTGTTGGCAAAAGGAAGAGTGAGGAAATCGTTGATGAGGGAATGTTGATTCGCTCGAACCGAGTAAGCGCTCCACTCGGTAGCGCTCACGAATGTATTCATTGCTCTCATGATCGATCTGACCAGTGGCTGTTTCCTCTTTGATTGATTGAATGATAATTGGCCCTCGGCGCGCGAGAGGCGAGAGCAATTTCAGCGATGGCTCCAACTCATTTGTGAATCGTCGACAAAAGTGATTTTCACCGATTCTCTCGGTAGCTAAAGCTCTCAGCTCGACTCGGAGCGGCTCACGTCGCTTTCAATCTTTACTTCGAAACTTCGACGTCTGCCTTGTCATCGGTATTCTAACACTTTTCAATATTTGTCTCTGTCGATTGGATTGCGACTCAACGAAAACCTAAAAACGTTTGCTCCTGTCATCGACTGTTGCCTACCCTTGCCAAGCCGACGAGCAAAAAAGATCGATGGCGCGTTCGATACAACCGTGGGAACTGTCGCGACAGGTTCACTGTTTGAAATTCGCCACTTTCGCTATATTCGATGCGCAGAGCGGAAGGCGATAGGGAAGATCAGAGGTGAACGAGGAGCTCGTCAAACTCGCTGAGCCCGTTTTCGCCAACTTCACGTCCTTTCTAGCATTTTGAAGCACTCCAATCATTCTCACTCCGCGTCGTCTTTCGACACCGAACAGGAAACACTCGAGTGATGGTGCAATACCTTTAGGCATAGCAACTTCGTATACAGCAAAACCCAAAAAAAGTAGAGCTCGATAGAGCTCTTCAATATCTGATTCGACGCAAACAACGTGAAAAACTATGCGAGGTCTTCCGCAGCGAAGATCTGTCCTGTATCCATCCAGCAGCCGGTTCTGTTCGAAGTTTAGAGAGAGCTTGAGCAAGCCACTAAAGGCGAAACGGAATTCGACGAACGCTGCTGCCGGTGGCTACAAGAAGACCTGTTCCAGTTGTAAATAATAACACAGATCATAATGAATGGTAGAGCACTTTGAGTACACATGATGATCAGCATAGAACATTGGCATCTCGTTTTGCCAAAGCCTTCCATGTACCATAGATCCTATAATCTTAGCAGTAATAGTCGACGTAATGATATAATTTAGTGGAAAGCATAGGAAGAATCGAATTTGTATGCATTTACAAATCTAGAAGGTATTTGTGTTATGAGGAAGTGGAAAATACTTTCCTCCGCTCCGGAAGAACAGAGACCTCAAGTATTTCCAGTGTACGTCACCAAAGCGATGTTCCTCGCGAGGCGCAGTACTCTTCGCCCGACAGTGGAGCACTTGTGACGCTACCTAGTCGTTTGTAATTCACATTAGAATATTGTGGCACGATTTAAGGAATGGAAATGTGCAAATAGTACGAACGAAATCTTCGATGCAAGATCTGCTCGTGTGCAAACCCGTTTGTCGTCGGTCTGGAGTTGCAAAGTTGCAGCAGCGAATGGTTTCGAAATATGGGATTATAAATATTTAGGGTAGAATCTGTGAATCAGGAATTGTCGTCTTCGTGGCCGTCGTGTGGTTTTTTTTTTCTCGGGTGAAAGCAGTTATGATTATGTAATAGTCTATGTGGTTGAAGCGCACTCGATGTCGAAAAGTGTGAATTGAGGTTGAAAGAGAATTCACGCATCGGTTCCGTGGATCGCGAGACCTGCGAACCGCCGAAGTGACATTGAGGGACGAGCAACGGAAATGTTATGACCGTAGTGAATAGAATCCTTGACGAAACAATACTTATTATTGATAATTGAAACTTTTATTATTATTATTATTATTATGACTATAATTATTATAATCTTCATGAGAATTGAGTTTAATATAAATAAAACTACGGAAAATATCGCGCATTTAAGGAAGGAAACGAGGAAATTATAGACGCTGTCGATTTTCCAATTGATTGATGTCTGATTTACAGGTTGTTTAATGAATGGAAATCGTGTAAAATTTGAATGCCAGCAACTGCAATAAATATACTATTTGCAATAAAATGAAACCTCGAATCCTTAATTTTCCCCCGAATTCCGGGTCACAAACCTCAAGCTCCGCTACCATATTTCTCTATATTGGTGAACTATTTCCTCCGGAATATCGTTGAAGTTGGACGTGCCGCGCTTCGAGAAGAAAGAAATGCTCACTTGCCCAATATTTGCCGAGGGATCAAAGAAAAAAACTTCGTGCCCTATCGTCCCCGCAGCGAATCAAGCTGCGGGAGCTCGTCGGACGCGTTGACGTCCGTCGTCCAGTGCGATCCTCAAAGCGGTCCGAAATGGAGCTCAGTGCAAAAGTGGTTCGTTACTCGAAGATCTTCACAGTCGTCGTCCTCGTACTTGGAATCGTTTACTGTAGTGTCAGCGAGAACTTGTTCTATTTCGTCGGTCGTAAATCTCTCATCGCGATCCAACCTCTCGTCGACTGGAGCGTTCTTAATAGAAAATCGTGTGCTGTCTACAATCCGTGGTATGTTCCGCCTGCTCCATCATCGAAAGAGTGTTTATCATGTGAAGATCTCACCACAGTGCCTCAAGCTAACGCCGACGATTCGTCAACTTTCATCTATGAACACTTCATCGACACGAGCGTGCCGATATTGATCCGTGACGGTGAGGCGAGAAAGTCCCGAGTGCCGATCGAGGGAATCTTGGAGGCTTTCCGGGAGCGACTCGATGCGAATGTTTGCGCGTTCCGTTCGAACACTCCTTGGTCCTTCGACAAGTTCCTCAGCAAAGCTTCGTCGATGACTTCATTCTACGCAAGCTGGGAAAACTGCAACAATGCGGCGAAGAAACTCTCGAGAAAGTTTTATCACAGGCCTGAGAAGCTTCCGGCGGCTGTCGAGCTCACGAGCTACAGTTGGTTGGCGCTCTCCCGGAACTTTAGCACCCCTCTGTTCAAGAAGGTGGATTTCGTCGGAGGCACTGTGGCTTCTTGGGTGCAGATCGAGGGTCAAATGTCTTTGAAACTGGATCGGAAGAACTGTCCTTGCTCTTTGGAAGTCAGCCTTCGTGGAGGCGACTTCCTCGTGGTGCGAATCGATCAGTGGGAAGTAAACTACGCTCCGAACCTCACCGATGCCGACTCGATCGCTGTAGTTCCGACAGGATTCATACAATAAGTTGCGCAATAGAAGAGAAGCTGTTCACAAGTGCTACTTTGATACGAGGGTGTTTGAAGGGTCGGCCATCTCCGAAGAGTTAGAGACAAAGAATTCAAGCTGGAAAGTAACTGCGCTCAAAGGATGTCCTGGTGTAGCTCGGACGCGATTCGGTTTGGGGAGTTTCGTGAAATTCACTTTCCTGTCAGTCTCGCAACGTGCAGTAAGAAGAAAGTAGGAGCCTTCGCGCTCTCCAAGCTGTTCGAGCATAAACAATCGCCAAAATTAGGAATAAAGTAATGGTCTCGGCGTCTCTGATCATGTCAATTTATTGGAAACGACATCGATAATGTCAACAAGAACACATAAATAAAAACCGTAACAAGACGAACCCTTTCGACTTTCGGTTCGTTCCTTATCATAGTATATCACTTTCGTACCGCAGGGTCTTCATCCTCACACCACTGATGTCCTTCGCTCGTCTCTTTGTGTATACGAAAGCAAATATCAACAAACGCTCTCAGATCAATCGATCATTCCGGACGTGTAATTCTTCATACAGAGCGATTTCCGTTGCTCTTTCCGATGACTTTGCCACTGCCGTCGCTTCTCCAATGACTATGGTCGTTGTGGCAACGTTAACAGCGTCTTCCGTGACGGCTGAGACATTGTCTGTGGTTCTGGACTGGTTGCCATTCTCCAGCACCGTCACCTCTCCGTTTCTCTCCTGTTGTTCATTCGCTGTTCCCTTCATTTCGCGATCGCCTTCATTATTATCGTCGTTCGCTCCTCCCGCGTCGGACAAACTACGCCGTAGCAGACTAGACTTCTCGGGTACTTCGGGCGCCTGGAAAATGCGAATGAATGAATCACTGGGTCTGTGATGGTATCTGGGAGGGAAGGAATCCGATCCGCGGTTTTCGATCGACCAATCAACAGTGGTGCGTCTTGTTGTAATTGATTTCATTTCTTTCTTTCTTTCTTTCTTTCTTTCTTCGGCTTCCAAACGACAACGAATGTCCACTAACAACGACAACTCCGACGACTTCCAATACAAACCACAGAACGAACATAGCTTCGATGGATTTACGAGCTGCGTCTTTGAAACTGCTGCGGTGATGACGTCAACAGAAGTCCTTCTCGTTTTTTCGAATCGAAAACTCACCCAGTTCGGATCCCTGTTGCAAGTGCTCCTGACTCGGCGAGGCGGCAATCGAGGTCCATCGGATCGATTCCTTTTCGGAACAGCGTACAGATCCTGGAGGTGGTCCCGGTTTTCGGCATTTGACTCCGCCGGAGAAGAGCTTCCGTCGGAGCTATCGAGCGAATTTGCGGAACTTCCTTCCGGAAATCCTCTAGGTTCAGCTAGATACAATTGGCTCCGCCGTTTTTCCTCTTTTATCTCTTCTTCTTTGACGAGGTCCAGCAGCTCCTGGTAGACCTGAAGCAACATGGGGACATCGATTAAACAACAGACCCGAGACCTCGTTCAAAATCCACGCGAAGCAAATTTCGGCAAACATTGATAGCACGTTAGCTCATTTTTCCGTCGCTGTTGTTGACCGTCTACCCTGCTGCTAACAGCTCTAACCTTTGAACTGTAAATTATCTCAACTCATCTACACAAACGTCTCTTCTCTTCCCAACTACTCCTGCAAACCGTTCCAACGTCCTTCAGCTTCCAAGGGCCGTTCGTTCGTTCGTTCGTTCGTTCGACGACCACCAGCACCCACAGGACCGACAGCACAACAACAGAAAATTGAATGTTTCGGACATCGGTCATAGAAAGACGATGCCACTAAGAATTGTTCCACATCTTCAATGAGTCACGGAGGGTAAGAGGAGAGCAAGCGAACCTGTTCTCCTGAAGCGTACGCGGATGTGACCACGTCGGGTAGGTCGTCTTCTCTGCTGTGATCCCGGTGTCGGATTTCCTCATAGATGTCCTGGTACGGATAATCTTCATCGTCCGGAAAGCTTTTCTCCGCGGGCAGCGCGGAATCGATGCTGTCCAAAGGTTCAGAGTACTCGGGCTCGACCGGCGTGGCGTCCAGAGGTTCGGAATAATCCTGAAATATCAATTTCCGGATTCGATTTCCAGGCGGCGCGGCGAATCCCCTCTAGATGATGAAAGAAAGCAAAATTTCCTACCGAAATGATCGTGATTTCGGTTACCGGCTCTCCCCCGGTCTTAGACTTCGGTATCTCGGGTATCGAAGGTAGTCCAACTATACTGTTCGGCCGCGCCGGCAAACTCGGTGGTTCCGGAATTTGGGTGGAGATCAGAGAAATCGGCCTGTGGTAGGAATCAGATGTCAACGAATTTTCTATATGTTCCCTCTGCTTTCCTCGCAAAATTCTGTCGAATTCGCAGAAAAAGACAGACGATAGAGAAGCTAGCTCGGTGTACATTTCGGAATAACTATCTGATTTGAGCAGGGCACAGGGGCACAGGAGCGAATTCCCGATCGAACACCTACCAGGTAGCAGCGTGGTTGGTTACTGCCCCTAGATCTCTAGAACACAAGAGCGGAAATCACACAGAAAATCACACGGTGGCTCGAAAGCAAGAACGGAAAGTTTACAGAACATGGAGTGCCAGATAGTCTGAAGTTGAAGGAAGTTGAGGTCACCTTGCATTGTTGCCGATGTTGGTGTTCCTGGGCAGGGTGCCCAGAGGAGGGAGATCATCTTGCTTTTTGGTGCAGGATATGATTGAAGTTGTCGACGACGATCGAGTCAATCCGAACGAGCCCTTCGCCGACGGCACCACCGTGATGTCATGCGACCGGCGGTGCCTGAAACAATCGAGTTATTAGCGATATTCTCCAGGCAAATGATGGCGCATCGAATTGATGCCAGCTCATTCATGAAATAGAACTAGACCCGCAGGCCTCAAAGTTGCAACACAGCGCGCGCGATGCCCAGGCGACCGAAATGGAGACTTCTGTCGTGAGGAGTGAGATTCGTGAGTAGCCAAACCGAATTCCCTCTCAAGACCAAACAATCACATGGAATGAGTGACCGAGTTCTGGTCGGTTGAGCCTGAGCTGTAAGGCACGTGGGAATGGAATTCTCAGCGATAAGTCCAGGGCCAGAAACTGCCAACAAAGTGAAGTCCACGGGGAGTCGAGCCTGCTTTTTGACTTTTTCCATTCGGACATGACGTCACAGAATCAAAAAAAGTTATGGGAACTTCATTGGATCCGCATCAATTGAGCAACCCAATCGGTGAGAAAACCTTCAAAATCGACTACGATAGAGCCACGCCAATGTTCTCGTCCAACTTGCAGTGTTTCTTAGTGTCGAGACAACGCCCGAAAAGAAATTTGAATGAATAAAGATTTCTCATTTTCCCATGCGGCGTCGCAACAAGGGGTTGTCCAGAAGTAACAAAAACTGATTTGGAAGAAACAAAAGCGCTCCGAATAACCAAGGTCAGGTGCGAGCGACTTCCAGACATTTTGGGCTGTTTTTACGCGCCGGTTTCTAAAAAGAAAAGAAAATCGTCGCACTGAAGCACGAGCATCGGATTTTTCAGGAATCTCCCGTGCACGTTGGTTCCCGAGTATTCGCTCTGCCTGGCTCCGGGACTCTAGCTCGTCATGGAAATTCGGAACTTTCTGTGAAATCATTTCTTATCCTTCGTTGAGATGCTCTTCGCGCACAATGAGACTTTGTATTACGCTTCAGAAATGACAAATGGCGGTCTTGAAAGCATTCAGGTTCAGATCATGTGTCCGTAGCCTTAGCTTCGCTCCGTCCGATGAATATTTTCAAGATGCAGATCTGTGGCGGAGACATCAGAATGATTGTCGTTTTCAAACTTTTCATTGAATTCCTGCGCGGGCCAGTGAGCGTAAATCATTTTCACTTTTGTTCATTGGGCGGATTGCGGGAGAGCTCGACGTCTCTGTCATCGCTGCCAGCGCAGCGGAGATTTAATGACGAACAGAGCCGCGTTAGCTGTCATCGAGCAATCGAACGAATTACCCAACCTGTTGCGACCTGGAGACAGCCGAGGTGTCATCGGGGCTCTGAGCAATCATAGCGAGAGAACGAGACGTCGACGTTTGTCAGTCTGCTCGTGCTACACTTGTCTGATCTCCGTTCGTCCATCGGTGGCCAGACCAGCTGCCTGGCGGCCCGACTAAGTGATTTGTGCGCGCATGCGTGATGTATAAAGTGAATTTCGGCCGAATAAAAGACCCCTCCGCTCCAGATGTCGACCACCGCTATTGTGTGATGCGATATTGGCCAATATATGGATCTACTATTTTTCTTTTCAAGATTGTCGGCTGCTTTCTCCGGGTCATTCTCATTCGACTTCACCCGCTTCCATCTCATCGTTCCCTTCCGTGAAAGCGTAGATGATGGATAGATTTCGCGCCATCGTGCGTCCCGGCGAAGCGGTATGCGTTACATTCAGGTGTACACCGAATGCTTCTAACCTTGTGCTTATAAACTTTGATTATTGTTCCGGCAGCCAACCGGATAAGAACTGAGATTTTCGTACAGCGATCACGTTTCGTGCATGATTCCTTACCTTAGGATGAGACAGTTTTTGAAGATGTCGAACATGCACATCATTTTCGAATCATATCTGGGAGAAGACCTCGACCCCGAGTTCCTGCAGAAAGAGAGAGAGAAAGGGAACTTTGAATTCAATTTGCAGATCGATACAGAGAGCTCGAATCTAAATCTTGTTTTGGTTGACTTGGCGGGGTTCGAACTGGTTTTCACTCCTCATGTGATGGTAGCAGAGGACTTCGACAGACACTGAGTTCAAACCCCGAATGTGCTGTAATGGTTCTAGGTCGTGTTTTGTCTTTTTTTTTGTTACGCGACTCTTGTTTACACACCGCAATTGTCGATGGAATTGCAGTTGATCCGCCAAATGGAAACAATGCCGGCAGTCACGGCACGGTAATCATCGCTGGTAGCTTCCCAAATGTGGCTCTTCACGATAGCAACAGAGGTCTAGCTCAGTCAGATGACACTCTAGTCGAGGATAGATCGACCGTAGATGGAGCGGCGTTACGCGTTGCGATTTCGTCCTTACGGCCGTCGGAACAGAGCCTCCAGTTAGGCTTGGATCAGTAACCGCGTTCAAAATATGCCAATGCCGTTAGGCGAATATCTTTCCGATTGAGGCTGTAAATGAATCATATTCGATGCCGTCATCCGAGATAACGATCATGCATCGCTTCTCGAGGCTCTTTGTTCATGAAATTACATCCCGACTGCACTCAAGCGTTCACTCTTCCGTGTTGCTTTCGTGCATCACGGGCATCTTCGAATGATTGCAAGCTTTAAGTCATCTCCCAACCGATGCGAAGATGAAAACCTCCACGAAACTGAATGACTTGGATCCAGATCTTGATGATGTCGTGTACTCCGAAAAGTTTCGTTTGAAATATATTTGTGATTGACGATGTGGAGACTCAACTCCGAAAGATGAGGTTCCGGTCCCGGATGTGAATTTCTCCGCCTGGATCACTCGATCTTGGATTCTGGCAAGGGTTGCTCCGATCATCGACTTCGTATGACTTGATAAGCATGGCCTTATCGGCGAAGGTTATCACGAAAATTCGCGCGGAATCTTCCATCGATAAGGGTCATTATCACCATCAGCAAATGAGTTGCCCCGAACCCTTGGACCCAGATGGGGGCGGCTCTCGCAAAGAACAACGGTCAGGCCAGAAGCCTCCGACTTCAATGGAACGATTGCGTATAATCGCCTCACAATGGAAACTTTCAACTGCGTTATGATGTTGGAATCGCCAGACAGCCGGCTTTCCCGACGCGGGTCCACATTAAATGCCTTGATTAGAGCAGAGCCAGCAGTCAGTCAGTCAGTCAAGCAAGCAACGAACGGGCCGCGGTGAATCCGTTAAGTTCGCCGTCGCAGCGGGTCAGGGTCGTCAAGCATCAACGAATGAACCATCCTCCCAATACTAGGACTAGCCTCTGGCTGACTGACTATGCGTGGGCAGTATCATGCTTTGAATTGAGCTTGGAAAATTTAGCAGAATGCTCACGTTTCCCTCTGGATTCAATGCACCACTTGTGGGCTGAGGCTCCTGGCGAATCGCGCGGCCTTGCGTAACCAGGGCGGAATCGTCTTTGGTCGTCGCTGCCGCCGTCGTCGTCATGATCAATGACTGACTCAGTCAGCCAGTCAGCCAGCCAGCAACGCGGGCCACAACAAATAGTGGCGGCGGCGGCGGCGGCGGCGGTGGTGGAAATCGCCGCGAACCGAGTTTCGTTGATGTTTTCGGATCGATTCAGAAAATTCCCAACCGGCGAGCCAATTCTTGATTGTCAACCCGACAGAATTCCACCAGGTCCAGAACTTTCTCGTTTCGGGTCGGAAACGGCAGCGAAGTTCCTCGTCGAAGGAACAGAATTTCACAATAATTATTATTCACGGTAAACAGTGTTGCGAGATCAAAGAATCCTGCACCCAAGGACCCGTTTGGAGCTTTTTGACCGATGAGCCAACAAAGAGGCTCGTTTATTGCTCTTGTTTGTTTGATTCGCTGCCCTTCGTTACATCAGCAACGATTTTGACTCACGTTCACCCTGAACGGTCGAAAATCCGCGCCAAGAGATCCCGGATGAATTCAGATCCGGATCCCGAAGAATGCGATTGAATCGCTTGACATTGATGCAAGGCTCTCCAAAGAATCCGATCCGAGCACGAAGAATCGGAGGATTTCGTAATCTGACCAGATATCAGATCTCCGTTTGTGAGCTTCTGATTTCAGCAGCAGTATGCATTCGATCGAGAACAGAAGTCGGAAACCGAAAGTTCAATGAATGGGTTTGGTTGATGCTTCCAAACAGCTGTCTTGAGTGGTCTGCTGGTTGGTGCTCATCACAAAGACGAAAAACTAAGGTGGCTCGTTCCGAGGGTACGCCCCAGCTTCACTACGCGAACGTGAGGAAACTTTCCGGCTGTACTTATTCGGTGCTAAACGAGATTTCGTTTCGTAACAAAGTGACGCTCCCGAGCGAGTTCGCAGATCGCGCGACTAAAGAAAAACAAAAATTGTGATCCGGACGAGGTCCACGGGTTCTTCAGCTGACAAGCGCATACTGCGTTCCGGTAGAACAGAACTGCTCGTCACGCTCGACGGAACTGTTTACGATGCTGGATTTAGGCACGTCCTTCATTCTGACTCATCGAGGTTCCGGGACCCCGGGTCACTCTCAAAGAAACAATGCTCGAGTTCGTCCGATTGATCACAAGTTTCTCGATCTCTGGACGAACACCGCGCGAATAGAGGCCTGAGGGAGTTCAATACTTCCATTCGGGGACGGCGACGTCCGTAATTCGATGGCTGGCGTAGTCTGGGATTAATTCCGCGCTTTCCGCTGTGACTCATGCTCTGTCGTTCACATTCTGCCGCCGACAATCTCAGGGCAGTCGTTTGATTTCCGAGTTGGAACAGCTGGTGGAAGCGACGTTGGACCAGAACTCAATGGTTGACTGTAAAAATTCACGGAGTGTTCCGCGCAAGCAACGGATAATCGTCATGCGAAGGAGTTCCCTGAAAGTTTGGATTTTCGTTCACAAGCTTATTTACCAAGGCAAGACGAGAGAATTAGAACCGAATGAGTTGGAAGTGCTCCAGCACAACTGAAACAGTTTCTTCTGTTCTTGTGTCCCATCATTCTATTCTCGTGGTTTCCCAGTGAGCGGAGGCAAACTGTCAACGCAGCAGCTGTTCCTTCGGAGACCCTCGCGGCTAGAATTCGGAAGTACCTACATACAAATAAAACAAAAGCCGACGTTTTGTGTCCGCGGGAAAACGAATCACGGCAGAAAGCCAAGGTCGAATATCGGAACTCTGAACCAATCAGCGGACCAACCCAATAACAGATCACAAACGAACACTCGCGGCACTCACACACAAGTGGAAGCGATCAACGCTTTCTGACGTTTTGAGGCAAACAAAAAATGAAAAAGAAAAACCGCCGCAATTCGACCTTCGCTCAAAAATTCTCCGGGTTCGATGTTTCCAGAAGGAATCCCAGAGCTCGCTCGAGGTCAAGTTTTCGGAATCGTTCGTTTCGAGCTCTCCGAGTTCCTTCCTTCCTTCCTTCCTTCCCAGCCATCAGAACTTCGCCGAGAGCCGAGGGATCAGGAGGAAGATTCCATAACTGACAGGGATCCGACAGCGCGAGAGGCAAAGTTCAAGTAGGTTATGACGCGCGTGCAATCAAATCCGGTCACGCCATGAACTAACGAATAGAATCCGGATAACAGTCGATGAGCGTCAAACGCTTGGCGTCGTCGGACCAGTAATAGGGGTCATCAGAAGGTCGCATGCTTCCTAAAAGTTTTGTTCATCCGATTTCTCGTTCTGCCTCTCTCGCAGGAAGAGCGACCGACCGACGTGGATTTTCCAACTACAACCGCGAGGCGATATCCGACACGGAACGCTATCGTCTCCAGAGCGGAATCGACTGTCCAAAAACTCGAGAAGATTCGGACGTTTTTCCGCTCTTAAATCCTGTCGTTGTTCCCGAGCGGCCGGGCGGCGGCGCAGCGTGAGTCGATGGCTATAGTTCGATTTTTGATTCCGTTTTCGTCTATGAATAGTGTCTGGGGTGAGAAGTCGTGAATTGTGGCATTCACGAAAAAGTCGTTGTTGAAAATAACTTTCCTCCGGCGCTTCTCGACATTCATGGAAATCTGAGCGAGGTTTTCCCTCGAATCGAATTCAACCGAACCCAGGAAAGAGGATCGAAAACAAGACGAATACAGCTCGCGCCGAGTTCGAGCTCACCTTTGTAGATATTATCCTTCTTACCGGGGCGACGACCGCAAGCACTGGGTACTTAAGGAACAAACGAAAAAAGTTCAGAAACGAAAGAACTTCTGTCGAACTCGGAGATCACTTCGTTCAGAAGTCCTTCGTTTTTGTATCCTCGCTCACCGGTGGGACGACAGAAACCGAAATATCTCGACAGAGACGGAAGATTCACAGATTTCACGAACTAAGCAACACTGACGGAGCGGACCGACGAGAAGTTAACGAACCGTAGACGAGGTGTACGACATGCACTTGGTCAGTGTCCGGCAGAATGAGAACGTCTCGAGAGACGTCTTCGCCGGTGCGACCTGACCGGACCCTGCTGGCCGACCAGGCACGCAGTCAGATCCGTCGGCAAAGCGACCGAATGGGCAAAAGCAGCAGCAGCTTGTGGAAGCGCTGCGCGCGCGCGATACAACAGAGGCTCCTTTGGCGATCGCCGGTCGCCGGCTGCTTGGCTCACCAACTCACTCACTACTATAGGAAAGAGTACAAACACTCAGCCGGCAGCGAATCATTCAGACTAGCGGCCGGCAGTTCCAGGCGGAGCTGTGGTGCTCGAATTGATCTCATATTCACGAGCGTCGCAAATCACACATGATTGGGATTTTTCATTTTCGATGATGGGGAGGAAGATGACAATTTCTTCCCAACGGATACAGAGTGTAGATCAAGAGTCAAGTTTGCCCACTGGGTTCTAGTGGTGCCGTGCATGGGCGGGGATGTGATCACTAGCAACAGCTAGCCGCCGACTTTGGATGACCCAGTTGACAAATCAATCAGACGCTTCGAAGTAGTTCAGGACTACCGTAACTTAGGCGGATGGTCGCTCGACCGATCAAGTGGACAAATTGTTAAACTCTTATTTAATTATTGAACACACCACTGAGCAGCTCAAAGCTGCTGTCGGATCGATCCGTGCACCGACAGACCGGACGCGGACGTCCAAAATCAAAGTCGCTATCGCAAGGTTTCGGACAGAGCGATCGTGACGTTTTGTTTTTCCCTGAACCGTTCGAGGGAGATGAAACGGGAGGAACCGTTTTTTCGTCGGTCTCTCCTGAATCCTGAAATTGAAACGAAATTTGAAACACAACGGCAACTTCGAAGTGACAATGACGTGGTTTCCTTGAATATAATCCGAATGCACACGCTTTCTAAATTCCGGATCAGTGGCTCTCGACTTGTGGACGCATGGAATTTTTTTTTTTTTTTTGTCTTCCATCGAACGGCAACACCCACACTAAACTTTCGATATATTCGACACCGGCGATACCCACTACAATCCATCGTCCACGCCGGCGCCGTGTCGTTCAAGGCAGATTTCCGTCAGATGGATTTATGTCACTTGAGTTTTATAGATCCGTTCATTTCGTAATGTCGAAGGACGCACGGCTCGGATTGGTGACTCCTCGAAATCCAACAGCTTCTGTACAAACAAGCGATTCATCGAGCGTTGCAGAGTTTCCTTTTTCTCTCGCAGCTCGAACGACTCACGGGTAACTAGGAAAACCCATCTGGAACGTGTTTCCTTTCGCATAATTTATTAGAAATCACTCATGATTGCTTCAACATGTCTGAGAACCGGTAATTCTAACGGAGTCGCCCATTGATTTAATGAGGAAAATAGTTAATTTTTGCGTCAGCTTTGATGCTTGCGAAATACTGCGCTTATGCGATGCTCGTTCAGAATACAGAAAATCGAAATTTCTCTCGCGGCAGATCTCCCACGATCTCGCGCGGCGCGGATTTTCAGTCCAAAAATGAGGTGAGCGCTCATGAGAGGAGAAAACTGAGGAATATTCTTTTCAATTTTCGGCACAACTTAAGTTCTCGGGATATGAAGGAACTCCGGGCGCGCTTTCGTTCGATTGGAGTCTAATTGAAGAGCCGAGATCCAAAACGGCACATCTCCACTTTTCAGTTTTTCGAGAAAACCGCGAAAAACTGTGTGAAAAAAATGTGTCGATGGGTAACCGCCAGTATTCCAGGGGTAGATTAGACTCGTTGAACTCTCTCGATTTCAGGAAAAAAAAGGCACGGATTCGACCTGGCACTTGGCAAAACACTCATTGACAGGATGGAGTTGTAACGTTTTGGATCTCGAATTCTCGAATTTGGGCTGTTTCGAGCAAGAACAGACTATTTCGACCAAGCTTGCGGAGGCCATAACTCTGTTATGATCGGAGCGATTTTGGAAAACTTTTTTTTGTTGGAAAGCAGGAAAGGAGCCGCTGATGACGCCTGATGATTTCTTCGCCTGGACTCATTTTTGAGAGAGTTAGATCAGATAAAAGTCGGAGGGAAGCCGATTTCGAAGTCCATCTCCATAGCCAAAAGTGCGGGCTGTCGAGTTCTACAATAATCTGCGAAAATCACGAAATCGAAAATTTTGGAGTTGTGCCGTTTTGGATCCCGGCTCCTCAATTCATACTTGTGTTTCGAAGAATGGGAGCCATGATAGCATGCATACTCGACATGACGTCATCCCGACAACCTTCGAGTTGGGCTATAACTCGATATCAGTGTTGCAGCGGTTTTAGGGTGCGTCTTGTGCGGCTATAACGACTTCTTAATGACGGCCCACCTACAGCACAGAAAAATACACTTCGGTTTCGTGATGCTGGTCCCCGAGGGATCACAAGCTCGGCTTGAACAAAGTTTCAGTGAAAATCATCATCGTCATCATTAGTTTTCGGCAAAACTTGGCACTTGTCTCGAATTCTTTCAAAGATCGTCCGTTGGGACGAGAGTCTCGGAACTCTCGATTTGGCCCCAATTCGCTCACGACGTGATCGTGGCGGTGCCCAAGCAGCTATAACAATTTCGATGGTTTCGCTGAAATTTCCGATTATCTGCGAATGGTGAAAATATTCGCTGCTAAATGGTGTAGTTCTCTCCTACACAACAGTCAGTCTTGTTCCATGCCAACTGAAAACGATTTGCGACCGTCCGTTTCCTGACGTAATGACAGCAAATTACACCAAAAAAAAAGAAGGAGAAACAATCGTGTTCGTTTCACTCATTTGAAAAATCGGCATACGAGATTACTCCAAAAACGCTACAGTGTTCGATGCCACGCCCGCCCATTGTCTGCGTTTACGGCTGGGGATTCTGTGATCCGGTCGGGAATTCGTTCGAGAAAAGAAAATAACTTTCCGCGCATGCTTGAACACGACAGTTCTTGGCGTTTAGCTCGGGAACGACCGTTAATTTTGAAAACGTGATTTCTCAAGAAGACACAAGGTCACTCACTCAGAGGTCGGAAGAGTTTCATCGCGAACTGACGCTGAATTTGAATGAGGAAGAGTCCGCTTGTTCGAATCGCCGATGACAGCAATCGATTGCGGCGACAAATCAGAGCTTCCGCGTGAACACCTTCGTCATGAGACGCGAACGAATCGAGCTTTTAGCGTCACTCGTCACTGAATACGAGAGCCCGTTACTTCATAAGTTAGTCATCCATGTGAACGCGAGTCTCGCCTCAGCTGTTGAGAATTTTTTGGAGTTTTTGTTGTTTGGAATCTTTACAAACATCTTCAGATACAAATATGTCATGAATAAGTGTATACTTCTTTTTTGGATTTCCGCTTGAACTTGCACAAAAGTGAGATTTTTCTAGATTTAGCTCCGGGGTGGAAGCGAAACGTTCAGCCCCTCATGGGAAACCTCAACAACTGGCCGTGATGTCTGAACAAACTTTCGATTCGAAGCTTATCCCGAACATCTCAACGATTGCGCACAGGTTATGCAAGTCGATCGCGACAAATCTTCGTGTTCTTCGCGAAGTGAGGAACGAATCCTTCTCGACTTCGAAGCATCGATAGCGCAGAAAAGCGTAACATACATACAGTCTGATCTGATCAAGGCGGATCCACATGAAGCAAGCCGTTATATTTGTCAAGGATAATCAAACAGTTACCATCAGAGAAGTAGTCCCCGCACACGGTAACAAAGTACAGCGTGAAACGGAACTCATTTGTTGTGCATCTTTGACTTCTCCGGTTCGGTATTGGCTGTGAATCGAGTTGAATGTCTCATTACCAAAGAACAGCTGTGATCGTCAGGTGCTTAAAGATGAAACTTTAGCGAATCTCGGATGCAGGAATCGATATCTCGAAAGATTCTGAATCCAGGAGTCAGACGGAGTCAGAACTTCTTCTGGATCAAAGCTTCGCAGCGAACGAGAGAATCTGCCAGAGGTTTTGCATCTCATTTGTATTCTTATTCGTCTGCGCCTAAAAGTCCCTGAGAACTATCGCTTGCGACAAGGAAGCACTCATTCGAATTTGGCCGTATCAGAGCGTTCGATGACAATACGACACCGACATCATCCGCAGATTGGTGAAAACAGACGAGAATTTCTCGCGAACGCAAAAGCCCTCGGCTCGTTCGAGACTGTTTCGGCTCTGAACTTCTGTGAATGACGGCGGACAAAAACCCTGCCCGGGGAGTCAATTTTTAGAAAACGTGTTCCGCTGTGACATTTCCCCTGACGTACCTATCTTTAGATTTTCATGTCGGCTTGTTCGCCGTGATTGGGGTTGATAGCTCAGTCCTCCACGGGTGAACAACGTAGCATTATTGATACCATGAACAGACCTCATCACGAAAAAAACAAGTCTCACTTTCAAGTGATTGTATGTCCAGAAAGTCTGTTTCAATGCCGATACGAAGTTCTCGTTGTGAACGCGAATCAAAGCATCACGCGGCAATCTTCGAGTGCCTCTTGTGATCTGAATACTGCGACCGGCCTACAATCGGACTGATAAGCACCCACACGGGCAGAACATGAATCGCGTGTACTCATTGTGATAGTCATCGATCTGTCGAATGAGAAAGCTCGGTCAGTCAGTCAGAAAACTTGCCACAGCAAATCCCATCCAGGAGCGGAGGGAACGGGCTTCGGGATTTCGAAACTCTCCGGCTTAGAATAAGAGGATTCGGTGGTAAAAGTTCCTCTGATTCTGCTTCGATCCGGCTCCCGGAGATGCCAACGAATGTCTCAAACAGCTTCAGAGACCTAATTCCGAAACAAAATATTGATTTGTGTTCGACCAAAATGTCCCGATTGTTGCAAATGTCGATATAGTGATCTCTTCACACCAGATGTGGGGGGAGGAACGAGAATATGACAAGAAGCAAGGAATTATTCACTCGAATAATTGAGCTCTAAACACCTCCCAAGTTTAAGGCTCGTGCCCGTTCTCCAGAGATCAATGAGACGCGAGGTTCAACGAAGAGCTGACGCACGCGACCTGTTATTCGCAGAGTTTGTTGCGTCGAGTGAGAGTTCAGCTGCCGATCATTCGGATAACCTTCCTGAGGGGAATCCAAGAAACAACACAGCAATGAGGCAAGCAAACACTCCACTGACAATTTCGCCGGTCCGGTTTCCCCAAGTGACAGAACAACCAACATCATGCAATATTGATGTTGATCGCCATTGTGATTTATGTGGATATTTGAACGTTGATAGAAATCAAAATCTCTGTGTCAAATGTGTAAATCGGTTGAGCGAGCGCATCACTGCGACGCAGTTCCGGATTATGAACCGTTCTTTGGACTGCAATGAGTTTGGGGCGACCGATTTCCGTAGTTGATGATTATTATTATTCACTCTTCAATCGGGGCCAATTCTCGACAAATTTCGAGTCCGGGTGGATTCTTAGAAATCTTCTCCTGGACCTTCTTTCTTCGAACCTCTGTGGTGATAGACAGATCGGCGGCACGACATGACCGATTAGATGATCGTGTTCTGTATGAATTTTCTGGTTTTGCACGTATGGGTGGGGAGAAAGTCTGTCTGGAAGCAGCCACAAGAGCCATATCCTAGTTTGCACAATAATAGAATTTATTATATTAAAAGTATCACACAATGTACACGGTGAAAAGCGAGCAGCTGATACCGTGGCGCGATCTCCTACCTCCACGGACATTGTTGTTTCAGATAAATCCCAGATTCTGACATTGAATCATTTGTCCTGGTCTCGAAGCAAATCACAAAAGAAGTCTCTGCATTGGGGAGTAGATTCTAACTTAGTATGTAGACTCCTCTTCACGTAGTTGCCAATGTGTATTTGCGGAGTCAAATCAGCTAAATCGGACTTGCATGCTGTACACAGCTTAGATTTATTACTAGCTTATGATACATTTCTTCGTTGCCGAAGCTATAGTCAGGTCTGTACATTGTGGGTACCACTTTCCGTGAACCCCATTTGATTCGAAACAAAAAATACTCCAATTCGAGCCGAATGTGTAGTCACCGCTACGAGATTGCAGAACTCTGAGAATGAATCACGATGTACAAATAAAATTGGCGTTTCCACTCCAGCGTCGTCTTCTTTTTTCTATGAACCGTCCTCTATTGCAGCGGTTCCCAGTTCAACTCCTTTCTTATCACTACGAATTCCCCCAAGAACTGAAGAATAATCGATTTCTATGACTAATTCACGATTTCATTAGTTGCCGACGGTTTAAGACGTCGTCGAACAAATTGCTGGGCGGTCGATTGGTGCTCCATCGTTCAGACGGCGAAAAGTCTCTGGAACTGTAGTCAGGAGTTTCTCCCATTCCGGACAGGAGCTCCGCACGAGCGCTCTCTGTGGAACTGCTGGTTCCAAGCGGGTTTCGATCTGGCGAGAAACAAGCAGAGCGATTACTAAGCGACCCCTGCATGTCGAGTCGGAAACGTGCAAGAAAGAACAGACAGCTCGGAGCTATTCCGTCACCCCCACAGTTGACCCTGTCACAATTCTCACTGGTTTGACATTGAGGAATTTGTCAGGCTCTTGGAAAAACCGAGTTTGATCGTCGTGGGCTTCGAAGTCCGCAGATGCTCTGCTCCAAGATTCGACCAAAATCAACCCTCCGTGATTTTCGACTTTCCGGGGTTTCACACGCCCAGTCTTCCAAATGACAATTGACGAGGTCGCTCAATTCCGCGCGACCAGATCGCAGTCGCGTTCTGAGAATGCGCTGTCACAAATCACGAGAAGTCGTTTTCACTAAGATGCTGCGACTCGGTCATCTACGACTGAGTTCCTCAAGGTCGGGCTCATCGGGGGCGAGAAACCACCAAATATCCCACCGACGAGTTGTGTCTACCGACATTCTCGACGATCCAACGCAGCTTCGAAGTCTCCGAAGTATTTCCGACCTGCTCTGTACCTGAAGGATCGGGTGCTCCCATCACCGAGTGCTTTGGCGTGCCAGCGAGAAGTTTTGAGGAGGACGGCTGAGGGTCCAGGTGCAAATCCCGAAAAATCAAATCAAAGAACAACACCTACATCAATTACTCACTGCGAGAAGTCGTATTGTACTCCTGGCTCGGAGCCGACTGCAGCCTCTGTCGTCGGCGGATTTCGTTTTCCTCTTGACGTTGGCGGCGATTTTTCTCTGAAATGTTCATCGATGATATTCAATAATCTTGCAGCCGGAAACAGTAATGTCCTCTCTCACGATTCTTTGCTGCCCGCAACACAAAACTGAAAGAAGTTCTCACCTCGCTTGACTAAATCGCGCCCCTCGTCCACGAGATCCGTGGTCAGATCGTCGTCACTGAGGAACTGCTCGAACCCGAGGGCATGCAGGACCTTGCTGCCCCATTTGAGATATGTAGCAACGCCCAGAACGCAAATGAGCATCGGAAAGTAGACGTTGAATCCGTCTGAGATGATCGAGATCACGTCCATGTGACCCATGATCTGCGTGTATGCAGTTTCAACTCGGTTGTGTTCTTGAGAAATATGCTGATCCAAATGGATCATTCCGAGGAAGTTGAGACACAACGGGGGCGTCAACCGACAGAGCATCCTGGAACACGGTCAAGGCTCGATTTTGATTTCTTCATTGGAGAGGTAGTTGTTTTTTCTATGAGAAAAAGTCACTCACATTCCGGAAAAGATGAGTGAATACTCGCTCGTCTGCTGGTTCGGTACGAGATAGTAGAGGTTGAAGATACGTATTTTGAACACGGTGAAGTAAGTGCACAAGCACAGGTAGCCAAGGGCCAAAACGCAGAAAAGTTCGAGGCCCAGGTAGCTGTGAGAAGCCTCAAGAGATCTGTGGATCACACCGATGATCGATATGATAGGCTGCCGAATGAAGAAAGTCACTTCGGAGAAGATCAGAAGTACAGTGAACACTGCGAAAATCCCGGCCAGAACGCGGAGACACAAAGAGCGAAGCATGCATCGCCAATACCACTCCACAGTGGGCGTGCAGATGAGTTTGGTCAGTTGCCCTCGAGGTCTGTACTCGAGAGAACTTTTGAATTTCCGTTCTCCGCTGGTCTCGTTCTTGGTGATGTCTTCCCAGTACAGGATGTCCTGCAGCAGGGTATCCCACTGGACCTGGGTTCTTGTGACGCCTTGCATTGCTTTGATGACCTGCTTGTGGAGTCTGACGAGACTTTTCTCTGAAACGCTCGCTCCAGAGGCTGTCGTCCGATTCCTCCGGTTGTCTTCCCATTTGTCTCGAGGAATTTTCGAAATGATCACATCCACGTAGTAACGCAAAGGACTTCCCATCGTGATGCAGTTATTGACTTGGCGCAATTCCTGACGAGAGAATTGTCAAAATGAGCAGAAGAAGAAAACCAAGAAATCAGAAAATTGTGAAATTTGAGAGTCAAAATTGGACGAACCTCAATGGCGTCGTCCAGTTTTTCTTCGGTTTCACATTTTTCCATCGAGAGCTTCGCGGCCTTGAAGTAGAGATATCTGTCGACGAAACGAAAGCGTCAGTCGCCGAGTTGGTCGCTCAGTCACTCATTTTTTGAGTCGGGCTTGGCAACGCTAGAGTCGACGTCATCGGGCCTCTTACTTAGCAAATTCTTACATCTTGTCTTCAACTCTCTAACGAGCACCTACCTCAACGTATAGCCTTTACGAGAAAGATTCCACATAGTTCTCGGCAGCTCGACAAGACCACTGCCGAGAAGAAGGACTAGAAGAAACAGTCCCCACGTGTTCGAAGCTGTGATGCAGACGACCTTGAGTTTTCCGCTGGAAATCAATGGCTCGAGAGTTAAAAGCTCGGCTTCGTTTCCGGCGCGATGAAAGGAATCATTGTTCTTGACCGTCGCTTAATCCCTTTAGTCGCACAGAATTCCGACGTCAGTGAGGACTTACGCATCGAGCCCGATTCCGTGGATCACAAGATAAATTAGGAGCACCACAAATATGCAAAGGTAGGTCCCGTAGTAGACCGCGTTATCATACAAAGCCGTCTTGAGCCTCCCGGTTGTGGTGAAATCACCCGCAGTTGAATATGATTGCATCAACGGCAGGATGATCCTGGAAAGAGCTTTTATCTTTGAGGCT
>JAJSRV010000093.1:0-15304 GCA_021527715.1 Neoseiulus cucumeris
CGTTGGAAGTAGTTCTTTAGAAACAGTTGCCCGGATATCGCGCGAAGTATTCTAGCCTGATGACACGAGTGAGGATTTCTCAATGCACACTCCCGGACCTGAATGAGGACGCGATTCTCTAGATGAAGGTGCTCGATGTTTTTCTGGGCCTGAGTACAATCACTCAATCCGCACGATGCGTAGAGACTCCAGTGTTCCGTTGCGGGATATATCAGAGGTTTTGTATCACGTCCCCAAGAAATGACGATCTCTTTATCACCACGTTTGTGAATGAAATGCTGTTTTACAAGGTACACGTGAGCGTTAGGAAGTTCCCAAAGAGATCTGAATGGGTCGTTGCATTCAAGAGTCTCGTGTAGAACGAACACGAAAGTTATCTTTTGGTTCACTAGATATTGAGAACAAATATCGCGGCAGATTCTCACAACTTCTCCCGTGGCGCTTCGTGGTTCCTGTATCACTTCGGAGGAATGTTCTTCTTCTAGGGTTTTTTGTGTGAGAATGAGCAGCAAACACAAACCGTGACTCAACCGAGCCATTCCGAAAGAGAAAAAGACTTGCAAAGAATTTCCTGCAAGCAAGCCCCTGCTTTCGGAGGCGGCCGCTCGACACGATGTCTGCGATCGATGAAGTGCGTGTTCGGAATTATAACCGAGATAAGGTTTAGTGGACTGTAGCCAAAATGGACATCACACGTCTCAGCTGTGACATATTTGGTCAGCAGCGCTTCACACTGGCAAGTGGGATCTTCGGACACCAGACAAGGCTTGACTGCACTTTTGGTTTAAAACCCTCGTCTCCTCACTGGTGGAGGAAGCCGAGATCGATTCTCAAACTACATAACAGCAGACTTCCACATAATTTTCTGGGCACGAATGCATTTCTCCAAATGATACGCGAGAGAAAAAAAAGGAACGCTATGTCACCGAAAACTACGAGGAAAAACAGGTCCCGGTGAATGCTTGTGAAAATCCAAGAGGATCATCAAACAATCATCGTCATGATCGTTTGACTTCTGATTTGAATAGACGATGTCTTGCCTGCCGTGGGCATCGACGTTTCCACCGGTTTCAACGAATTGCTTAGGGCAGAAAACCTCCGGGGAACCCCTGGGGAGCGCGTCCGAGAGCGTTGAAGTTTCTCGAGTAACGTGCAAACGGAGAACGCTCAATCAGGCCTTCACGTTTCTTCAATGTCGCTCGCTGTACATGGATTCTCTGTACTCTTTTTCATTTCTAATGGATACGCGAGGAAGCGCTCGTTGCGCTCACGTGAGTGAACTCGAGGAATATTACGCGAAGGTTTCATCAATGTCGACATAGGCTTCCTGAATGCGCGGTATTCGCTGTGGAGGTCGACATGTGCCGAGGAGGGCACTCGAAGTGAAATTGTCACCTTAGTAGGAGTGGCTCGATGCAAAGCACTCTTCGGAAATGACGCTCGAAAATTCGAATCCTCCGATCCTATTGAGTTTCGATTTCACGGCCGAACTCCCTCCGCTGATCGGCAAATCTGGGCTCGAGCCCTGCTTTTGACCACCGAAAATTATTCCCGGCAACGCCTAGGTTTCGTCAAATATTTCTCGCGGGAGCCCCGGGAAAACTGCCTGGGAACCCCCGGGTTCCACCGATTACTTCTCGCGGGAGCCCCGAAAACAGTGCCTGGGAACCGTAAGGTTCCGCGGAACCCCGGTCGGGAAACGCTGCTTTAAGGTAACATATTCCTTCTAAATTAAGGCCTTGCTCTATTTGCCGGGCAGGCTCTAATGAGCGGCCACCCTCTAATAGAAAGGCATCTTACAATGAGTTCAGAAAACTTCCCAGCTCAACTTCTTGGGAGAGTTGTGTTATTCTCAACTATTTACATCCAATCTCCCGTCATTTGATGCCCTCATGAACCCACAGCGGTTCCAATTGCATTGTTCGGTACCTCGCAAGACTCCGGAATCGACAATCAGGTGGGCACAGTCAAATGATAGAGCCCTTTACGAAAGCTGGCAAAATAAGCTGACATGCTCTATTTGCGGGGCATTCTCCCATTAGCGGGAATCCCAAGAAGCCTCGAAATATTTGCCAGGTACGGCGTACCTTTCGGAGGAATACGGTATTTGTCAGTGGAATGAGGTCCGGAGCTGCAAAGTTGTGCCATGTCTACTCGGAAAACACATCAATCGATCTCGCAGAACCGATGTTGGTCTCTAAGCAACACGCGTCTACAGGGGAAAGACGGAATCCGAACATGGACAATATGCGCAGGCTCATGTATGCGGTAGAACAACCTGTTCAAAGTTTCCCCGAGTTATCATATTTGTCGACGGATATGCAAATCCCAGACTGTCGGCATTCGTTTGACGGAGAGTTCGTTTTCATTCCTGAAGCAGCGCAAATCTCATCCACGCTGGACGGTGTCCAACCTTGGATTCAATAATTCTGCAATCTCGAACATGGAGTATGGAACCATGGTATCAATTCCATCTGCTTTAGATGACGTTATCGGATCGTTCTGAATGGGAAACGATATTTTTTCTGTAAATTATTGAGTCGTGAGCGCAAGAGCTGCTGCGAGCAGTCACATAGCATATACGCTTCTCAATTGGTCTCCCGGTTCGTAGCTTAAAACCCGAAGCAGAAAGAACAACAGCATTAGTCCCAACAGAAGTCGGTAATCGCATGTTCATATCCGGGGAACCTCGTGCTTGAATCCATGAAGGGACCCCGGCGGAGTATGATTTCAATACGTTTAATACGGAAAATGGTTTCGATGATATATCATTCAAACTACCCTCCGACCCCATCAGTCTTCGCCCTACACTTCGCTTCGTGATCATTCGATCTTTCATGGAGGGGATCTCCAGACTTCTATGCCGTATATTTCACCTTCTTTCAACACCATTTTCAAAATAGAGGGAACTTTTGGAAAAGCTTCATGTTATCCTTCCGTTGTAGGGAGCTAGGCAATCCCATGGAAGACTCTCACCAGAGCCGGAGCAGCCGCCAACATGATGCCGTGACCAGGATTTCAAGACAAAATCGCAGTTTGGTGACGAAAAGCTTCGAAAGGTTTCGACCAATTCAGCATCGTGGATCAGCAAGCAGTCACAAACACGCAATTTGTGAATTCAACATTGATGCAGCCCCGACGAAGTGCCCCCGATGCTAAGCTCACCCTAACCGATGCTTTTAGCACGAAGGAGAAAATCACGTTGGTCAGCCTTCTCCTTGAAAAAGTACAGGATCACAACCGCGCCATCTTGAACCACAGTGACTTGCTCCCGTTCGGACCGAGCTCGCAAAGCTGTGCACCGCCAAGCTGTGTCACAAGCCGGCGCCGCGCCGCGGCTTGTGATTCAGCGATTCTTGATGATTTCTTAAGACATCGATCGGCGACCATCCCAACGAAAAGTCCTGCTTCAACAACTTCGATTCCATTCTCGAACACACCAAGCCGATAACCGACGATTGGATCTAATGCCTCTCGGTTTCTTAGTGTAATTGCAAATGTTATCTTCATGCGCGAAGACCCCGCTTCTCCTTGGCTCTCCTTTTTTGCTCCGATTCTCTGTGGGATTTTCAAATCCCTTCTAGTATCGAGGAAGTGTTGGAGGGCCCAATATGAGAGTTTGCGGATTGTAGGTTTATTTGCTGCACCTAAGGATTGAGCTTGTGTGCGAACTTTCCTTGACGGACAATCTGCTGAGCCTTCGGGAAATCTCCAAGTATCTGGTCATCCTGATCCTGTTCCGCCAAAATGTGTATGAGCTCGAGTTGGGCTTCTGGACAAATGATTTCCGCACCTCAATGGCTAGCTGTTGAGTAGTAGGTGGATTTCCATTTTCCAATCGGATCGTGTGCATCCTTTTGCTGGGGTGCTATCGCTGATTGTTGGTCCACTGTCCGACCTAAGATGAGGAATAGCTGACCTGGTTGTGAGAAGAAATACAATGTCACGAACGGATAAGAAGCGCCTCACTGCCCGAGGTATAACAAGGGCAGACATCCCAGGACTCTCCTTATAACGGCTTCAGCTGGTTTTGATCCAGCGCAGCCATCTTGAAATGGTGGATTGGTGTCACTGTAAATTCTTGATTGGGGTCCGCGGAGACCTCCTGGGGGTTCCGTGACTGAGTTTCAGTCGAAGTTTTCCTGTGATCGTCCCCGGAGCTAGGGGGTCCGCCAAAAACTAGGCAGTCCGTGGACCGAACAAGGTTTCAGCGAGCTATACTAGAACCTTCCGGTTACCGGATTTGATGTTGTCTAACAAGAATGCAACGAAGAAGGTGGATGCATCTTCGGGGAGATGAGAACGACGTGGATGCGTTTTTAGAGCGAGTGCAGATAACGTGATACGACTGACTAGTAGGTCTAGACACCGGCACACTAGCCGTGGGTTCCAGCTGGCACGAAAGTCAGTTGCGCGGACCAGAGAAGCAAGAGAGTAGTCACTAGATTTTGGTGAGACAAGGTTTATTGGATACCGTGAGTTCGCCACAAAGGCAGGCAGAGTCTAGGTGAGGAATTATACCTTTCCACAGATAATGCTACCTAGATAAATCTTGTAGCAACCCATACCTGGAGTGGGGTTTGAGGCAAGCCTTTCTACTTACAATTAGTGGGATCTTCACTAGAGTTTACTATATTATGTGGTTTAATTCTAAATATTGTTGAGGAATTCCAGCTAGCTCAGCATAGGCTCTGTTCGAATTTTTCAGAATCTTCTCATGAAGACTCGATCGAGTGCTGGCAAATAAAGACGCAACGTACTCCGAGATTTGAAGGAGCGCATTCAAGCAGGCGGCACTTGGATCAGAAAAAAAACAGTGTTGATTCAATCGGTGATTGGGCCGGGAGCTTGAGGGGCATAACGAGCAAAGCCAGTGCGTAATAGGTCGAGACCCCAGCCTATTTATGCTTTTTGTGCTCCCGCTCCATGTTCCGCACAGCTCGCTAAATTCGAGGATCCGAGAGGGTTCTCGAAGTTCAGTATCTATACCAGCGAGGTCGTTTCGGCGCAAACCACGAGAGGTTCCTTGATTTCAGCAGCTTTCGACGGAAACCTGACCAAGAGTGGATTCCTCACAAGTGGTGCATCCGGATTTCAGGTGGCTTCTCGAAGATTCTGAACATGTAAACAAAGAATTTGCAAATCATGGAGCCTACCATGACTGCCGATTGAATGCCTAGAAACGCCAAGAAAACTTCTTTCGTCTGGCGAAGTCCGAGGGCAATGAGCTCTTTTCTGTAAGTTAGCATGTTGTAGTCTGAATACTTCTTTCCAAGAACTGCCGATGCAGTCAGAGTTTTATACCTGATGGGGCCAGCAAGCTTTTCCGGCAGCTTTTCGCCTCGTTTCCCCCAGAATCGTTCCTCGTTCCGATCCCACGGATAGAGTGAAAGGATCAAATGGGGATATTTCAACAAATCGTATTCTAAAATCTGTCTCGCTACCTTAAAATGGTTTTCGAGCAACACTTGACCACCGTTACTTGAACCTACGGAGCATAACGGTTGAGTTGTCGAAAGATTCGCGATCTCCTCGTAAACCAGTCGCTTACCCAAGTAAGTGAGCTGAAGTCTCATGAGTTCCGGGTCATCGCAAATCGTGTGGTATTGGAGTAATAGAGCAATTTTCGTTGGATGCATCATTGCAATCGTCGACAAGGATCGTTCGAAACATTTTTTTTTCAAGTTGTCTTCAATTACTGCAGCTTGTAGTTCTCTGTCGAATGCCAGCCTCAAGATGGAGATTTCCCCGTCGATAACGTCAGGGTCAAACCAAGGCCAACGATATCCTATGTAATCACAAGATCGTACGGAGCAGTTCGAAGGATGGATTCTTTGGTCGTAGGGGGACGAAACTACTTCTCCTTTCAGTAAATTCATCGGAAACTGAATCAGGAGAGAAACGATCCCAAAGATGAGTAATATGAGGATTGTCTGATTCGAAGGGTGGATAATTGAGTTGTCTTTATTCCCGCTTAGTAGATGATAGCCAGTGGACCAGGTTGCACCTTGTAGGAGGAGAGATCGTTGATATCGCACGGAGAGTACTATTGGGAGCAAGAAAAGAGAAGCTATCGTCAAAGGTAATTCAAGCAGCAAATATTGGGGCAGATTCGAGATGAGTCGCGTGTGCCAAGGCAAAGGAACCGCCAATCGAAACGCAAGATAAGTGTATCCATACACGAAAATTTTCTCATTCTGAAATTCGATGGAAAAGGGTCACAAATTGGAGTTTATGTATTATGAACTGAATGTTGAGGAATTTCCGATTGACGAATATTAACTGTACATCAAAGCCTCAAACTATTGTTGAGTACTCACATGAGCGCAGCTTTCAAGCAAGATCCTGTCTGTCCGGACGTTACCCCCGTCGAAAGAAATCGAGAATGATCTCAAATCATAATTGATACTGCGGTTTGAGAAAATTGTTCTGGAAATGAATACTTCTCTCGCCTCATTCATCTGCAGTACTTTTGCGGTGATCTTCACAACTTGATTGCCAACAACGTGTCTCGATCTCTTGACGACAAAGCTGCCAATTAGCATGTCCTTGTTCTCTACTCTAGCGACGATAAACGAGCTTCGGAACCGCTGGAAAAAGTTCTTCCAGAGTAGTCTTTAAGATATTGCTCTCAAAATTATTCCCCTCCCGTCTGAACGGTGGACGTCGAATGTACATTCGCGAATTTGGATGAAGGCACGTTTTTCCAGATTCAGACGTTCTATGTTCTCCTCGGCACCTACACAATCTGCAAGTCCACACTTCCCGCTCATATCCCAATATCGTAATGTGGGATGGTTCAAATACTTGCTTTCGCGCTCCCAAGAAATCACAATCTCTCGGTCGTTGTTTCTGAGGGAAAAAAGCTGTTTCGCGAGATACACATGACTGTGTGGAAGGCTCCAGAGGAAGTCGAATGAGTGTTCGGCATCACGGGTTTTGTGCAGTTTAAACACGAAAACCATCCGTCGGCTCTCCGAATGTTGGGAACAAATTGCTTCGCAGATTCTAGCAACTTCTCCAATGGCGCTCCCATTTTCCTGGACCCGTATGTTGATTTGGGAGTTGCTGAGAGATCCTCGGATCAAGAGAAAACACAGACACCAACTGAGTACCGATGAATTCATGAGAACGGAGAGGCCAGTCGCCAAGAGCCGCACAACCACAACGTTGTTCTAGTCATGCTTTGTTTCAGATCTCTGATCTGCCGAGAATTCCACAGCTGTAGGGAATTCACAATCTCATTGTGGGGCTCTGCATCCATGGTTTGAACTCCGTATTCCTCTGGGAAATTCGAAATCGAAGGAGTTCGTAATATTTCGAAAACTCATTAAAGGATATTACACCCTGGAGGCTTAAAAGCAAGAATGGTCGAGTTAGATCGTCTGAGATCGTTTGCTGCCTTCTCTCCACAATGACGTTATAGGCTCTACTTTAGAGCCCAGGTCCTCAACGTACAGTGACGCTCCATCATGCTGTCTGATGAAGAAATCGACCCGAAGAGTCGCCCCCGATCAATGGGCTCCATCGGTTTATTGAAAGGACTACCTTCTTTGATGAGCTCACCTGCGTATTGAGATCGTCGATCAGCGGCGACGGGCTGAAAAATAAGCGGCGGCGTGCCTCGTATCCCATGGGAGCTTTATGCAGCAACAAGAACAAGAGTCTCCTTCTTTTTTCCAGCTCGAGTTAATCACGAATCTCGCTTCACCTTCCATTCTGACGCGTTAGCGATGGATTTGCAAGCGGCTTGCCGCGGCATAGAAGGGTAGTTGTTTTGAAATGCCCGCGTAGTGGAGAGGGCGTCCTTCGCCGGGCGTCCGTCGCCCAATCCCCCGAATCCAGGACCCCGAGCCCCGCTACCCCGAATCCCTATACCCCGAAAAAAATCCCCTCCCAGAAGGAGAGCGGGCCGTGTCGTCAGCGGAGCTTCTGTGCCCGACGGTGACTGAGCCGACGGCTCTGCTCTGCTTGAAGTTTTGCGAATTCTCAATGGTAGCCGAGGATGATATGGAATGCCCTCTTCTCAGGATCTTCCGGCGTTCCCTGGAGCCTGGTCTGGTCCCCTCGGCTTGGAAGCTAACGTACGTCCCGTGTTCAAAAACAAGGGGTTGCGCTCCAACATTGCCGGATACCGGCCCATCTCCATTACGTCTGTTGCAATCAAAAGCTGGTCGTCGTGCTTGATCGTTGGCTAATTGTAAGCATCATCAATGATCGCCGTCCAGAGATCGATGCGATTTACATCGACTTCAGCGCGGCGTTCGACATGGTGGATCATCGCTTTCTTCTGGCCTTACCCGGCTTCAGAATCTGTGACTCATCGTTTGGCTCAGTTCCTTCCTCAATGGCAGGTCCTTCGCGGTGCAGGTTGGCAGCTCCTTTTCCTTTTGGTTTCCTTCAACGTCTGGTGTCCCTCAGTGCTATGCCATCTCTCCTCTTTTGTTCATTCTCTTCACCACGGATATGAAGGACGTTATCGAGTCGAGCGAACAACACCTCGCTCACGCTGATGACACGAAGATTTTTGCCGATGTCTCCTCCACTGAGACGTTCCTGGCCGTTCAAAAGGCTCTCAACAACATCCAATCCTGGGCCAACAAATGGCACCTTCAGATTTCAGCTCCCAAGTCGACGTTCCTCCATGTGCTCAACAGATCGAACAAACAATGCTCGATCCGCGACCCGGAAAGTGAGAGAAAGTCTTGCAGTGATGCAAGAAGCTCGATATTGCGTGGAGAAAAGCAAAAAAAACGCGAGTTCAACTGCGAGTGTCTCGTTCAATACGCAAACAAGTTTCGATATCCGGCTGCGGCTGCAACTACGTTGGTATCTATACCAATCAAACGTTAAAATAGGGCGGCGGCGCAGCGCCGGCGCGCTGCAGGGAAAAATGCGGCGCCCGGCGGCGCTCAATTCTAAGTGGCGCGCTCTGCTCCTTACACACCACTTACTCGAAGAGAAGTCAATTTTTGTTGACAATCGAAGGTAGTACCAGCAATCAGTATTTACTTGAGCAAACTTTCCTCATGCAAGAATGAAGCTTTGCTAACTTGAGCCTCAGATCGCCTCTGTTTGTGACCCTCACTCGGAACTCTCATTTTTGTCAAGGTGACCGCTCGTTCTCAGCACGATTGTCGACTCGTCGAGCTTTTTTTTTTTTTTTTTCGATTAAGATAGTTTATTTCCAGACTCCGGGACCTTATCGATTACATCAGAGAGTAGAAATATTTACACCGTTACGTTATATACACTGTTAGGATTATTACACGTCTGTTATATACACTTCTGTTCTTCCTGTGGTGCCCGGCTGGCCGTCCGAGGCTTGTCTGTTTCTCTGTGCGTTATCCTTCTCTCACTCGAGCTCCTCCTTCCTTCTCATTATCGCTCCGACGGTTCTCGTTATCTCGTTCCAGTTCTCGGATGATTCCAGCATCCTGGCCGCGATTTCCGGTACATCGATTGCGTTGAGGCTTCCTCTCTCTCGGTTGAAAGCCGGGCACACCAGCATTGTGTGGTGGACAGTATCCGCCGTCCCGCTTTCGCAGTACCGGCATGTGTCCTCCGACTTTACCTTAAATCTCTTTAGGTATTCTCCAAAGCTTCCGTGCCCCGTCAGCATCTGTGTGGTGTGATAGGTGAGTTCCCCGAACTCCCTACCACACCACTTTTTTATGTCCGGGACGCATCTACGCGTCCAGGTTCCTCTTTCGCTCCGGTTCCACCTGTCTTGCCATTTGCGCATTGTCTCCGCTTTGATTTCTTCCTCGGTTGCTGTTTCCCCGTCGTCATCTTCTGTTCCGTTCCGTCTCTTGTACAGAGCGGCCCTCTCTTCCGCTAACAGCGACCAGGGCGTTGTTTGAGCGAGTACGAGGATGGCCTCTGTTGAGACCGTTCTGTAGCTCCTCGTTATTCTGACGCCCATGGTACGTTGTGCTCTGTCGAGGGCCGCTCTGTTTCCTGGGTGTTTCAGAGCCCATGGGGCCCATACTGGCGCCCCATAGAGCGCGATCGACTCGGCGACTGTTGCCAGTGTTCTTCTTTGGGCTTCCGTTGCTCCGTATGTTCTCGGTAGTATTCGTGCCATATCTGCTGCCGCCTTTACTGCCTTCTCGGTTGCTTTCTTTATGTGCTGCAAGCAGCTGAACCCCTTCTGTATTTGGATTCCTAGGTATTTTGCGGCGGTCTGTATCTTGATCTCGTGTCCTTCCAGGACGATTCGTGGTGCGCCTGCTCTTCTTTCGACCATCATGACCGCTTCGGTCTTCGTTGGTTCGAGGGCTAGGTCGTTCTCCCTCATCCACTCGCTGATGATACACAGCGATTGGTTTGTTATCCTCTCCAGGTCCTCTGTCGTTTTAGCCTTGGCCCACAAAGCCAGGTCGTCGGCGTAGGCGGCTGTTTTCACCTCTTCCGGGAGCTGCAGCCTTAGGACGTCGTCGTAGGCGACGTTCCAAATCGTTGGGCCCAGGACAGATCCCTGTGGCACCCCGGCGCTCATCTTGTATTTCTCTCCTTCCCAGGTAACCCATCGGTCCGAGAGGTAGGAGTTGATTATTCTCCTCAGGTATCCGCTTATTCCTCGACGTTCGAGGCTTACCATTATTACTTTCCAGCTGACAGAGTTGAATGCGTTTTTTACGTCCAGAAGTACTAAGACGCACGTCTTACGGTATCTTCTTTCCGCCGGCTTCGCATATTCCTCTCCAGCTTCACTCATGAGCCAATCGACCGCCATGAGGGTCGAGCATCCCTGTCGGAAGCCGAACTGTCTATCAGAGAGACCCTCCTTTTCCTCGAGTTCTTTCCGTAGCCTGTCGTTGATGATCATCTCGACGGCCTTTGCGATGGTATTAAGAAGGCAGATGGGCCTGTAGGCGTCCTTTTTTCCCTTCGGTATAAGTATCAGTTTAGCGTTTTTCCATTGTTGTGGGAATTTTCCCGTTTCCAGGATCCTGTTCACCATTTCCGCAATCTCTTTTGGCCACCTTTTCATAAGCAGTTTGGTCGCTTCGGGTGGGATTCCGTCCAGGCCTGGCGCCTTTCCTGGCTTCATCCTCTCGGCTGCCGCGGTTACCTCCCCGATTGTCGTTTGCTGCCTGCCGTCGTTGTCTGCTGGCACTGTGCGTCTCTCAAAGTCCTCTCTGGCAGGGAAGAGCTTACCTATTGCTCTCTCTGCCGTTGACTTCGGGATCGCATTATGCTTTTGCCCGATTTTCCCTCTCACGGTTTTGTATGGTAAGCCCCATATGTCATTTCGAAGGCTTTCACAGAATTCTCTCTGCTTGATTCTCTTGCTGCTTCGGATCTCTTCTTGGTAGATCTGTTTCGCCGCTCGGTAGGCTATGAGCGCCTCTTTGCATTTGCCTGGGTCTTGAGTCTTGATCGATGCTTCTTCGGGCCCTGACGAACCTTCTCCTTGTGCTCAGGCACTCCTTTCTACGCTCCGCTATCTGGGTATTCCACCAGTAGGCTGGTTTCCTTCTACTGCGGGTCCGGATGACTGGCGGCGCAGCCACCTCACATGCCCGGGTGAGGATATCATGTATGACATTCTCATCCATTTCGGTGCCATCATCGATCACTTTCCTGCAGCTGTTGTCCAGGCTGTTTGTGAGGTCCTCCCTCCGGAGGTCCTTTCCTCTCCATTTTCGCTGGCTAGTTCTTCGTTCTTGTCGCCGGTCTGTCAAGACATTGAATTCGACGTAGAGGTGATCGCTCGCAGACTCTTCGTGTTCGTTTACGAACCAGTCTATCACTCGGTCCGGCCGTGTCGTCAGTGTCAGGTCGATGAAGGACTCTGTAATCGTCGCATACTGTCTTCTCGGTCCCGGTAGCATGCATTTCCTGAAGGTGGGCGTCCTTCCATCGTTCATAATCTCGAGGTCTAGCCCCGCTGCCCAATTCTCTACGTCTGTGCCCCTCTCGTTTGTGATCTTATTGCCCCATGTCGACGATTTGGCGTTTAGGTCCCCTGCTACGAGTCGCATTTGGGCTTGGTTGGCCCTGATGTGCTGAGCGGCTTCGGTCAGGTATCTCCTGAAGTCCTCTAACTTGTTCAGGTCTGGTGAGAAGTAGCAGCTTGCTATGGAGATTCCACTGTCCAGGGTCATCGTGGTGAAGCCCTTCGATGATAAGCTTCTTTCTATTCTTTCAGCGGTGTTTACGCCCGTCCACCACAAGGCTGTGTCTCCGTCTTCGTCGGCGATCCATCCTTCGTCTTTCTGCGAGTTTCTTCTCGAGATCCCGCGGTTGGCCTCGCTTATTATACATAAGTGTATATTGTCTCTCTTTACTTTCTCTGTCAGTTCGTCATGTGCGTCCTTGCATCTATTCAGGTTGATTTGTAGGACTTTGATCATCATTTTTATCTGTGGTTGTTGTTTCTCCCGTTCGTTTCTTCTTCCGTCCGACTAGCTGCCATTACCCGCCGTCTCGGTCGTTCGGGTCGGTGGCTTGTTGGCTCTCGGTCCTCGGGTTGGATAGGGTTGCCTCTTTCGGCGCTCCGTCGCCCCTGCTTGTTCTCTGTTGCCTTGCCAGAGCTGCTTTCGTTTTCAGTGCGGTGAGTAGGTCTCTGTATTTCGGGCATCCTCTAGAGTGACCCGAATGGCCCTTCTCGTTGCAGTTCACGCAGTAGTAATCTTCCGTGCCGGTCTTGCATTCTTTGCTCGTGTGACCGGCGAGCCCGCATTCGTGGCATTTCTTCTCTCTTTCTTCTTCGGCCTCACATGTCGCCGCTCGGTGGCCGGCTCTCTGGCATCTGAAGCATCTCGGGACCTCGAGCCATTCTTGAATGTGGCACACTTTCCAGCCGATTTGGACGTTCCTCATCTTCAGAAGGCGATCCGCGTCCGCGTGGCCCAGTCTGACCACCGCGATGCGGTTTCCTCTACCGTTTCTTCCGATTTTTCCCACCTTCAGCCGCCCCGGTTCTTTGTGTCTGAGGGTCTTGCTGAGCTCGTTGTCGACTTCTTGTTCGTTTATGAACGGCTCGAGTCCCGTTAGAAGTACCGCAGCCGGAAGACGTGGGCCTTTTATCGCCGTCTCGTAACTCAAGGTGTCTGTGATGAATGCCTGTAGTCGTTTCTGTCCGCCGCGAGCCCTTTCAGTGACTTGCAGGTGGACGCCCTCTCTCGTCTCGTGGTATCCCTTGATTTCTACGCCTAGCGCCCTTGGGTCCACATTTTCTTTTAGGTTTTTAAGTACCTCTGCGAAGGTTCGGCCCTTCGCGTCAATGCTCACTGTTGTGTGGACCTTCTGTGGCCTCCTGGTTTGTTTCTCTCGGGACGCTTCACCCTTTGCCGTCTTTGTTGAGATCTCTGCTGTTCCCTTTGCTCTCAGTAGGGTCCAGCACGCTTCCGTGAGCTTGCGGAATTTATTTGCGTCAGCATTCGTAGGTATGCTTATAAGAACCTTCTCGTCGGTTAGGCAGTCCACCTTTTTGATTGTTTTCTGGAGAACCTCGGCGATATCTGTTGCCGTTGCTTCCTTCTTCAGTCTTCCGATGAAGAGTATTCTTCGGTCTTCTGATGGTTTCGAGTCTTCCGTTCTTCGGAGGGTCGGCGACACCGCCATTGAAGTCGTTGCAACTTCCCCATCCTCCAGTATGTCAACGTCTTTTACCGCCGGAAAGAATTGGGCGAGCTGGTTGAGCACGTGGTCGTCTCTCGGTTCCTCGTCTTCGGGACAGTGAAGGAGTATCCGGTGTTTCCTGTTCCCAGCGATGCCAGCTTTTGTGAAGGATGTTTTCTTGAAAACTCGCCTGGGCCATTTTCTCTCCGTAAGGAGAGCGAGTTCCTCTAGGTTCCTGAGTCCTTCTATGGCTTCCGAAATTTCGTTTACCATCGCTGCTTCTTCTTCCTCCCTTGCTGTGCGCGTGTCGTCGCTTCTTCCGTCATCTCTCCCGCTTCGTAGCCCGGCGATGGTGTTCTCCAGTTCGGTGATCTTTGCGTGGGCTTCGGTTAGTCGGTTGGTAGTGCTCTCGAGTTCGGTGATCCTTGCGTGTGCTTCATTCAGCTGATCGGTGGTTTGCTTGAGGAGTTCTTGTTGCCCTTCGAGTCGGTCGTTGAGAGCGCTTACTTCTTCCTGTACCTCCTGTTTCCTGTTGTCATTGTTGAGCATGTCTTCTATGTAGCCTTTGGTTATAGACGGGATGTCTATTCCCAGTCGCGTGACCGCTTCTTGCAGCTGTTGCGTGATGCTCTTGACTTCCTTCGCCGTGGTCTTGGTTTCGATAGTTTTCAGCCGATCTACCCTGTCCTTGATTTCGATCTTGAGTTTCTCTTTGATGACAAACATGAGATTTTGGAGGAGTCTGGTCACCATCTCGGCTTTGTCATGCTTCTCCTCGGCTTCCGGCGTGTTTTCTCGCAGCCTCTTCTGAGCTTTTGATGTCGAGGGGGTTCGCTCTTCGGTGGCGCTCGCGGATTTAGACGCTTGTTTCCAATTGCGCATTATCTCTGCGAGGTCGACCCTTTCGGTTTGGGGTTCCTCTTCGGTGGAGCGTTCAAGTGTTCGCCCCGATGGGGAGGTTTCGGTCGTGCTCGCATCGGTCATCTCGTGATCTTGAGTCACGAATTCCTTCGGCGGCTCAGTCGTTCGTGAGGGTTCCTTCCTCTTCTCGGGCGTTCTCTCAACTCGCCCTCCCTTTGCGAAGGGACTTTCGCCAGGAGTTACCTGGGGTTGGCCGGAAAGGCCTGTCGCTGTTGGCAGTGCAGCGGTTTTTCTATTGGTGTGTTCTTCCATTTTTTCTTCCTAGTTATGCCATAAGGCTCCCCATTGTGTGCGTTCCGGCTTCTCTCCCCTCTCCCCTCTGCATCACGAAAGTTGGGAGCTTGCGCGATCCCCGTGGGCCAGACGGCCAGGGCAGCGCACAGCACGTGTATCGATGTTCTCTGCATCTCACGCCTCAGGGTCCCTCCCGGTCACCGGCCGGCACTGAGTTGCTGTTTGCTTTTTACGGCGCATGCGGGGCGGCCAGGTCTGGATTGGTTAGATCCTCCCCGGGCCCGGATCCTATACGCCGGCGCCACTTTGCCTTGTGGTTTTCCTAGCTGTACCCTCCGCTTCACCGCAAGTCCCACGTAATGCATCGGTTTGAGGTTTGATTCCGCCTTTCCGCTACACGGTTTGCCGTCTGTGCACTTTGTCATCGCCGCCCCCAGGGGGTCAGACGCGATGACGGTGCGTGGTTTTGGTCCGCGCCGGCTATTTTATTTCACCGGGACCCGCCATATCTGGCGAGCATTCCCCTATCCGCCACCTGGGGACGCGCTCAGTTGGGGATCCAGCAAACCCCGCTGAG